>CM076583.1:573474533-573565461 GCA_034641835.2 Pinus albicaulis | reverse complement strand
AGTAAATTTTAACCTATTGAATTAATGCATATATAAAAAAAAAAGTTAAGAAGGATGAAGGATGTTGTTTCTTTTTCTTATTCTCTAAGTATGTGTTTGCCTAATGCTTATGTATTTGCTTGCAAAAAACTTCAACATGGCTGCATGCAAAAACAAATAATTTTTTCAAATAAAAAAATTGAAAACTAATAATTTGATTATTGAATACGAGAAGCCCAGGTGGAGTGAAATATTTAACGGTGAAATATACATTTGAAACATTAATATTTGAAACATTATAACGGTGAAACTTTTATAACGGTGAAACTTTATAACGAGTGAAACTTCATAAAAAAATTGAAAACTAATAAAATTTGGGTGTGAATACGGGCGGGTGGAGTGAAATATTTAACGGTGAAATGTCTGACCGAAACATTTAACATTGAAACATTAAACGGTTTTCGTTTATAACGGTGAAACTTCATAATTTTGAAACTTCATAACGGTGAGGATTCATAACAGTAAAATTTTACCAGAGAAATATTTAATTTTTTATTTTTCATTATTTATAACAGTGAAATAAAACCATTTTTGAGCATTTCATTATAAAATTAGAATAACCGTGAGGAAGTGGCTAACAGTGAAATTTCATTATAACAGTGACACTTTATAACAGTGAAACTTCATAACAGTGAAACTTCATAACAGTAAAATTTTACCAGAGAAATATTTAATTTTTTCTTTTTCATTATTTATAACAGTGAAATAAAACCATTTTTGAGCATTTCATTATAAAATTAGAATAACCGTGAGGAAGTGGTTGAACTACATACCCGGGTAACAGAAGAAACAGAGCCCGAGCGCGGTGGACGTAAAAGCACGAACAGAGCCCGAGCGCAGCGGATGTAACAGCACCAACAGAGCCGAGCGCGGCGGACGTAACAGCACCAACAGAGCAGAGCCGAGCGTGGCAGATGTAACAGCACTAGTAGAGCCGAGCGCGGCGAACGTAACAGACCTGCAAAACTCGTGGCAAATACAAACAGAGCTCCAAAAATCGCGCGAACAATGAAAACAGTTTAATTCGCGAGAGCTATATTTATAAAAACATAGTTCGGCTGAACTTTTTTATAAGTTCGGCCGAACTCCTGTTGCCGATTTTCCAAACCTCCGGCAAAAATTCTGTTTGCTGCGCCATCACTGTGCCATCAATCTAAACGGACTCAAAAGTTCGGCCGAACTCTTTAAGAAAGTTCGACCGAACTTTATAAAATGTTCGGCCGAACTATTGCCGAAAAAAAATTTCTGCCCCCGATTCTCACAAAAGTGTAACCCAGCTTCACGTTTCCGCCCATATATAATATTGTTATAATATATTATCATTTACAAACCTTCAAGAGCAGAATATCAAGATCAAAAATGGCTTTCAGAGTAGGAGGAGAACATGGTAGAGGTCTATGAGGGGGTAGACAAATTACAACAATGGAAGCTATATGATGGTTGGAAGATATACTTACAGCAATGGAGACTGAAAGGGTTCCTAAAGGAGATATCAGTGAGCTTGATGAGGAAGACGATCATGAAGAGGAGGAGGCACCTACACCTAACACATATTTCTAAAATCTTTTCCAGAATTTACTTCAAAGCTTAAACCCAAAGTCCCATCCTACAATGGAAGTTTACACCCTGAAGAGATGATGGATTTTATCAATGAAATGAAAAAAATCTTTGAATATGAATAAATGGAAGGAGATAGGCAGGTAAATTTCATTGTCACTAGATGGAAGGGGAATTCATCTCTATGGTGGGATGAAGTACAAGTTGAAAGGATAAAATGAGGTAACCAATGCATCATAAATTGTAACAGGATGGTTTCATAACTTAGAGAAAAGTTCCTGCCAAGTAACTATGAGCTTACCTTATATAGACAGATGTAAAACCTTAGGAAAAGGTTGATGACAACAAGAGAATACACATAAGAGTTCTACAAGGTTAGTATACGTTCTGAACAAGTTGAAGACACAGAAGAGAATATTTCAAGGTACATTAATGGATTGAAAATGGACATAAATGATGAAATAACCATGCTATCTCATAAGCTAGTAGATGAAGCTTATAAAATGGACTTAAATACGAGGAAAAAGCTATGAGGAAGAAATTTTATAGAAGGAAATAATGGTCGCACTCATCTAGAGGGACCATTAATTATTTACATGCCACTATGTTAAGCATCATATATCTTTTGCACAAGCCGCCATCATTTCCTGCTATTTTTGTCTTTAGCATACTTTGATGTCAATATTACATAAAGTATTAATCAACCCATTGATAAATATATAGTAATGACGCTTCTCCATCTATTCATGTACATTCATGACATGCAAGAAAAAAATCACAACATGCTTCCTTTAACATCATTTCATATATGCACTAGTTATAATCAATCATATTAACTCATATTTCCCTCACATAAGAATACATTATTGCAAGACAAATGGCTACAATTGTCCAAACATTTCTTTGAAAGAAGCAAACACATCAATTACGATATTAGCGCATGTGAATTAAATAAAATTTATCAAAAAAACTAACCCTTCAACTATTAATTTTGGTGCATTAAAATATCTAAATAAAGCTAACACAGTGAATGATTTTCCTATACATGCAAATGCATATGCTTTCCAAAATAATCTTCCCCAAAATAATGCTTAACACAATAGATCATGCAAAGACATGTTTCCTCTTCAAGGAAATATAGCATAATAAGGCAAGATAAAACACGTTTTCTTTTCCATAAAACTAATGCTATAAAACATACAAATACATGTCTTATTTTCTAGATATTATACCGATATTACCCACACACACACACACACACACACACACACACATATATATATATTATATATTCCAAGGAAACCAACACATTAATATAGATTTTGTGCATGTAATTCATCCCCTTTCTTAAAGAATCGTTTCCAATGTAGGCTAACACAACATGTTATATTTTTCCACATACAAATACATATTATTTCTAGAGAAAGCTAATAAAAATCTTACATGCATATACATAATATTATTCCAAAAAAAACTAACATAATAGTAATGATAACATAAAGTAATTACATATATCTTTTCATAAAGAAACATAGCTCAATATTTCTTCTATCCACGCTAATAAGATATCTCTACAAGACAATGGATATTATTCATGCATGAAAGGGCTTATCATAATAGCTCTTATTTAATGTATGAAACACATATTCCCTTATTAGAATTATATGATCATTAAATATTATTTTCATGTAAATAAATACATACTTCTTTTAAAAACAAAAATAATACAACCTAGTTTCTTTGTCTTTCTACATGTAGTTTCTCATGCTTCCCTTTCAAGATCATATATAACCATATTTCATGCATAAAAATATGAAACAATAACAAGGTTAAGTTAACCTTTTATACACCTAAATCAAGAAGTTGACACAATTCATCTAGTGATGCAATCATTTCAGGAGGCTATTCTTTTCAAGTAAGAGCAACATATATAAAGAAACATCATATTTTCCCAGGAAGTAATTAGTATTTTCAAACAATATTAAACATTATATTTACCAAAGAAACTATTATGAGAAACTAACATGGGTTCTTCATGACTTATTTTCAAAGAAAAAATCATTAACTTATCATCCAACCCATGAAATATCTTCAAGAACTAAACTACAAAATTCTTTTCAAGAAAATTTACCATATGAACTTATATTTTATGTGCACTAAATATGCCAAATATTCAATAAATATTGCATGGTTACTTGTATTTTACTAATTTGGGGAATCTACCAATTTTTCCCTTAATTTCCACCTCCATGTCAAATTCTTGGCTAGCGGTGTCTTGAGAACTTCTCTTGCATTCTCTCTTGTTCAACTTCGTCATTTTAAACTTAAAATATACTACTTTCCACATGATTTAAAGAAAAATAATAAAACTACATAGAGAGACCAACTGGAAGACTATTCTGCTCCATCTACCTACATAGAGTCCACTGGAGCCGGGTCCTTTGTATTGGATCCCAGTGTGCACCTCTTTGAATTAGACATATTAATATTTCCTTTATTATTTGTTTGGTTGTTGATAAAACATAATGAAAACATTAGTATGGTGTAATTCCTGAATGATATGAATGTAGTTAGGGAAATAAACAATTATCAATAAATGAATGTGGATTAGAAACACTTAGAGAATTTAGACACTAGGAAATGAGATTCTTAATCGAAGTAATAATTTTATGGTAAGAATTCTATAAGAAATTCTGGATAAACTTAATCGATGGGAGAAAAAGGTACATTAAGTGCTTAGTTGGAGATATATGCTAAGAATAAGTTGGAAAAAATGTTTTCAGGAGACACAAGAGAGATTTTGTGCAAAAAAATCCTATTTCATTGGCTGTGAAAGACACAAAGCGGGACGTTGCTAGAGGGAAAAATATTTCATGAAATAATGCATAAAATTTCAAATGGAAGGATAAAGAGGTTGTTGATTAGAGATGAGTTGAATCTCAGCTATGGGATGAAGTCTGATGAAGAAATTATACATTTCGGTTGATATTCCTGTCCAAGTTTCCATTGTGTTCTATCCACTGTGTTTTCTGTTGAATTCAGGAATTTTTTACTAGTAATGTGTGACTATATATGTGCATAGTAAGCATAAATGGTATATGGATATTCAACCATGCAATTCTTTGCATTTTATTATAAATATGTTTCGTAATAGGAAATAAGAAAAATATTATGTGATGTATTGTTTAATGTAATAGGATTAGAGATAATATGGTTTTTACCTTCTTTCATAGTAATTAATGAGAAACTTATATTTTGTATAGATTAAGTAGTATTATAGATCATATACTGAGGTAAATAAAGATTTATTTTTATAGGGGGTGAGATTAACTGTGGTACAAAATTATAATCCTAGTATGCCGAATGATTGGGCAGAACACTGTAAGGTATCAATTAGCAAAATTAAGTTTAAATAAAAAATTTCCAGTCGAGGATTTTTTCTGCATAATGCTCATTGAATAAAATATATGGCCATGGGTAAATATGCACAACAATTACTTACGATTGAAAAGGATCATATGTTATGAAACCAACTCCAAAAATAGAAGGAAAGAGAGATAAACACCTTATAAATCAGCCACTTCGAGGTGGAAACCTCCTTTACATTAAAAAAATGAGCAACTCTTGGATGGTACAAATGAAAAAACCTCCTTTCTATATATAGAAGTCCATGGGGTCACAATATAATCCTAGCCAACCTAACAATAATAATGTAAGGGTGCAACAATAATAATAGTGGCTTTTTATGTGGCACAATAATAAAAATATAGGGGCTATAAGGGTACAAAAATAACAATAAGGGGGCTACACCAACAACAATAAGGGACTACACTAGTAATATAGGGATCTAACATGCCCCTCTCCTTCAAAAAAGTGTTGTCCTCAATGCTTGCGTAGCTCGAGATGCTTTGTATAAAATTCTCATCCTCCCATGTGGAATCTTCAGTGGGTAAGTTCTTCAACTTGATGAGATACTCTAAAATTGATCGATTTTTTAGTTGTCAGTTTCTTGTTCCCATGACTTCTTCAGGTTCCAATATTATTTTTTCTTCCTCATGAATTTTTGGAGATATTGTTTGAACTGGAATTTTTTCACCTATAACCTTCTTTAAGGATGAAACATGGAAAACAGGGTGCACTTGAGACGAAGCATGAACCTTCAATTTGTATGCCATAGTACTAATATTTTGCAACACATTGTTATGACCATAGTACTTTGGTGATAATTGATTATCCTTCTTATCTTTATTGAGGGACATTTATTTGTACAATTGTAGCCGTAAAAATACCCGGTCATCTACATCAAAACGTCTCTTGTTGCAATGTTGATCTGGTTGTTGTTTCATTCAATTTTGTGCCAGATTTAGGTTATCCTTTAAGAGTTGGAGAACTTGTTGTTGATGCTCGATATGATATTCCACTACTTTAACCTTAGAATTTTATCTTAAATATGATGTGATGGACGATGGATGATATCCATGAAGTGCCATAAATGGGGTCATTTTTGTTGTAGTATGGAACATAGTGTTATACCACCATTCAGCCAGAGGTAGCCACTTGACCCATTATGTTTGTTTATCAGATACAAAAGAATGAAGATATCCTTCCAAAAATTTGTTCTCTATCTAAGTTTTCCCATCCGATTGAGGATGATAAGATGAGCTATGAGATAGTTGAGTACCTTGACAAGAAAATAATTCCGCCCAAAAAATTCTAGTAAAAATGGGATCTTTGGCACTTACAATAACGTTTGGATTCCATCTAACTTTTGAATTGTTTCCATAAATATAGTAGCAACTATACTTGCTTTAAATGGATGAGACAACACACAAAAGTGTACATACTTGGTAAGTCTATCAACGAACACCATGATGACACTCTTTCCTTTGGACTTAGGTAAACCTGTGATAAAATCTGTTGAAACCTCCTCCCAATGTTGACTTGGAATGGATAAAGGTTGTAGAATACTCATGGTCTTAATTGTCTCAACTTTATTTTTTTGGTAAACCAAACATTTTGCCACAAAAATTTGAATATCAAATATAAGGCAATCCCAAAAAAAATATTTCTTCACCCTGTGGTAATTTTTTAAAAATCTCTAGTTTCCTCCTAAGGGAGAGGTGTTCAATTCCAAAATAATATTTTCATTTAGTTGGGAATTATTACGAATATATAAGCGATATTTGTACCATAGGGAATCATTTTTCCAACAAAATGTATCAGATGTACTAGGATCTTGCTGCAACTTTTGAATGAGTGTCCAAACCTCTTCGGCATTCATCCATTCATCCCTTGCTTCGGTTATCCAATTTGGTTGGATAATAGAAATGGCACAAAGAAATGCCTCCGCCTCTTCATCATTTCTTGAGAGTGCATCTACAAAAACATTTAGCTTCCCTTTTTTTCTAGATAATTTCAAATTCATAACCCATCATTTTTTTGACCCATTTTTGTTGCTCTACTGAAGATATTCTTTGTTACAAAAACTATTTAAGACTATCATGATAATTTTTTACCTTGAAGTTTCTTCCCATTAGGCAAGGTTGCCATTTCTTTAACGCCTATAGTATTGCCAAAATTTCCTTCTCATAAATATCTTTTTGTAAATACTTTCCTTTGATTGGATGAATTTCAAAATAAATGGGTATTCCTTCTTGCATTAAAACAACACCAATTCCATTTCCTCAGGCATTACATTCCACAATAAAGGTTTTTATGAAGTCCGGTGTAGCTAAGACCAGTGCTAGGCACATTGCCTCTCCAAGTTGGTCAAAGGCCTTAGTTTCTTTAGGAGTCCATGAAAATGTATCTTTCTTGAATAATTTTTTTAGAGGCGCTGCTATTCTCCCATAATTCTTAACAAAATTTCGATAATACCCTATTAACCCGAGAAATCCTCACAAATTCTATATGGTTGTGGTGACTTTCCATTCCTTAATGGCTTTAATTTTATTAGGGTCTACCTTAACACCCTCATGAGATACAATATGACCAATATGTGAAAACCCAATGTTATGAAACACCTTTTGATACCAAATGTTATGAAACTAGCTCCAAAAATAGAAGAAAATAGAGATGAACGCCTTAGAAATCGATCACTTCAAGGTGTCAACCTCCTTTACATTACATAAATGAACAATTCTTGGATGATACAAATGAGAAATTCTCATTTCTATATATATGAGTCCATGAGGTCACAATATAGTCCTAGCCGACCTAACAATAATAATGTAAGGGCACAAAAATAATAATAGTGGCTTTTTATGGGGCACAATAATAACAATATGGGGGATATAGGGGTAAAACAATAAAAATAAGTAGGCTACACTAACAACAATAAGAGACTACTCTAGTAACATATGGATCCAACATCGTATCATTGAGTTAAGACTAATATCCATAAGGATCATACAAGGGTATTGTAGATGCTACACCATTTTGTGGTCATCTAACCTATTGTTAATAGATGGACCCAAGTACACCATGTAAGACCAATTTTACCCTAAGTAAAATTGCATTCACTATGAAAAATAACTTAGTAAACCACCTTTATTAAGTTGTTTATGGTCTAAACAGGAAACCCCATGAGGAAATATTAAATAAATCTACATTTGTTTGATTTTCCTCAAGGAATAGTTAACTAAACAATAGTTTAATTGATATTCCTAGTTATATTTAACACAAAACAGGAAAATTAATTGGATAAATCATTATTTATTTTATTATTTCCTAAGAATAATTATTTAAACCTTATTTAAATAATATTCTTTGTTGAATATGACTAAATCGCCCATAAATAATTAAATAAACCATTATTTATTTGATTATTACTCAACCACATCCTTAAAATGATAAATAAATCATTTATTTATTTATTATTTACAAATAAAGGGATTTGACCCAAGTCAAATTCCTTTTCCCTCCAACAAATATAATAAAATATTGCATAAAATTTGGATCTTGATTTGGTTAATAATATTTCAATTATGCACCAATATCTAGCCTAACTAAATATTTTTTTATAAATAGAAGGGGTTTTCCATTCATTCACTACCTTTTGTTGCCAAAATATCACTCTAGATCTATACTTTTGGTCTCACTTTGATCCACCATCATAGTCATATTTTTCTATCATTTTTGTCTGGGTTTTCTACACCATCAAGAGAGAGGGATTTTAGATCTGAAGTGCTAAGGACTTACAAGAGCTCATCCCATTGAGGAGAACTGGAAACATCCTTCTATGCTTTCCTCCCAAGTGCCATTAATAAAAAAATCATTCAACATATTCTTGTTTGGCCTATTAGATGCATGGAGTAATTTTTTTTTTTATTACTGCTTAATGTCTTTTGATGCATAGATCTAGATTTTTACAGCATTTATCTTGATCACCTAACTGCAAATCTGAGGATATTGGCAGCCATCTTTGTTGTTACGAATTTTTGTCATGCACAGCTAAAGTGATATTTTTTTGTACACTTGGAATTAAGATTCATACTAACAACTGGCGACTCCACATGGGTTTACGATTACGACTGCTGTCACTTTTCAGATCCTTGCATATCCAGCTACTTCAAACCCTAGTATTTCTCTTCACCCTCTTGTTTTTTCTTTTCTTGACGTTGTTTTTAACCCATAAAACCCTAAAACATTAAAAATTCTATCTTCCATGTGTTTTCGGACCTATTGCAAAGGTGACAGAAATCAGTCACAACTGAGATGACATATTTTGCGTAAATCTGCCGTCGAGAGTGCCGAAAGTGTAGGTCACATTTTTTGGCCCTAAACATATGACATCGAGCTTTAGGATGCACTTTTCAGCCCAAAAACTATGACATCTGCAAAAAATAGGTTAGAAACTGCGACCTAGACTTTTTGCTGGAGTTTTTCTGAAAGTTTTCTGGGTTTGTCTGGGCCTCTGTTCAGGGTTGTCTGACCTCTGTATCTGCCTATTTTAGACTTGTACTTGTTCTGTTTTAATCAACTAGGTGGGAACCTAGCCCCTTAGGGCTTCAATACCCCCCACTTTTGGTGGAAGAGTTTTAGCTGTTGTAGGTTGTCTAAAATTTCAGAGTCTTCAGCCATTTTTCAGATCTGATACCTCACCTTCAAATCCACTTCAGATTGGATTTTTATCCATCCACAACACCTGATTTAGTTTTTTTTTGGTTTTCCTTTAGGGTCACCTCCGCTTCCCTCCAGGACATAGCCTTTCACCACCTCATTTAAAACAATCTTTCCTCTGACTTGCTGTTGTTTTCTCCACCACTTTCCCACAAATTTGACCCTTAGATCCCTATGCCTCCTAACCTTAGATCTATTAGCTATTTCAGTGTGTTTTTATTATTTTTCTACCCACCTACAGGCTAGTCATTGAGAGGCCCGCCTCCTTGGTTTTAGATTATTGCATTATTAGTTGTTTATTTTCTGTTATTTCAGTTCCATATACTATTATCTGTAGGTTTATTTATAGTTACACAACACACTTTTTCTTTTCCTCTACAAACATTTGGGTTTAAAAATTAAATTTTACACACTTTTCACACACACCCTAAGTGAAAAAGAGCTTGGTTAAAACCGCCAAGCAAAGAGTCTAAAACATTGAAATCAATTGATCCTGCACCTCTCTGCCCCTTGTTTCAACATTGTAATTAGTTGATCCGTCACTTCCCTACCCTTTTTGGTCTCTTTTTCCTTTGTGCTATGTTTTTTTCATCATCATTGCACCATCAAGGCATTTATCCTGAAGAATTCTTGGCCTTCATCCTCAGTTTCCAGTTGAAAGACTTACTCATCCAGGTAGGAATCAAGTTAGTCCTCCACCAAGTCCGCACTCCGAATCTTCTTCTGGTTTATTGGGTTATCCTTCTTGTTCTGCCCCCAGTTCTCCTCCCGTCACCTTCACCATGTCTAGTTCAGGACCTAACGCTGGTGGTAACCCCGGACCTAACACTGGGAATACTATTAGTGAGACCGCAACGGACACTACCTCGACTGCTCCCTTGCTCCGCTATATGGCAGGCCTCAGTCTTCCCGATTTTGACCACTTGATAAATGACCCTATACATCATGATGTTGGTTGGCCTGTAATGCCAACTAAGCTCGCTTCCAACATCCCCAAGTTTGAAGGTCTTGCTAGTGAAGACCCTACAAATCATGTTTGATCTTTCCACATGTGGTGTTTGTCTAACTCCATTACCGATGACTCTGTCCATCTTCGATTGTTCCAACGTATGCTTATTGGTGAAGCTTCTAAGTGGTATGTTGATCAGGCCTCTTCCTCTCATACCACCTTTGCAACTCTTGCCTGGGATTTTCTATCTTACTTCCAGCTTCCCCTTCGTTACGACACTGGTACCGAACTTTTGACTTCTTTCTGTCAGTTGTCTGCGACCCGCCTATCCGATCATGTCCAGGAATGGCGGAGAAGAAAGAGCCTATGTCGAGCCCCTACCTTCGAAGACCGTGTCTACATGGACTGGTTCCTTAGATCTCTCTTGCCTCCTATCGAGAAAGAAGGTGTTGCTCTTTGTATCCTGATAATGTGCAGGGAAAATTTCAGGGGCTAATATTCACAGGTGGGCTAATTTTCTATAAATTTTACAAAAAAAATATTCACCAATTTCCATTTTTTCTAAAAATAATTCACCTAAGTTTTATAGTATGAAATTATTTTACCTTAAAAATCACCAAGATATTATATAGGATAATATAATATACTAAAAAATTTAGACATTTTTACAAAAATATAATCAAACATTTTACAATTTTTCTATCAACGATTACTAAGATTCACCAAGGTTTCTAAAATTTCAAATATATATCCATTCTTAAAATTTTCCCTGATAATGTGCTATCATTTCCTCTGTAAAAATTGACCAAGTGACAATTTTTTTATGGGAGCAAAGCCATCGATACCATACAAATGTATTTTTTTCTAAATTTAAAGTTGCAATGCATACCTTTTTTGTGTTTTGCACATTATGGAGATCAAAATATTGCTCCATCTGTAGTATCCATGTTACATGATCCTTTCCATCAAACTTCCTCATATCCATTTTTTAAATATGGTGGTTCTTCCAGCCAACATTATATTTTATGAAGTCACGATTAACATTTATTTTGTTTTCATCATGAGTTTCCTCTACTATGTTTTCACCATTAGTAAACATTTCTTGTATCAACTTTTTCAAACCTTCCATGTCTGCTTTTAGATCATTCTTCATGTTTTCCATGTTGTCTTTTATTTTTTCATGGATACTAGCTTCCATGTCATACATCTTAGATTCCATGCCATATATCTTAGATTCCATGCCTTTCTTCAAACCATCCATCTTCGCTTCCACCCCTTTCTTCAAAACATCAATTTCATTTTTTGTTTCTCTTTGCGAGAGAAACATTTGGTGCACTTTCTCTTGTAATTTTGATAGATCATGTTGCAATTCTTCATCTTCATGAGTCATAGTAGAGCCTTCTGAAGGCTTGATGGGTGTTGAATTATTTTTACAAGGCATTTTTTTCTAACACAATACTAATATATATTCTACAATATGCCCTTGGAATCAATTCAAATTGATTCTTCAAACAAGACTTATGCAATTCGTAAAAAAAAATACACACATTTTTCTTGCTTTTGAGGAGCTCGATATTGAAATTTGATTATCTTTGTGATTGCGGCTCTTCAATATCTAAAATTGGGCACTTAGGTAGCCTGAATTATCTTTCGAATGCCATAGGTCTGACTTGATTTGGATTCTCCAAGGCAAATTTATGTCCAATCTCCCACAATGACCTAATTATGGACTGGTTCAGTAGAGCAAACTTGTACAACTTTCCACGTGTCACATTTTCATCTTTTAGCTCCGAAATTGATAGCAAAGAAACTAATGTCCATGTACTTGTGACCACTTTTTACAACACTCCAATTCAATGCTCAGAGAGAGAGTTATGAAGATTTTCCCACGATCACCTCTTTGAAATGAAATTCAGGAGCCTCAAAAAGCACTACCTTCCACAGATCATATCTCCGAAAATATTGCTAACCAAGCTCTAAAATTTTTTGACAAGTTTCCTGATGATTTCTTCTTCGTGCCCTACAAATTTTAGATTCTGAACCTTCGTAGAAATTGTTTTATAGCGCAAATTCCATAATGACCTGTTTAGATTAAATTTAGGAGCCTGCAAAAATACCTAACTTCCATAGATCATATCTCTGAAAATATTATGAAAAAAACTCTAAATGTTTTTGAAGATGTTCCTCCGGATTTCGGCTACACACCCTAAAAATTTCGGCTTCTGAAATTTCGTAGAAAAAAAGTTAGAGCGAAAATTCCACAATGACCTGCTTGGAGCAGCAAAACCCTAGAATCCAAAGCTCTGATACTAAATGTTGTGAAACCAGCTCCAAAAATAGAAGAAAAAAGATATCAACGCCTTAGAAATAAGCCAATTTGAGGGGGAAACTTGCAATACATTACATTAATGAAAAATTCTTGGATGATACAAATTACAAAACCTCCTTTCTATATATAGGAGTCCATGGGGCCATAATGTAATCCTAGTGGAGCAATGCACAACCTAACAATCAACAATATACACTAAGGCATGAAGAAGGAACAATATGGGGGTTACAGGGGTACAATAATAAAAATAAGGGGGTTACACTAACAACAATAAGGGACTATACTAGTAATATAGGGACCTAACATCACATTTTCCTCGAACCGAAGAAGCCGCTCTCCAAATTGCATTAAAATATGACCTGATCTACGCTTAGTTAGGTTATGTTTATACCATTCTACCTGATCTTCCTAGACCCGATGGTGCCAAAGAACTGGGTGCATCTCACGTCACCGATGGTATCATTGGAGCTCTCTCTAATCCATACGCTCAGCCTCCCATGGGATATGGTTTTCCTCAGGGGGGGCCAACACCTCCTACCCTTTTCCCCCTCCCGGTAGCATGTATCCAGGATACGGCATGCCTCCTCTTTTTTCCCAACCTCCTGTTTACCACACTGTTACCCAACCTCCTTATTATCCATATCCACAGCCTGGTGCTCCAGCTCCTCTAGCATTATCACCTCTTCCTCCCTTGCCCTCTCAACCCCCACAATAGTAGCCACTCCCCCCTTAGGGGAAAGTGTATGCACAACAGGGTGTGACTAATCCTCCTCCTTCCAAAAAGAAGAGGAAAGGAACTCAAAGTCAATATTCCTCTGGTAATTCTGGACCTAATCCACAAACTAATGCCCTTAACACTACTAACCAACAACAGGGCACTAATCCCAAGCATGACAGGCCTGTTCGTATGAATAAGCCTTGTTCTTATTGTGGTGTTTATGGTCATTACACACATGATTTTCCTCTCTTACAACAGATGAAGCAGATGTGGGAGTCTCAAGCAACATTGCAAGGACCGCAAGCCTCCCCTTCCGTCCCTACCAGTGCTGCACCTAGTCAGTCGGTTGTGCTTACTAATCCTTTTCCTCAGTAAGGATTTGTGGCTACCCAACCACCTAAAGGTCAGGCGGTCACTCAACCTCTTCCACCTAGTGCCTTCGATTACCAGATCCTCATGATGAACTCTGACCAACTTGTAACCGTAGACATCAACCTTCAGACTCGGTCTCATCAGTACACCAAGCCTCCCACTACATCTGTCCCCGAGCCACCTTATTCAGGTCCTATAGGGCCTCTTTCGACACCTAATGGTCCCTTACATATCCCTTAGCCGAAGGTAGAGGTTCATACCAAGATCCTTAAGGGACCACTATGCTGAAATGCTACTTCTGGAAAAGCTACCCATTCGTATAGTATAGTAGATGATTTGGTGCAATCTCCTGCCGCCATCTCAACGCTGGAACTCCTCCAGTCCTGCCCTTCACAACGAAAAGCTCTACTATCTACCATGGGTTCTGTAGATCCTACTGATGATCACTTGATTGTATTTTATGTTGCCCGGTCATAACATCCTCCTCTTCCTGCTTTCGTTGCCTTCCAAATCCCAGTCAAAATCCAGAACGCCAATGCTTCCTGGTGTATCATTGATGAGGGAGCATCCGCCTGTGTGATGTCCTCTTTGGTTTGGAAGAAATTCAGATCACGTAAGTTGGCTCCTTCCATGATCACTCTTCAAACGTGGGATGGCCATGCCTCCCATCCCATTGCATGTTTCGCAATTTTCCTATTACTCCTGCGGGCAAGACTGTTTGCGTTGACGTAGAAGTCATTGATGCCCCCTAGATTACAACATTCTATTAGGTTTTAGCTACACCTATGCTATGTTTGTTGGCCCATCTGTAGTTCACTACATGATGTCCTTCCCTCATACCAGAAATATAGTCACCATTGACCAGTTGACATATTATGAACCGAAATCTTAAACCTCCCCTAAGTTCATCATTTCTTCAATGGCCAATAAGCAAACTGTCGATCCTTTGACCAGGTGTCTCACTCGGAATCTACAAAAACTCCTCTTTTCTTGGTACATTCCCTGGTCTCGCTCCTCTTGTCTCTGATCCTAGATCATCTAATGTTTTTGTGAAGTAATCGTCTTGGGCTACCCTCAAGCGGCCCGCTTCGACTAGTCAACAACCTCCTCCTCATCCGCAACCTACTCCTAGCCCTTCGATTCAGCCTTATGGACCTCCTCCTCTTGGCCCTTCACCTTAAGCTGGTATTCATGAACCTATTTATCCTCCTGGAATGGTTCCTTCAGGCCTTAACCATCTTGGAGCCATCCTGCCTAGCCATTACCCCTCCGATTAGATACCGTTCTTAGCTCCTCCAATCGAAGTTTACACGACACCTGTTATGGCTACCCTCTCTCTTCCTAATCCGACCCTGGGGATTCCCGTCTGGTACCTTAGTCCTCCATCCACTACCCTGCCTAGTCAACCCAAAACTTATCTTGCTTTGACCCCAGTTCAACTGGTCCCTATGACTTCTCCCGTTGTTATAGTGCCTCAACCACCTCAACAAGAACCACCTCCTGTTGCAACTGCTTCGGGTAACAAAGGAAAAAATCGCAAGAGGGCCTCAAATCAAAAGGCCACTCTAACTGAACCTACACCTCCTCTGCCCCCAAACCCCTTCTTTGTGTGATTTCATCGATCATGCCACCCATACCTGTCCTGAGTTGCCTCGTATCAAGCCCATGGTTAAAGTTGTGTTCCTTGAGTCTACGTTACCTGAAGCCTTCGTCTCTTCCTCAACTGCAGCCAAGAACACCAAGAATATTAACACCAACCAACCTTCTGCTTTGTGTGATCTCCATGGCCATTACTCTCACCATTATCCCCACCTTTTTCATTACTATGCCTCTTTAGAGGTAGTTCGGGAGTACGAGGTTGAACAGAACCAATTTGCCTCTCCCGTACTTATGTAGTATGTTGTGGGCCAACTTGAGGATCTACCTACTCCCATTGGAATTCCCCCTCCTGATGTCGAGATGACAGAGCCTGTGGCCACCATCCTCTACCTGTGATCATCCATGAGACCCTCGGTGGAAGCCCCCTCTAAATCTTCCCCAACTATTTTTCTCGACCTCCCTTCAACGATCACCCTTGGCTTAAAATCAGTAGATCCCTTATCTACTTGTTCTTCTGTCATCCCCTATGATGATGCGCATGTGAGCCTCTCTTCTCATGATGATGAGTCAGGTAGCTTTGCCGTGTTATGTGGTCTCCCTTCCTCCCTTCACTCCATCTTCTATTGTGATGATGACATAATGGAAGCCTTGTCCACCCCTGACTTCATCTTTCCCGCCCATAAGCGGGATGGCACCACACATGTCTATGGTGACTTTCACGACCTGAGCACAAGCTACACCTCTGGTAGCTCCCAGACACAACCTACCTATTAGCATGTGAGTAGTAGATATCTTACCCAGACCACTCCCTTTCGCAGTGTTTGTTCGATCTCTACTGTGCACTCAGGTTGCCAACATTGTTCATCATCTTCCCATTTGTTGTCTTGTGGCACTTTTCAGATGGAACTCTCATCCACACCTTACCTTGGTTAAGCCAATGATGCAACTTGCTACTCTTGGAATCTAGCCTCGACATGTTGGGCCACCTTTAACCCCTTGCATTTTCTTGTTCTATCGAATGGTGTATGCATTGGTACTACTACCAATAATCAGGCCGAATATGATGTAGTGAGAGGTTTATTAGCCGATGCCCTTTCCCGTCGCATCCTCCACCTTCATGTTTGTTTAGATTCCATACTTCTTGTCATGCAATTGAAGGGTGTCTATCGTGTGCATAATCCTATCCTTTTTAGAAGATATTTATGAGTGAAGCTTTTGATGTGTGAATTTGAAATCATTACATTCAGTCATGTAACTAGAGCACAAAATCACTATGTAGATATAATTGCAAAAAATATTCTATATTGGAATTTAGCACACGCATTTAACATAAGACAATAATATCACATAAAACCATCAACATGATGCATATCCATAATATGTGTCATATAACATGTTTTAGAGTCCATCAACTCTGATACATATGGCATGCCCATAGCATGTTGGAAAAACTCAAAATTGGTGGCACCACCTGCCCCTTCACCTAATCACTATTTGGAGGATCCTGAGATAATGGCTCTGCTCCCACAACTCGTCAATCGCACATTCCCTGTCCGGCCATCGCCATGCGCCGCGTGACCCCTCACCACTCCGAGGGTAGACCAATACATGGCTCTATATATTGGTCATCCAAGTCTTGCCAGCTGCGCTTTGAAACACTGGTCATAAGCCTGTCATATCTATGACGAATGCCCTCTAGGAGGGCCGCCACATCCTCATTTTGTGGCACTCTTAATCCACTACATTGTGCAGCTCCTGATACTACAGGTCGTCCCATATACCCGACCGATTTTACCGGTGTTGTATCTGCATAAAAAAAGTGAAATAATCAGTACCATATACAATATTTTGAAAGTTTTCATGCACATAAAATATTAGCTATTTTTCACTTACCATTGGGCCCCCATACTCGACCAGGTGGAAATGGTAGATTCGGGTCCCCATGGTAACTCATCCTACTATAGGGATAGTCGTCTATGTACAGTGGCATCTAATCCAAATGAGCAAAGAACTCAGGTTAAAACACCCGTCCGACCGCCCCACCTACTCCTCTGCACAGTAGTCGCCCCCACTAGTGCATTTTGGGCTCTCTTGGGCCCCCATATTGGAGTTGTATGCGAGGTCGAAGTGTCAGGATGTTCTCAAAGAAGAGCGAGCACAAAAATGTACCATATGAATAGTCATGGTTCACTTACTACTTGCATAGTGACAACTACCGTTTCAATGATGACATCATCATCTAGGCCCACCCATAGTAGGTCCCACTCAACACACTCTCCACAACCATCATCTATCCTCTAGTGATGTGGTGGAGTGCCTGGTTGCCTAGGATCCGCATCATTGTTGCAGCCACAGCACGGGTCTCTAACCTCTCTAGATCCCCGATGGGTATCTGAGTCCCATTGACTTGGAGACCTGGTCAACAATGGTGCTCTACAAACTCCATGATATTTTTCCCTCGTAGTAACACTGGTTGAGTATTCCCTACCATCCCAAGTGGTGGGAGACTAGTCAGAAAATATATATCATGGACCGTCAACTCAATCTGGTGCCCCTACACTATGGAGACCTCATGGTCCAAATCCCAATTACTGATAATCTAGGCCAATAAGGGCTCTCCAGCTCTCATCAAAGGGTTCTCCACAAAATTCAGAACCCCAAACCTGACCAATGCACTGCGGACACCCTAATCCTCCCAGATCTTCGACTGTAATGTGCCCAGGTCTCTCTCTCTCCAGTTGATCCATAATTTTTCCATATCTGCAAAAAACCGTCATATTTTTCAATGTACAGATAGAAAATATTGTATCTCAACATAAAAACCCAGTTCTTAGCCAAAAAATAGCACAGGAAAAACCCTCTTTGTCAAGCCACACTTTTCAAGCCCAATCCTGAGATAGGTCATAGTTTTCTGCCCAAAAACTGCTACCTAGGTCGCAATGTTTGCCCCAAAAAGTGTGACCTGGCCGTGAAGAAGAGTAGGGGTCTATTACTGAGCTCTGGGGACCTAAAAGAACTTTCAATCCACTGAAATGAAAGAGTAGGGTTAGGCCTCTTACCTGCAACTCACGAATCTTGATTCCAATGGTCGGTTTGTCTGCTACAATCACCACAAGATTTAGGGACTTCTCTCCTCTCTACATTCACCATAGTTAGACATGCAAATGAGTGAATTTGGAGGGAAAATGCCTTATTAAAAGAGAAACCCCTGATTTTTCTTTCGCCTGCTGCAGCCACACCATAGCTCAGTTTGATGAATCGTCTATACCATTGGAAAGCTCTCACCGAGCCCTCAAATGAGAATCTACTAGTTTTTAGTGACTTGATACTTCACTAGGACACATTTTATCTAGGAAGCGTTACTTCACCCCTCCTCAAAATAGAATTTCTTCAATTTCAACACTCGTACTAGGGGCACCACTTTGCCTCCATACTTGTCCACGCTTGTATCAATTTTCGTCGTGAGTTACCATCTTGTACTCATGTTTCTATGGTCCCCCATTGGACCTTTACTATGTGGTAGCACCATCAAGTCACCCTTGTTTAGAGCATCCGAATTGATTCATCATCGCATTCATGGAGTCTATCCTGAGTCGCTTTATATCCTACTATAGTCCTCCATCCTTCATTTCTTGGTCCCTCTTTCGCATCACACATTACGGCCTCTAGTCCCACTGTCCCCTATCCCTCGTGATATTGTGTCAGTTGCTACCAGGTCATCCATGCCCTTTATGCTCTAACAAGGGAAGTCATCCATCCACTACTCAGTACCCCCCATTTCATCATCACCCCTGGTATCCGTCTGTCAGTCGCTCTACTATTTTCTCTCATTCCTTAGTTGAGGACCCCTTATTGCCTCACTTATGGCATACCTCCTTTTGTCGACATTAGATCATTCATTCCAGAAGATAGGTCTAGAGGGCGGTGTACCTTGGTTCCATATTCCATTCTTGTTTGGTGCCTTGGATTAGGCAAAGAGTCCGCTTATAGCCCTTTGACCTGATTGTTTCTCAGCTCCAGCTTCTTTCAGCATAATTGAGATCCGTATACTCGATGGTTCATTGATGAAACAGATTAGACCGATGATTCCCGGGTGTGTGTGAGATGTATTAGCCTTCAAGAGGGGGTGGCCCTATAGGTAGCACCCCACATGCCCGGATGACCTCTTCATTTCAACCTTCGATGTAGCTCCATAGATTTGATGATGTCGGCCTCAGCCGCTTGCAGCGCATTTTTTATTGCATGTATCAATCAGATTTTCAGAGCCCTTTCCTATTTACAGGGGAATCTAGGTTGTATTTCTATCTCATGTACTCAAATATTATTGTATAAGTCCTGGCTATTATCCCAAGCAAAGTATGTATGTGGGATTCGGTGTGAGTTACCATCTTGTACTCATGTTTCTATGGTCCCCTATTGGACCTTTACTATGTCGTAGCACCATCAAGTCACCCTTGTTTAGAGCATCCGAATTGATTCATCATCGCATTCATGGAGTCTATCCTAAGTCCCTTTATATCCTGCTATAGTCCTCCATCCTTCATTTCTTGGTCCCTCTTTCGCATCGCACATTACGGCCTCCAGTCCCACTGTCCCCTATCCCTCGTGATATTGTGTCAGTCGCTACCAGGCCATCCATGCCCTTTATGCTCTAACAAGGGAAGTCATCCATCTGCTACTCAGTACCCCCCATTTCACCATCACCCCTAATGTCCGTCTGTCAGTCGCTCTACTATTTTCTCTCATTCCTTAGTTGAGGACCCCTTATTGCCTCACTTATGGCGTACCTCCTTCTGTCGACATCAGATCATTCATTCCAGAAGATAGGTCTAGAGGGCGGTGTACCTTGGTTACATCTTCCACTCTTGTTTGGTGCCTCGGATTAGGCAAAGAGTCCGCTTATAGCCCTTTGACTTGATTTTTTCTCAGCTCCAGCTCCTTTCAGCATAGTCAAGATTCGTATACTCGATGGTTCATTGATGCAACAGATTATACCGATGATTCCCAGGTGTGTGTGAGATGTATCAGCCTTCATGAGGGGGTGGCCCTATAGGTAGCCCGCCACATGCCCGGATGACCTCTTCATTTAAGCCTTCGATGCAGCTCCATAGATTTGATGATGTCGGCCTCAGCCGCTTGCAACACATTTTTTATTGCATGTATCAATCAGATTTTCAGAGCCCTTTCCTATTTACAGGGGCATCTAGGTTGTATTTCTATCTCATGTACACAAATATTATTGTATAAGTCCTGGCTATTATCCCAAGCACAGTATGTATGTGGGATTCATTATCATGTTTTTTATCTGACTCATGTTTATGCCAGCATGTACTATATTGTTTAGTCCCTTTTTTACTAGACGCATTATTCTTTGTACTTTGTCTCGGCGGGCATAGGTATGCCTCCCCCACCGCTTATAGCACATGTACTCACTCATAAAAGAGACTTGACACACATGTAAGTCTTTCCTCCTCAGGGTCTAGTCCTCTCAACGCTTTGGTCTACCTTATATTTCTCTCTCTCTGACTTCCCTTTCGGTGTCTAGTGATTGAGTTCTTACAACATATTTCGGTCATACAATTAGCTCCTAATGCTCGCATGCTATGGGGAAATCTGTTACACCATTTTTTGGTCATCTAACCTATTGTCATTATATGGACCCAAGTACACCATGTAAGGCCAATTTTACCCTAAGTAAAATTGCATTCACTATGAAAAATAACTTAGTAAACCACCTTTATTAAGTTGTTTATGGTCTAAACAGGAAACCCCATGAAGGAATATTAAATAAATCTACATTTGTTTGATTTTCCTCAAGGAATAATTAGTTAAACAATATTTTAATTGATATTCCTGGTTATATTTAACCCAAAATAGGGAAATTAATAAGATAAATCATTATTTATCTTATTATTTCCTAAGAATAATTATTTAAACCTTATTTAAATAATATTCTTTGTTGAATATGACTAAATCGCCAATAAATAATTAAATAAATAATTATTTATTTTATTATTACTCAACCACGTCTTTAAAATGATACATAAATCATTTATTTATTTATTATTTACAAATAATGAGATTTGACCCAAGTCAAATTCCTTTTCCCTCCAACAAATATAATAAAATATTCCATAAAAATTGGATCTTGATTTAGTTAATAATATTTTAATTATGCACCAATATCTAGACTAACTCAATATTTTGTTATAAATAGAAGGGTTTTTCCATTCATTCACTACCTTTTGTCACCAAAATATCACTCTGGATCTATACTTTTGGTATGACTTTGATCCACCATCATAGTCATATTTTGCTATCATTTTTGTCTGGGTTTTCTACACCATCAAGAGAGAGGGATTTTAGATTTGAAAGTGCTGAGGATTTACAAGAACCCATCCCATTGAGGAGAACTAGAAACATCCTTCTATTTTTTCCTCCCAGGTGCCATTAATACAAATTTCATTCAACATATTCTTGTCTTGTCTATTGGATGCATGGAGTAAATCTTGTTTTTTATTACTTCTTAATGTCTTTTTATGCATAGATCTAGATTTTTGCAGCATTTGTCTTGATCACCTAACTTCAGATCTAAGGATATTTGTAGCCATATTTGCTGTTAGGGTTTTTTGTTATGCACAACTGAAGTGGTCTTTTTTCGTACACTTGGAATTAATATTCATACTAAGAGTAGAGTTAGATTATTTAATGCATACATGTAGTCATAGTAGAATAATACTATAGAGAGGAATGATTAGTTTAGTTCTAGTAGTAAGTATCTATACATTTTTAATTAAATTTCCATGTGTGTACAAAGACATAGGAAAAACAATTTGAATGACATAATTAGTCAACATCAAGCATAGCGAGGGAAATGAAAACTAAGAAATCGGGCAGCTAGATTTTCATAGTCTAGATAGTTATGACATATGATATACATATTCACTAAGGGAAGAAAAAATGAGTTCTAGGATATACAATATTTATATATTATTTCCAAATTGGAAGAGTGAATATCACCAAATAAAAAAGAAAGAAAATTTGACTTTTCTTTATACATTGCGTAATAAAATAGTCAAATTTTTATACGAAAATGGGATTACATCACATACTCTACACACACAAAATGCATAGATACTAGACTAATGTCTCTAGATAACTGGAGGGTGCAATTAAGAATATCAGTTAAAAACAATCATATGATAGCTAGTGGTTGCCATAATTATCACGACTGGATAACCCAACGATGGAGGCATATGTTGTTATATAACAAGACCCTACTATTACCTAAGGAAATATTGATGCTAGCCAAATATAGCTACTAGGGTCATAATGCATCCCAAATGGATAGATTCCACAAGAGCCGCAGACGCATTCGCTTGATATCCATAGAAAAAAAAATAGGAAATTAATGATGACAAGCTAATGGGAGGGAAGAGCCACCCTATGTCTAAGTTCAGTAATAAGAAAAGGAATTAGCACCAACCTTGAAATATACCAAGAGAGGAGGGAGTGACAAAATATTTCGTTCATCCAACCTGATGCGAGATAGGGTTTTGCAACGAAAAGTATAGAAATTCACCTGCAAATAGAAATGGAAGCCATGGAAATTACATCATTTGTTGGTTACTTGTACAAAATTTAGGAACAATTAAACAAATCATAGTACAATAGCTATCCCTGACAGAGGTGATGTTATCCATCTATCTTCCCACATACCTACAGTTTCAACAAAAATGAAGTGCAATGAAAATGAATTTCCACAAAAATTGAATTCAAATAGAAAGAAACTTGGAAGATAAAAACTTTAAACAAAACCTAGAATAGAGTGGGAGTAAGTGTTACAACTAAATATTTGTTTAAAACTAAAATGGATGTATATAAGTCAATATTTATAGGATACTTGGTGATTGGACAAAGATACATGATAGAATTTGTGAATTATAAAAAACCATGATTTAAGAATCCTAAGAACGGAGTAATATCATAGGTATAAGAGTATTTTTGTAGAAAAGGAAAATAAAAACAATTTAAATTACATGTCAGGGTTACCAGAGATGTGTCGTGGCTACATTGTAGTGTTTCCAAGGAAATAGTTGGGTATATTAGGAAAAAATGTTAGGAACGATGGCAAGGGTTGTTGAAAATATCCTGTGAGTAGAGGCGAAGGCAGGAAGCAACACCCAACCAAGGATAAGAAGTAACTTCCTACCAAAAAAGGATAAATTGACCTCAATGTTGTACGTTGAGTTATAAGAAAACCACTTGGAATGTTAGTATGTGGAATCCCCTAAATATGGTGAAATGAAAATTATTAATGAAATAAATTTACAGACCACCCTTTCGAGGAAAAATCTATAGTACAAGAGTAGAAGAGTAGATCAATTAAGGAGAGAAGGATACCGAGGGTTGTACCTCGGGAGAAATATTGAAATTCGGAACACTAGAAAGAAATAACAGTGGATGGAGAGCCATAAAACCAAACAGATAATAAAAAAGAAAAATAATACTAAGATAAAACTGATTATTAACACACAAGGAGGGTTTAAGAAAAATGATAGTGTATAGCAGAGCAAGGAAATGGGTAATAACGTACCTCTGAAGTGATATAAAGATCGAGGTGTGATGAAACCCTGTAGCACCATAGTTTAATCTCTCCCTTATTGTGATTTACATTTACCAACACATAGGATGAATGGAGAGGGTAATACAAGTAGCACCTCTTTAAACCATAGCCATGATACCTTAGGAACTCGTAGCCTTTCACGTGAAATAATATCTGGGATGAGAGAAATGACAGCTCAAAAATGACATCTAGTAGGTAGAAATAACTAAATGAATGAGGATTAATGGGAATAAATAGGTTACGGTTTCGGGAGGAACAAGGAGGACTCTACAATCTCCTGATTGCATCCTATCCCTTCACAAAAACCAAAACACCATAACCATGTGACCATCACATTATATGTGTATACATGGAGAGTAACCATTGGAGGGTATCAATTATAGGTACTTGGGAAATGTGAATAATAGTTGTCGAGTACGTCGTAACTTTAATGCATAAGGAATATGATTTTACATTCATATGATACACTAGAGTAATGTAATAAAACCATCAATGACTGATTTTAGGTTAAGTTATATAGTACTATGTCCTCGTCTAGTTGAAATCTGAAATAGAGATTATTAATAGTCATCAATTATAAAGGTAGAGATTATTAATAGTCATCAATTATAAAGTTTGCACAATATTTCATAGTTTAAGAGCTTGAATCTATACATTTACATGGCTTAGGAAAAATGATGATATTCATAGCAACATATTCCTAGTCATATTGAATTAAGCCATAAAACTCATGCAATCAAGATATGACTCTCAAGGCTACTTTGAATTAGTATGTAAAAAAAGGAAAAGTCAATTAGAAGGATGGTAGATGTATAATATGTTGAAGATTGAGTTATATACCTGTATAAGTAAAATAAATGGAGAGAAGAGAAAAAATATTTGTGGTTGAAATATGGGAGATGTGACATATGGTATCAGAGCCGACGTTCTCCAGGACCATTGATGAACAACCATAGTTTAAATAGAAAAAAATAAACTAATAATTGTTATTTTTTTATGTTGGAAGGTGAATGAACATGGAATGAACTGATATATTTATGGCCGAAGAAGCATACGTTTCAAACATAGAGGATGGGTTGTTTATTGAGTTGGGGGAAGGAGGTACTCCACCCTCCCAATAGTTCATAAAAATCATACTAAATATACAACAAAAATTGGCACATATATGTAACAATAATGAATATTTGTTATGGGTTAGTGAAGAGGAAGATAAAAATATTAAGGGATTGACTGAAAAATAAGGGCACAGGATGGAAGAACCAGAATGTGAGGAGGTAAAATGGATTCCATCAAATAAATTTGATTGTGGAGGAGGTTCAGATAGAACGTATCCTTGGAAGTCTAAAACAAAGAAATAGATAGAATTGTCACGGGAATTTTGAGAGATAAGCCCTCCCTCCTATGACGAAGAGAAGGAAGAAGATTTTGAAGCCTAGTCTCTAAACATGACAAATAATTTTCAAGTTTATTATTATGAAAGCAACTTGAGAGCTAGATTAGGCATGTACGAAATTCAGGGAAAGGATGCTTTACGGTGCAAGGAGGCAAAGAGTTTGAATTTTTTAGTTGAAAAGACAGTAGCATGGGAAGAATTTTGCAAATATTTTAAGAATTGATACCTAAATGAATGGTATTATGATGATAAATCCAAAGAGATTCATGAATTACGATTGGGAAAACTCACAATGGATGACTTGGTGGAGAAATTTTCCAACTTATTAAGATATGTTCCATATCTTAGAGAGGAGAAATCCAAAGTTTAACAGTTTCTCAAATTTTTCCCTAAAGTTTATAAGGAGTGGATCAAGTTTGATAACCCAAAAAAAATGGACGAGGCAGTAAGAAAGGAAATATTATGCTACTTGCAGTTCAAAAACAAAAGTCAAAGCGTGAAAGGTTGGAAAAATAAATAAAATTCTAAATGAGAAGCAAGAATTAATCGATAAAGGCTAGGGTACCTTAAAAGTTTGGTAGAGACCACTAGTGGAAGAAAGTCAACAAATGGAATACAAATCAGCCAGTACAATCTTAGGTGGGGTCAAAGACAGTGTTTAAGACTATTAAAGGGAATAATGGCAATTAAGAGAAAGGATTTTTGAAATGTTGGGGTTGTGGAGAACCTCACTTGTTAAGGGATTTTCCTCATAACCCAAGAGCTTTAGCAAACATACAAGTTGTTCAAGAAGCTACAACAATGAATGTTTTTTCTAGGAGAATTCCAAGAATTAGTACATCATTAGAAGGAAAACAAGAAGAAAATCAATCCACCATGATTGAAGTATAAGGTACTCTTATTAACCAACCCACTTCTATTCTAATTGATCATATAGATAATTTAAGTTATATCAGGCCACACATAGTAGAAAAATATAAACTTGAAACTGAAAAATTTAAGACAACTTGGATGGTATAATTAGCAACATGAACCAAGAGAAAGGTAATTATTGTAGTTAAATAGTGTTCGCTTGATAAAAAAAGGTTAGTTAACAATAATAGACTTGAAACTACTTCCCCTTGGGTCATATGATATATTAATTGGAATGGAATGGTTAGAGAAGAAAGAATAAATTATTAACTTTCTGTAAGCAACAGTGACTTGTACAAAACAATGAGGGCATCTTGAAATAATTTAAGGAGATCCAAGACCAATACCTGTAATACAAATCACATCCTTGCAAATGAAGAAAAATTCTGTAGAAAATTTGAATAACTGATATATTATTCACCGAGATTCTCCTGATCACACACTATTTTATCTTCATGCAAAATACAGAATCTCTTCTACCATTGATCATCACATGCGGAAATAAATTCAATTGCATGCATACATTAAAACCACAAACAATCACACATATGAACACAATTTTCAATGGGAAAGCTTAAAGCTAAAAACCCCAACTATTTATATATTATATGTCATGGAGATCATGTAACAATCATAGTACAAAAAGCTCCTCACAAGCTCTCATGCACACCCTCAATTGCTACACACTATCAAGCTAGATCTAGCAAAACACATGCTCCAATATTTTGCCACTTGATAGCCAGCCTCTATTGCGTAATTAATGCTATGGGATGGCTTCATTAAATAGATAAACCACCTGGCCTGAACTGCGCAATCCTCATGGGCTAATCCACCTATCTGTGTGTTGCAAATAGCAATAGTATAGTCACAACTGATAGTTAACCTGCTCTTTCACCTATCTCTGCACTGGTCTCCACTAAAACTATCCATGCACTGAAGTTAAATGATGCATTCTTTAGTTGATTTATGAGTTAATAATTAGTGAATTAAGTAATAATTAATTCACACCACTCTCACTAATTGTATCAATTAGTTAAACTGAATACAAATAGCTCAACTATGTTTAGATTAGTTAAACTGAATACAACTCCACTAACTTCCTCAATCAACTCCACCAAACTTTGTCACATGAGTTCTAACCGAAGTATCCATGCAATGGCTCCACATAACCCTCAGGAATAGCATAATTCCTTCTGTCAGCTTCTGTGCCACATCTGTGCACTTAACTGAAGTGCTCCAAGAGAATAAGATAATGTTTAGAGTCTAAATATTATTAAGAGCTAATAATATTCGACATATCTATTTTTAGACTGGCAATATAAAAATAGATTCCGCCAAATATGTCTAAAAATAGAAGTCCATCTATTTTTTCCAACTTGACCAACCATCCACAAATAGCATCCTGCAACTCATAGAACATGATCCATATGTCTAAAAATAGACATAGTCTAAAAATAGACTTTGTGCCAAAAATAGCTTGTGGGCCCACTTAGTGAAGGCGACTCCTTTCCACTAAGCTCATCATCTTGTTGCAATCTCAACAAATTCTTGAAAAGGGTGTCAAGTATTCGTGGCGCATGTGGAAGAGGGGATACAGTTAAGTGAAGTACATAAAAAAATACACTCCCAACAGTTAAGGAGATTTTAGGTGTGTTTCCTGAGGAAATTACCAGTTTACCACCTCATCGAGATATTTATTTCTCTATTGAATTAGTACTTGTTGCAACCCTAGTGTCTAGAGCCTCATACGGAATGAGTCCACTTGAGTTATTAGAAAAAAATATGCAGTTACAAGAGTTGTTGGATAAGGGATACATTTGACCTAGTGTGTGACCGTGGGGAGCACCTGTACTTTTGGTTTAAAACAAATATGACACATTCATAAAGTGCATTAATTACCATCAGTTAAACAATTTAACCATAAAAAATAAGTATCCTTTACCCTGTATCGGTGACTTATTTGATCAAGTAAGGGGATATAACATTTTTTCCAAGACAGATTTAAGAAGGATATCATCAATTGAGAATTGAAAATTAATACATCTACAAAACAACATTTGGGAGCTGGTACGAACACTATAAGTTTGTAGTGCTACTGTTTGGTCTTAAAAATGCCCTAAAAATGTTCATGTGTCTGATGAACAGTGTGATGGGTAAATATCTGGATAAATTTTTTCTAGTACTCATTTATGATATATTGGTATACTTGAGGAATGAGGAATAGCATAGAGAACACCTAAGGTTAGTGTTAAAGATCTAAGGGAAAGCTAGTTTTATTCCAAGTTTAGTAAGTGTGAATTTTACAAAGCCAAAATACATTATCTAGGGCATATCATATCAAAATAAGGGTTGGGAGTTGAGCCAGAGAAACTGAAAGCTATGGTAAAATGGCACATACCCAAATATGTGACTGATGTTTGGTCATTCATGGGACTTTCGGGATATGACCATAGGTTTATTGGGGCACTATTCAAGGTAGCATTTCTAGTCACCTCACTATAGAAAGTAAATTTGAATGGAATGTTGAATGCCAAAATAGATTTGATCAATTAAAGAATTTTCTCACCACAACCCCTATTTTAAAATTACCATACTAGAGTGAAGAATTTAATGTTTGCACATATGCATGCCTGGAGTGATTAGGATGATTGTTGCAATATGATAATGTTTTAATAGAAAATGAGTTAAGGAAGTTTCAAATTCATGAAAGGAACTATGCCATATACGATATGGTGTTAGCTACTAAAATACATGCTTTGAAAATGTGGTGGAACTATTTTCTACATAATAAATTCAAACTAATAATTGATCATATCATTGTGAAATATTTCTTTAGCGAATGAGATCTCAATGCAAGACAAGCTAGATGGATTGCATTTACTAGTGAATTTGAGTTTGACATAAATCACATAAAATGTAAGGAAAAAAAATAGTTGATGCTTTGAGTAGGCATGCCTACCAGGTAAAATAGATAGGAGTGAGTAGTATCAAAACTGATTTTATGTAACAAATTAAAAACTTTGTGCACAAGGATTCAAAATATCAAGCTATTCCACAAAAAAATACAATAGGTTAATGTTCTTGGCTATATAGAAAATGCAGAAATTTTACTGATGCATAGAGGAAACTGATATGTTGCATATGTATCTAAACTGGAAATTTCGATACTTGATGAGAATCATAAAAGAGCATTTGAAGACCATCCGGGATATCAAAATATCGTCACAACGTTAAGAAAGAATCTATTTTGGCCTGGTATGAAAAAATAAGTGGGAGAGTACTTATCCAAATGCATAGAATGTCAAAAGGTCAAAGTTGAGCATCATCATCCTATTGGATTACTAAATCCACTACTTTTCTTTGAGTGGAAATGGGAAATAATATCTTTGGATTTCATAACCGAGTTACCTCACAAAACAAAAAAAACACCATTCTATTATGGTATTGGTAGATAAATTAAGTAAAACAACTCATTTCATACCCGTGAAATCCACCAATGGCACAACAAAAATTACTAATATATTTATGAAGAAAATTTTCAGGGTGCATGTGGTACCCAAGGTAATACTATGGGACATAGATACTAAATTTAAAACAAATTTTGGAAGGAATTATTTGGAAACATGGGTGCTAAACTAAATTTCAGTCTAGGATACCATCCCCAAATGGATGGTGAAACTAAAAGAGTAAATAAAATTCTTTTATATATCCTAAGGATGTATGTGATGAATAGGCCTACCAAATGTGAAGACTATATGCATTTATCTAAGTTTGCATACAACAATAACTATCAAGAAACCATAAAAATGAGCTCTTTCGAAGATTTTTATGGAAGAAAATTCCATGCTCCACTCGGCTCGAATCAACAAGTAGACAAAATAATTTTGAGGCCAGAACTATTGCATTGAATGGAACATATTGTGAGGAAGATTCAAAAAAACATTAAGGCAACACAGGGTCGAAAAAAGAGTTATGTAGAAAAAAAGAGAACCTATAAAGAATTTATAGTTGGAGATCACGTTTATCCTCAGAAAAACACCCTGAGTAAAGGAACATTTCCAAAACTAGCTCCATGGTTCAATGGGCCGTTTGAAATCCTAGACTAAGTTGGGCTTGTAGCCTACTAGATAACATTTCCTAGTCACATTAAAGTTCATAATGTTTTTCATGTATCCCTGCTTAAGAAATATGTGCATGATAATACTCATATTATTGATTGGTGACTTCTATAGGTGTAACTGGAAGGAAATTTCATGCTAGAAGCACTCTGCTTACTAGACACGAAAGAGATTTGGCTCCAGAATTGAGTCGTCACTCAGGTTAAAGTAAAATTGAAGCACTTTAATCCTGAGGACTCTACTTGGGAGATTGAAACTGAAATGAAAAATAAGTATCCCACTTTATTTTTGCAACAATGAAATGAAACTTTAACACCGAGGAAATTGTGACTAGAAGGGGAGGAGGATGTGACACCTCTTTGAATTAGACATTTTATTATTGAGTTTATTATTTGTTTGGTTGTTTAGAAAAACTGAATGAAAACATTAGTATGGTGTAACTCTTGAATGATATGAATTTACTTAGGAAAATAGATAATTATCAATAAATGAATGTGAATTAGTAACTCTTGGATAATTTAGACACTACAAAATGAGATTCTAAATCGAAGAAATGTTTCCATCATAAGAATTATAGAAGGAATCTTGGATAAACTTAATGGATGGCATAAAAAGGTCCATTAAGTTCTTAGCTGGAGATAGATGCTAAGTAGAAATTGGAAAAAAGCTTCATGGGAGACAAAGCAAGATTTTAATGCAAAATGAGGCTAGGCAAGCTCTTGTTAAAGCCATAAGCGATATGTAATTATAGGGAAACATCCTTCATGAATACAATGCATAAAATTTCAACTAAAAGGATCAATAGGTTGTTGATTTGAGATGATTTGGATCTCATCTAGGGGGTGAACTGTGAGGAACAAATTCTATGGTTTGGTGGAAATCAATGTCCAAATTTCTAGTCTGTTGTATCCACTTTGTTTTTTGTAGAATGCATGAATATATGATAGAAAAAGTGTGACTATATTTGTGCATAGTAAGCGCAAATAGTATGTGGAATTTCAACCATGGGGTGCTTTTGATTTTATCATAATTATGTTTGTAAATAGGAAATAAGAAAAATATTATGTGATGTATTGTTTAATGTAATATTATTAGAGACAATATGGTTTTTACCTTCTTTCACAATTATTATTGATAAATCGAGAGTGTGTACATATTAAGTAGTATTCTGGATTATAGATGTTATATCCTTGGTGGTAATCATTAATGACCTGTAAGTTTCAATGCAAAGGAAATCTCTACTTATGGGTAGGTTTTGGTTATATGGTTGAGGTAATTAAATATGTATTCTTATAGGGGAGAGATTAACTATGGTACGCAATTATAATCCTAATATGTGCATAGATTGGGTAGAACGTTGTAAATAATCAAGTAGAAAAATTATATTTAAATACAGAATTTCCAGTCGAGGAATTTTCAACATAACACTCATTGAATCATATAGGTTACCATGGGTACACACACATCACAATTACTGAGGACCGTAAATGGTCATATCATTGAGTCAAGACTAATATCCAAAAGGAGAATGAAGGGGTATTGTAGAGTTAGATTATTTAATGCGTACACTAAGTCATAATAGAATAGTACTATAGAGAGGAACAATTACTTTAGTTACTGTAGTAAGTATATTTACATTTTTAATTAAATTTCCATGCTTGTACAGAGAAATAGGAAAAAAAATTCGAATGACTCAATTAGTCAACATCAAGCCTTGCGAGGAAATTGAAAACTAAGAAATCATGGAAACTAGATTTTCATAATATGGATAGTTATGACTTATGATATACATATGCACTAAATGGAAGAAAAAAAATGATTTCTAGCAGTTAAAGTATTGATAAATGATTTCTGCATTGGTAGTGTAAATATCACAAAATAAAAAGGAAACAGAGTCCACATTTTTATTATACATTGCATAATAAAATAGTCAAATTTTTACACCAAAATGGGATTAGATAAAATAGTCTACACACACACAACATAGAGATTCTAGAAAAATGTATATATATAACTGGAGGGTGAAATTTATAATATCAGTTAAAACCAATCATATTACAAGTAGTGGCTGCCAGAATTACCAGGCCTGGTGAACCCAACCATGGATGAAAAAAAAATTATATCACTACAAGGAAAATACCCTCTAGTAGAGGTTATAACGAAGGTTTTTAGTGTTATAAAATTGGCCAAAATGATCAAAAATACATTTGATACAACATCCATTTTCGGTAATGAAGGTTTTGGTGGAGCTTCTAACAGAATTTTAACACATCTAAAAAAATTGGGTAGTCAGAGGTTTTTACTAATGTTTTTCTCATCAATGCGTTATTTAGGTGTCAATGCACCAGTGCATTTTAGAGTAAATGCACTGGTACGTGTCATCCAGACGCTTGGCCCGGGCGGTCCAAGGTGCATGCACCGGGCCATAAAGGTCTAAAACCGCATCACACACACTGTAGGTGATACAATGCACCGGGCCGTTCTTATTGGTATTGGGATTTCTGTGGTGCCCATAGGTTGTATCAACACACCGGTGTGTAGTATTATAGAAACGGACCGATGTGTAGTATCACACAAAATTTTTCTAATTCGTATTGGTATTTCTACAATTCCCATAGGTCATAGAAACACACTAGATCGCTATATCACATAAACTCACTGGTGTGCGGTATCGCACACACACACACCAATATTTATAATTGGTATTGGTATTTGTGCGGTACCCAATAGAAACGGACCGATGTGCAGTATCACACAAAATTTTTCTAATTTGTATTGGTATTTCTGCAATGCATATAGGTCGTAGAAACACACTGGTGCGCTATATCACATAAACTCACTGGTGCACAGTATTGCACACACACACCAAGATTTATAATTGGTATTTGTATTTGTGCGGTACCCATAGGTTGTAGAAATGCACTGGTGTACAGTAACTGACATGCACATGTGTTCATTTAGTATTTATTAGGAACATCGACCTATGGTAATGCAATTATTGTGTTTTTTCAATTTCATTATTCATCAAAAGTCGACACATATCTTATAACAATATTCATATCAATTAAATTTTTATTAGTATGCATTTTAATGTGATGTTTGGATTAATTTGTTATATCATATCATTATTATTGTGATATTTTAAAATTCATTATTCATCAAAAGCTGACACATATCTTATAACAATATTCATATCAATTAAATTTTCGTTAGTGCATTTGAATGTGGTGTTTGGATTAATGTGTTATATCATCTCATAGATTTCACATCTCTTCATTATAATGTTTAATCATCCATATATTCAATTAGTGGTGTTACATTTCACAATGACAATGGAGAACACAATAGAATAAATATCTATATATCTATATCTATATCTATAATATATATCTACAATATATCTATATCTATATCTATATCTATCTATCTATCTATCTAATTATATATATATATATATATATATATATATATATATATATATATATATAAGAAACACTTTGCCATACAAAATGGGACAGTTATTGGTATCCCTTTGTCTTTCAATTGGGATACTATGTCCATTACATTAAACAAAATGTTTGATTTCAAAGACAAGTATTTCAAAAAATACAACACTTTTCTTTGATATCCAAACATAATGATCATCATTATTTTCTTGAACTGTTGCCACTGCTCAAGCTACTTCCATGACTTGGGTTATTTTGAGGAATGTTTTGTTAATGGTGTTGATTTTTTTCTTCTTCTTCACCTTCTATCTACGAACATAAAAATAAACTTTAATGAGTTTATATACATTGCTGAGAATAATGAAACTTTCAATATTAAATAATATACATTAATGTAAATCGAAAATAAATGACATACCATAGAAAAAATTGACTCATAAACTATACACATTCTTTCAAAACCAAATTTCATGCCATATTTCAAGGTTTCATCTGTTGGCGGAGTTGCATACATTGTTTACTGTAACTTTTATACCCCATAACAAATCATATATTTAATATAAAATATTTTTTTGTTATATTAATTATAGATGGAGCTAAGTAAAACAAGGTTGATAGATGATTACAAACTCGACAATTACTTTTTGATATGACAACATATACTCACAAACCATATTTAATCCAATGTCAATAAATTCGTCTGATGGTTCTTCTTTGTATGTTAGCACTCGTTTCAATACTTTCAATGATGATTGTTGCAAAAAAACAACTTAAAATATGCAAAAATGAAATCTATTTAAGTTGTTATAAGGAAGTAAAAATGACTCACAAACATAAATATCAACGCTTTTCTTGCTTTTCGTCCTGTTTTATGTGTTGAATGGGTTCCATTTTATTTTATTTTCTGCAAGAAAATACTTGAAAATCAACATTTAATGCTAAATTATTTATTTCTTTTACCTAATCGAAAAATTAAATGATATCATATTACATTTGAAGCACATTTTTGTTGAGATGGCTCCTCCTGCGATGCAATTTTGTCCATTTGTTTGACCATCTCCTTGTACAAATTTTTGGACATTCCTACAGGCATATTCCTGATATTAGCTCATTCATCTTTTGAGATTTTCATAATCTTCCCAAAAATGTAACATGACAGTGAACTATTTAATTTTTATATTGCTATATGAAAAGTAAATATAACAAAAGTGATATTTATAAATAATTCTAGGAAGACATTTAAAGGAATATTATTTTTTCATTCCTTCTTTTTTGTTGTTGTACGTTTTTTCTATTAAAAGTCTGAAATTTCTCATTGACCAATTATCTGGAAACTCTTCCTGTAGTTTAGATAAAATTTGGTTCTTGGAATCATTGAATTGATTTTTGTATTGTAAGTAGAAAGAACGTTTATACATTTGTTCCACTAGATCCCTCAAACTTTTGTAAAAATTTTCCCCCTTTCGTTAACCTCCAACACCATTCTAGATGAGCTAAGGAGCTATTCATTTTCATTTGCATGTTCTATTTATTTTCTTTTCATAGAACAACATTCATTTTTTGAGTTGCTAGTCCCTGTAGAACACTAAACATATGTGAATTAATAGATTGTTTGAAATATGTTATCTAAGATTTTTAAATATATTATTAATGAAAATTAAAAAGGAAACTCATATTGGATCGATAGTATTTTTTCATTCACCTGATTCATCCTTCTGCAAATTTTCCATCAAGATTTTACACTCTTCTAGTCCTAGATCAGAAATAATCTTATCGAGCTTCATCATTTGTGGCTCTGCATGATACATAGTAAACAATACATATTAGTTAAACTTAGATATAGTTCAAAAATAATATGTTTTGTAAATAATATACAAATAACTTGCCTTTTTTTCTTTTTTTGATGTGCTATTGGTATTTTTGTTAATTGATCTCTTGTCAGCCATATCTTTATCAATATGAAACCTATACAATATCATTCATTAGTATATTTTATAAATAAATCATCAACTTTTTAGGTAAAAAAAACAAAATCAAGAAACTGGTGTGTCTTTAATGTTGTACACACCTACGTCAATGCGTTGTGCTTTTATAAATGCACCACCAAAATAGTATAAAACACCATATGGTGCACTGATTAACACATAAAATAAATAAATAAAAAATCCAAACATCATGTGCTCGGTGCGCTATAATGAAATAGCGCACTGGTGCTCTATTTTACATATGGTGCATAGATTAAAAAAAATGTTTTTAAATTTTTTTATCAAACAGTACTTATGTAGTGTGCTGTGATAAGACAACACACTGGTATGCTATTTTACGTAGGGTGAACCGATTAAAAAAAAATTAGTTTTTTTTTTAAATTCACGCAAGGGTTGACATGGATTAGCATCCGGCTATGCAATTTTTCTGGTGCGTTAGATGTCATGGGCCTATATATGTATAAATACAAGCCCTATCAATCTAAAATGAAAAGCCTAATTCTAAAATCACAAAAACAGGAAGAAGAAAGGGGAGAAACAAAAATAATGAAGGGTTTAGGGTAAAATGGAATTTTTTTTGTATTTTTGTTTTTTTGTTTTTTTTTTTTTCTGAAAAGGAACAATAAACTTAAATTTTTTAATTACTCACTAAAAAACACCAGAAAATGTAAAAAAAACAATAAAATCTAATCACGAGATCATTTGAGATTCTATGCTACAGGGTTTGAATCATCAGAGGTTTGGAAATATGATTTTCTAAATAGTTCTGTTCGAAATTATTTCATTACTCCACAGTGCTCCCGTGCTCTCTTGCTCCAGGTATGTCTTGCACAAATACATAGCTTAAATGTTTTGCAAAAATAGTGAAATAATGACAAGCTTTTAGTATTTAAGGAATTTTTTTATGAAATTATATTTTCAAAAATATTTTGCTGCCTATTTTTCAATTTACCATTTTTTTTGTCACTTAAAAAAAATAAAGTTGCACTTTTTTTATTTGCAGCTATTCATCACTAGTACATCAATTAATACCACTGCACCGATGCATCAATTAATAACATGGCACTAGTGCACAATAACTAAAACACATGAGTGAAATTACTTGTACATTAGCACTGATAACAATAAGTCCATTTTTAAGGCACCGAAATTAGTTTTAGGTGTGCACACAAAAATTTATTGTTGATTTTTCTCAAATGCAAGGATAAAATATGATAATTATATCGAATGTATAATTCTTCAAAGTCTAGCTCATTCCATAATATTTCTCAAATTCCATCGCGAAGTTCTCCCTATCCATCTCAAGATGTAATATTTACTTCAAATTTTATTTATATTTTCATTATCTAATTGAATCTATGTTTTTTATCCATGTCAATCAGCTTAATAAAATTTATAATGTATACAAATTTGTAGGTTCATGAAGTATCAGAATTGAGTTCCAATGCACAAAATATTCAAAAAATTCCAAAATGTCGGAAGCTCTTATCAGGAGCAGCATACCATAAGAGGCATTTGGTAGATGAAAATGGACAGCCGCTTCACCCAGCCAATTACAGAAATATTGAATTTTCTAGCCACAATCCTAGGACAATGATGGTAATAATAATTGTTTGGTATATTAATGTAATTATTTCAACACCAAACCAATTAATCATGCATTGTCAAAGTTTTTACTAATCATATTCAAATATTTTTTTTGAAATTATTAGGATTCAATTGATGATGAGCTACCTACCTACCATATTCCGTTGCACCCCTGGACAATCTGAAATGGAGAGAATGCTAAATTAAGAAAAAAACAGAGAGGAACGATACCAAGAATGGTTGAATCAACCACTGATTCAATTCCCACTACGTCCAGATTCACCAATTAGGAATGACTACAGCAATAGTAGTTCTTCACAAGATGAAAATTGAGGCAATCAAATAGAGGTTGGTATGGATGATTCCTTAAGGGATACGATTTCCATGGAGACAATGTTGTTAGATGAATTCCAAAACGATGATCATCTAGGGGATGATTCTCATATCACTGGCACCTTTTTCGAAAGCCTTAAATTTTCTTCCACCACCCCTCTCTTTGGACCTGGTGGTCATTCAAAGTCCACCCAGTTGGGGACAATGCTGTTACTGTAAAACTTGAAAGCAATGTTTTCCTTGTCGAATGCATTTTTCTTGGAAAATTTGAGGTGAGTTACCATAAAGTCCTCCCTTATATAATTTTGAGGAATATAATCACACAATGAAAATTGCAAATGGTCAATTTTATGGATGTTAAATATAATTATATCATCATTAATGTACATTTAATATTTTCCATGTTCATTAACTATAGGTTATTCAAAGATAAGGTTCTTCCGAGTGATAATGTCTTTCCCGGTAGCTATGAAGAGGTAAAGAAATTGTTTAAAATGTTGGGTGTCAAGTACATATCATATCATGAATGCCCAAATGATTATATTCTATATAGAGGAGAATATGCAAACAAAGAGATATGTCCAAAATGTGGGCAAGATAGGTAAGATAAATAAAAAAAAAAGATAAATCACGTGGTCCTCCTTTTAAGGTATTGAGGCACATGCCTATAATCCCAAGGATTCAAAGGTTGTTTTGTTACAAATAATTAGTTATGTTGCAGGGATGACATGGCTCACAGAAGAGTGAGTTGGGAGTTATTCGAATCCCAAAATATTCAATATCCATGAAGAATATAAAGGATACATGGCCCAAAAAATCTAAGGATGAAGTACGAAGTCTACGACTCAGCATAGCCATCGATGTTTTTAACCCATATTCCCTCCAGAACACTAACTATTATGTTTGGCCTATAATAGTGATCAATAAAAATATCCCCCCATGGTTTTTCGTGAAGAATTAACATATTATGTTGGCTCTCATAGTCCCTAGTAGAAGACAAGTGAAGAATATGGATGTCTACTTACAACCAGTGGTAGATGAATTGAAGGAATTTTTAGATGGGATAAATGTATACGATGTATCAAGACCCATCACAGCAGAGATGAGTTTTATGTTGTATGGCATATGTGTTTACACAACACATGATTATCTAGGCTTCGGAGTTTTCTCTCGTAAATTACATGTTTATTGATTTTTTTATATACGTCACATTTTTCTTTCACATATTAGTTATTTAATTCTTTGTAATTGTTCTGATCTTCATGATATTATTTAACGTGCCATGCATATAAATTGTATACAATAATCTCGCAGGCCTTGTAAAAAAGCGGTATTTTGGATGTCAATGTTGTGGAACTTCTATGAAATCTAGATGGTCGAACAAATTATGAAAGCTAGTGTATGACTGCTCAAGGGTATTCCTCCCAGAAGAAAACCCTTATAGAAGAGTAGCATCCACATTCAAAGGTAAATGAGAAAGAACCCAAACACCTCCAATAACGACACTAGTTGAATGGCTTAGAGAATATGAGAGAGAGAAGGAGAAGGTGTTCATATAAATGTCCGATTCAAATAGGGAGCCTATGTTCGGTGATCCAAAATTATTCAACACCTATGTTGAGAAATTCCCCATTGGGATGAAAAGGAAATCTATATTTTATAACCTCCCATATTGAGAGCATCTTAGTATTACCCACTTATTAGATCCCATGCATATATTAAAAAATGTTTTATATTCTCTATGGAGGCACACATCATCAAAACAAAGTGATACATTGGTTTTTAGGAAAGATCTTATTACTTCAAAAACTAAAAAGAAACATTGGCCAAGATGAATAGAAAGTATAGGATTAGAGGAAGGCACTGGTCTTTCTAATTCATGGTATTGCAAAGAAGGTGATGTCCCATGTATTTAAAAAAAAAGATGATATTTATTTGGAAAAGGAAGTTATAATGGGTGTGAAGGTGCCATATTCATATGATTCTTTACTACAACGCTGCTTCACCGTGGATGACCATTTTTTGGGGTCGAAATTGCATGACCATTTGAATCTTATAAGAGTATGCATAATGTCAAAAGAATGATTTTATTATTTTTTATATTAATAATTTTTATCCCATGCAGGGATCATGAAACATAACTAATTGTGTATATTATTGCATGTATTTATAACTTTGAAGTGTCATTATCCTTTGTTCGTGCATGGGTATGTGTAACATGAATTCCCCCAAGGCCTAGGACGTGCTATATCTAAATGATTTGCATTTTTACGTTGGATCAAATCAAAGGAGATTCATGTGTCTAGCATTCCACGATGGCATCAAGAGATAGTTAAGATTGTTTGTATGTTTGAGAAGAAACTGTCGATGAGTTTCATGGACTTGCAGGTTCATCTTCTAATCCACCTAGTAGATGAGGTTGAATTAGTTGGGGTGGTTTCTTGTCATTGGATGTTATTCTTAGACAGGTGCATGAATAAATTGAAAGGTTTTGTTTGAAAAAGGGAAAAACCCGAGCGGTCTATGGAAGAGGGGTACATATCGTATGAGTCTTTATATTATGCTAGTGAGTACATCAAGTAGATCGACAACAAACTAGGTGTGGTGATTTGGAATGATGAAAGGGATGAAGACAAAAGAGAAGGGGAGTTGCTCCAAATAAATGGAAAAAAGCACTCGTTAAAAATTAAGTGACTTTTAATTTTTCAAATTTACACTAAGTAAATATTCATGTTGAACTTCGATATAATTTATATTTTGATCTCTATGTACTATATAATGTTGGTTTGATTTCATCAGCGAATTCATAAATTGAAACTATCAATGAATTTGTTCTTTACAATTCTGAAGCGACACAACTATGGGTCGCATTGTACAACCAAAAGAGGATGAAATGGGATAGTGACAGGAAAGAATTCAGACAGTTGAATGGTAGAAGTGTGCCTTATCCTGATCATTTAAAAGAAAATATGCCAAAAATATACCCCAACAGTTGGGTTGCTGACCAAGTCAGAGAGAAATATGGTACAACCGGTTGTTACCCACGTGGTGAAGACGATGTGCTAAACGTAGGGTTTGGGTGCACCAACTTGGTAATAATATATTTAGTTTATATGTACATTTGAAACTTAATAATACACCTTTGAAATGTAATTACTTCTATATCTCATATTTTAATTGTTGGGTTATTATAAGACACATGACACTGTGATTTTTTTCACTTTTTTATAGGTGCATTTATTGCCATCTATGTGGGAATATGGACACCATTGTCGTACAGAAAATGCCGATGATGGACACATGACACAAGACTGTGGAGTTGAGGTCGAGTTAGATCAATCTAGTCAATATAGCCACCGTGATCAAAACCTAGTATGAGGGATGCTAGGTTACGTCAGAAAGATAAAAGAGATCATTGAAGTGGATTTATCTTCTTTCCAATGTGTTATTTCTAGGTGAAAGTGGTGGAACACCTTTAATCAAAATAATGTAAACGAATATCACGATAGTAGGCTAATATGTATCAACTCTAGAAAGATGTGGGATGAAGCTAAGGAGCCCTATGTTTTCCCCAAACACTGCAACCAGGTGTTTTCTTACCCAGATGTATTGGATAGGGATTTGTGGTTCATATTGAGACATGGCTCTAGATCAAAACATAATTTTTATAACAATAGTGTTATCATGCCAAGTGAGATGGAAGATACTGAGGGTGATCATGAGAATCGAGAGTGATATGGTACATGTGTTATTTCATCATTTATACTTTTTAAGATGGGTTTTTATAAAGAAGAGGACTTAATTACCTTATAAATTATAAGGCTCGTTTTTTCGAAACATTATAATATTTATTTTGAATTAATTGGTAATTTGCATTGTGTTAATGTTAAAATCAATATTTCACTTGATAATTTGCAATTATGTTGATCTCAAAAACAATGACGTGCTGTACAAAGTTCTTTTTTTTTTTGGTATGTAAGATCATAACAAAATAATGATAATTCTAAAGCACAAGAATTTATTTTCATTATTTTCTAAAGTTTATTATGTTACAAAAATTCATATTATTTTAGATTTAATATTTTAAAATTATTTACAATTTTACAAATTTAAAAATTTTAATAAAATCATTTCACATTAATAGAATTAAAATTTTTCACATTAATACTATTAAAATTTTACAAAGATTTTACATACAGTTAGAATTCAAATCACAATTAGAATTAAAATTACAATTTCAATCATTTCACATTAATACAATTAAAATTTTACAAATATTTTACATACAATTACAATTACAAATACAAATACAATTTTACAATTTTACATACAATTAAAATTAAAATTCCATTACAATCACGACATAATATTTAATAAATATCATGATTTAATATTAAAAATAAACATCATGATCATAATAACCTCCGTACAAACATCATATTCGACTAAAAAACACATTCAAATTTTCTAAAATCATCTAATCATCATGATCATGATCATCTAACAAAACACAAGTATTGTATAACATCATTACAACATAAACATCAAATATATATCTAATGTCAAATAAATTCTATCACATACACATCCATCTCCAAGCTCCACATTAAATGAACGTATCTAACATGACTTAACGATATACACATCATGATGATTATCAACATGTAAATTAAGTACAACTGCAACATGAACATAAGATATATATATACATATACATATACATATACATATACATACATACATACATACATACATACATACATACATATATATATATATATATATGTCAAATATCAACTGGTGGTACATCATCAATACTAGTACTAGTCGAGGGCTGCTTAGTCAATGGTGCAACCTCGATAAGCTTAGATAGATGTTGATCATCATGTGTCTGTTGATTTGGTTGTGCCTCATGTTGATCAAGATCAACTATTGGCTGCTCATGATGACTTGACATGGATGGTCGAACATCCTCATGATCATGAGTATTTCTAGATGTTGTAGGTTGTTGATCATGATGACTCGATGTGGATGGCCCATCGTACTCATGATCATGAATGTTGGATGTTGCAGGCTGAGAAGGTGACTTGAGGTGGATGGTATAGCCTGCTGATGATCATGACTGCTAGTCGATGTTGTAGGATGCTCAACTACGGCATGAGGTGAGCGATTATCACTCCCCTAATCCTGACCATCAGATAATGCATCACTGCTCAACTATTGACGTACTGCGTCTTGACCATGCCTACGTTGAAGGGCCCTCCTCAACCACGTCACTAAGTTGGTATCTCCTACAACATGCCGCATCAAGATCAACATGTCACATGGCATGTCTCTCCACATCTCTACCAAACTATGATCGGAATGTATCTCTCTCATAGTGGCAAGCCAGACTCCCCCCTCCACACGTAGTCCACAAAGTTGGTCACCCGACTCCATCCTAAATCTAGTGTCAGGCCTACACTTCACACCAACTAGTACCTGCGCAACATGAGGATGATCAAGTATGTCTACACCAGTCTGATCCTCAACATCTTCCATCTCGTGATCGTCATTAAGATCTACACCTAGATCATTTGGTGGCGGTGGAATCTCATTGCCATCAAATGACCCAATGTCTAAAAAATATATATAAGTACACAACAATAATTAGACAATTTCATTAAACAGTTTAATAAAAATAAGTTAAGGAACATGTTAGAATAAATTTAAAAAAAATAGTAATATTACCTCTATCATCTGGTGGCTCGTCATTTATGAAGAGGATGTTGTCACACCCTCGCTAATTCAAACAAGAATATGGACAAGGGATAAAACGAAGGGATTCTCGTCAATAATGGCCAGCAACTCCATTGCATGATGTGATATCCTCACGGAAAACTCTGACTCGCCGCTCTTGGGCATTCTCTGTCCCCACATCTACATCCGTACATGCAGCATCGGCCTACGAGGCTGCCGAAAAAATTAGCCATTGTCTCTGGAAACCTCTCAAAAAATAAACAAAATAGCTCTGAGCAAAAGGGAAGTTAACACTCCCTTGTGCCTGAGCACGACATCTATCTAAAGTTGTACAAAAATGCTGCATAAAAATGGCAAACCACCTCACAAGTCATGGTGCCTGTAATAAATAATTAACATAAAATAGAAGTGGGAAACTAATGTGTTTCCCATCGTTGGTATGGTTTGCAATGGTTGAAATAATTAGTGAGAGGCACCTCACCTCATCTCCACCAAATTAAGCAATACATAACTAACCACCGGAGACCTAACGATTTGTAGGAGATAATATATCTCTACTAATGTATCTCTCATAGTACACCAATTGACTCCCTGCTGCAAAGACAATATGGACCTCTAGGAATGAGGGAAAATCCACTCCTCTCCTCGATAGGCCAGTAATGAAATATATGTCCTCCTCAGTGGGCACGTACCACCAGTTAGGACCAACCCAGAAAGCCTATCGGTGGGCATTCCACCTATGGATAAGTTGTCACAAAAAACCACCATGGCCCTTTAGGGATGTAGCCTCCTCATAGAACACGAGGAGGCCTATATCCCTTAGCAGCGCTTGGGTGGCTCCTGTAATAGGGAGAGGTTACATATCTCTCTCCCTCTCTTGTGCCTCCCATAGGCGAACCATGTTATACTGGTTTTACTATTGTGGTTGTTGTTGTTCCATCTCTGGTCTCCTTTAACATCGTTGTATGATTGACATATTAAATACATTTTTTTTTAATGATACATGTATTTAGGAATATATATATATATATATATATTTTGAAAAAAAATATGCGGTGCAGTACAAAAAATGGGCATGCACCAGTAACAGTGTGTCTAATTTTGTTGCACACCGGATGCGATGCACCTCAAAATTTTCAACGTGCCACAAATCATGGATTGTCCTATCTCAAGCAGTGTGTTGACTAAATGCAGCACCAAAAATTAGCTAGTGGTCAATGGTGGGGTCGTTTAACCAATCACAACGTTGACTATGAAAAAATTCAAGATGGATTTGAGCTGAAGAAACTACTTGCCCTGGGGTGGGTAGTTTCCTCAGCACACTTCCCTCCTAGCATTCTTACACATTCAACGATGTGGTTGTATAACCCACCACAACATTGAATATGTAGCAGTATCAGGAGGGCGGTCATTGTATATATATATTTCCATAAGAAAAATATATATTGAGGATAATCTAGGTTAAATAGAAGTAATTTTTGTATTATAGTAGTAATAATATAATTTTAAGTTTATGGCTAAGCTAGAGAGTGATACCTTATTGTGACCTCATTGTTTGTAGGACAAAGTACGTGAGTCCGCTAAACTATACAAATGTTTGCATACTCTACTTCTTTATATTTGAACCTATGACCTCTTATGAGGAAGCACATGTTCTTAACCATTGTAAAGATATAAAATCGTTGACAATTTTCTCAAAAATTCAAATATTAGGACCCATGGCCATCCAAAGGTATAAGCTTCTACTAAAAAAAAAATCCACAGATAGACTTGATGTTTGAAGGGGATCTTATTATGAAAAAACATAAATGGAAAAATAGAAAATATATTTCAAAGATTACAATAGTAAAACAAAATCCAAATTCTATTAATGAATGAAATAGAAAAAAAAAACTATAAAGTGCAAAGTGATACAAACTAATTGGAATGGTGGTAGATTCTCTATGAAGAGAGATTTTTTAACTAATATTAACCACAAGAAAACATTTCAAGATGTCAAAGCTACCATTTAACATAAAGTATGATGTCCTTAGATGAAAAAACCCTAAAATCCAAAACCCCAGGCCTCGGAAATGTTGTGCCAATAAGAATCTGGGCCCAAAGAGGCTATTTCATATAGAAACTTCCTAAGGCTAAAAATTTTGCGTGAAAACTCCATTTAAGAAATTTCTTGGACCATTACAATCCATACTATGTGTCTTTACCCTATGACAAATGTAAAAAATGCAAAGGAAATGAACAAAAAAGGCACCATAAGTTTGGGATCTAAAACACTATAATATAACTGGCAAGATGTGGAATAATTTTGAATCAATGTAACAAATGGGTGGTCACTAGTATTCTATTGAATCAATCCACCCCCCCCCCCCCTTATGAATAAGTGGTCCATTTTGTGTCAATTTCCTTTGTCAAGTGGGGAAAATTTTGTTGAATGTGGCTCCTAGTGAGACACATGCACCAAAATAAGAACATGAGGTGCCTATGAGAGGTGGGAAATATGGTTGAAGTAGATCCACATTAAATATAAGGTTCAAGCCAAAGGAAAGGGAATATTTGATTTGTAATCATATTCACCCACAAACTTTCTGTTGGTGTAAGGCCTATATCAGAATGGAGAGTTGTGGGGGTACTTCTAATGGGATATTAAGATGTGCTCTTTATACAAATGCCACCATAGCTTATGTCCCACCATAAACTTATGTGGCACTCTAATCCAAGTGGATATTTGTGGCCACCCACCTCTTCCACTAACTCAATGGTTTTTTATCTTCTTATAAGTTTTTCTATGGTTTTTTGGGTCTTGAACTTCTAGGATAATTTGTAGGCTCTAAATGATGATTTTTGTCCATTTATTAGTCCAAAGGTTTTCATTTCATTCCCTATGCCCAACCAAAAGTTGTAATCCTAAATATATTTCTTTCAAATCAACTTATTGTGTGCCCCAAACAGAGATTTTATGCAAAAGTTACACCACTCAGAAGTTGATTCTAGGGTTACGACTTTAAACTTCTGCGGTTCTTTCATCATGTTAAAACATATGATGAAAATAACATCAACAATGTAAAAAATATGCATTCACAACCTGAAAGCACCTTGATCACAACATGTTTGTAAAATTGAACAACTTGTACCATGAAAGCTTGAGAAATATTAGATCTTAGAAATAAAGCATGCAGAATTAGGAACCTTGTTTTTGTCTTTAGGGGTAATGTAGATTTAGTCAGGGAGGGAACCATTGCTCTCTCTAGTGGGAAAAGGTAAATATTAATGTTTTATTTATATTAAAACAATATCATCCTTTTCCTCTCATTTTATGGAAGGGACTATGTTATTTCAAGCGTATAATTTTTATTATTATATCACCATATCTTATGGAAAATTATGTTGGAGAGGGGCTCCATGAGCTGTGAATTTTGTATATTTTTGAATTATTTATTCTTTTGTATGGGTTTTGGGTGGGTCAAATCCCAAATGTTTTGTAAATGGGTCAAAGTGTAGACCTAGGGTCTGCAAACCACGGTTTTAAAATCATAGGATCGCTAGGCCATGTTGGTATAAATAAAAAGATAAGTTAGAGTCTAAAGGTAGGCGTGAATGTGAATTAATGCTACGTGCCAACTACTAGATCTGTTTGGGTTGGTTTTGGGTAAGGACTCCTATTGGCTGTGTGCATGGAGATCCTCTATCCTGTTGTGTACAGACCCTACTAGTTGTGTGTGTGGGTGGTATTTTGGGTTGTAACTATTTTTTGATGCGAATATATGTGGATATAGTTGAAGTGTCTTTGTGTTATTTGGATATATTGTGTTACTGTCGATGCAAAGCTGTTATGTATGTTTAAGCTATATGTGCATCTACGTTGTTTATTTGAGCTGCGAAGGTATTTTTGATATTGCTTTAACTTATGAAACTATCGTGGTTTCTGGAATAAGTTTATTTGTGATATATTAGTTGATGTGTTGATGATATTATATGCTGATGATTGTTGATCCACACGTGGATGCAAAAGAACTGACTATATTTGTGCATGGTAATAATGCTGTTATGAGTAATTCTGAATTATATTGTTAAAGAACCTGCGAATAGACTTCTTCTGTATGAATCTGATAAGCTGCGAACACAGATCTGACGTGATTACCTACTCTCTCCCATAGTGTAGAAACCTGGTTCTAGCACCCACCCATACTACTTCGGGTGAGACCTTGGCTTGCAAAAGCATGTCATTGCTGAAAGGGCCAGTAGTATATGGGTTTGTTGGAAAACATTAACCTTTGAACCTGGGTCAGAACCCCTCAAGCCAACAAATTGTTCCATTGCCAGGACTGGGAGAATTTTGTTAGAGAGATCGGGTAATGCCAAGGAAGAATTAGAGACCTGAGAAGCTAGAGATCGAAGAGTGGTTCGAAAGTCAGATTTAGGAATTCTCTGTAAAAGAGAATCGCAGCATGAAGCTGACAGCTCAGAAGTGGAAAAATAGGTATATTTTCACAGAAGTATATGAAATTTTCTTTGTAACCTTCGCATATGAGTTGTAGGAGTGGCTAGCCTAACTCGTAGATTTTTAGATGTGTTTGAAGGACAAGCGAATCATGCAGTGGATGCTAGAGTTGGTCTAGTAGTTAGAAAGAGCACATAATACCATCACCTATACGGTAGATCACTAGGTACACAACGTACTAGGAGGATTTGTGACAGGGTTCGTAGTCGATCAGTTCGTATCCTATTCTGAAGCAGATCAGAGGTTCTTCAAAGGTTTCTAGGGTAAGTTCTTGATTAAAATATTGTTGGGTGAAAAGGGTATTCTATGCAGCCATACCAAGTGAATGAGCTCTGATCAGAGCGATGGTACAACCCGAAGCGGTAAGTATTACAGAGTCAATCAAGAAGGGGACAGATCCATTTATAGTCCATTAACAAAACCGGCTGTGCACGAATGAGATAGCCCTCCTACAACACCACCTTCGAATACACATAAGGGTAAGAACTCACCCACACCTCCACCACCACCACCTCCCCCAGAACCAAATATGGCGGCACACATGAAGCTACCCACCTTCAAAGCTGTAGGGGACGAAGATATGTACTGATTCTATTTTGTCGTAGAGTTAGTATGGACTACGTAGAATGTGCCAACGATGCTGTAAGAAGGGCATAGCTATCCCTCACCTTCGAAGGAAGAGCCCTGGATTGGTATATGGGATACACAACTTAGCATGCAAATAGGACCATTTAGGAGGTTAAAAATTCCTTAAAACAATGGTTCTGGAAGCCTAAATCCTACTCTTAGATAGTGCATGACCTAAAATATTTCAAGCAAGGGCCCTCTGAGTCTGTATGGGAGGCTGACCAACCGTTAAAGAAGGTGATCAAAGAAGGGGAATTTTTGTATGATGACATAAAACACAAGGAATGGTTCATCACTATGGTAATGCCTCACCTCCATGGACCTACGGGTCAACAAGCCATTGAATTGTAGGAAAAAGCTTTGGAGATTGCTATGAAGTTAGAATTCACGCTGAGGGATGATACCCAGTTGGGAGTGAAAAAATCCAAGGACAGTTGGAGGTAATGCACATGGATATCTAGAATCTGCGAAAATATTGAGGGAAAGAAGCTGGCCCAGACATATGGTGCATACGATGTAGGGTATCTGGCCATACCAAGGATCAATGCCCATTGCTAGAAGACTACCTATAGGCTGGGGGACCCAATCTGTTGCACCCTAGGGAAGCTGTGGGACCAAGTGGACCAATGTTGCAGTGAAATGATTGTCCCATAGCTGGACTACATGATACCAACCACTGCCCCCATCTTGGTGCATATGTTCCGGAATTAAAGCAACAATGGTGGAGGTTTTGTTGATCAGTAGGAAATGATGAACATAACCGCCAAAATTATGATTTAATGATAGACCGAGGAAACCTATACAGGGTGTAGGTTGACCCTTTGTCATCGAGATCCCCCTCAGGCATGGGAAGCTCCCTAGTGAGGGGAAGGGGAGGGGGTAGAGGTGGAAGCGCAAGTCAGGGAAGAGGAAAATTGATTTGCTATAACTGTGAATAAGTAGGACACTTTGCAAGAGAACTTCTGAATCCTGCATGACAATATTGTAGGTATTGTAGATAGCTCGACCATGTGATTGAATATTTTTCCAATTCTGACAGAAAAATTGCAGGAAAAACAATAGACACCTATGAAAAATGTGGAGAGGGTTAAGGCTGAACCGCATGATGATGGGCCGAGCATTAATGTCATAACACACAGAGGTATGGCCACTAGAGGAGTTGACGAGAAGGCTGCGGATGAATCACTTATCTGAAAAATAGCAGTCAAGCAGGAAGGCTTGGACCTACAGAAGGAGAAGGAAACCTTCGTCGCAGCCCGCAATGACTTTACAAAGGATGAGGCATCTACTTCCAAGACTCCTACGCACCTAAAAATGTATGATGAAGTAAACCATTTATGCAATCATGTATGAAGTTGCTGGGTAATAAGAAAGTGGTAGAAAATCTTCAAGCACTAATAGATAGTTGCGCAGAGAAATCTATTCCCTTCATGGAAGTTAAGGACGTGAACAAACTTTACAAGCATAAGAAAGACACTGGTAGGGAAATGTGGCTTACTGTGCAGATTGGTGATTATGAAATGGATTAGGTTATTTTGGATCTGGGATCAGATGCGAATGTTTTTCCCAAGCAAACTTGGCAGTGAATGGGGGAACCTAAGTTGGAACGGTCCACTATCCAGCTGCGCATGGCGAACCAGCAGAAGATCATACCATTGGGAAGGTTGTCCAATATGATGGTAGATATCGCAGGAGTTAAGGTACGGGCTGACTTTGAGGTAATTCAAATTGTGGAAGACGTGGACCCCTATCCTGAGCTCTTAGAGTTGGACTAGGCCATAGATATGGGAGGCATCATCAACCTAAGGAAATGAAGCATGGTGTTTGAAATGAAGGTACGAGGTTGATAGTCCCGCTAGATCCTGCGGAAGGAGAACAGTATACAGAACCAGTGTGTGGAGAAAAGGATGTGGATCAAATCTACAAGTTGAATGCTCGGGATGAAGATTGGATCAATCCTACAGCTAACGGTATGCTTTGTTGGGAAAAGGATAGTGAATGTTTCTCTAACTCTGATGGGGAGATGGAAAATTGGAAAAATCGACTACATGATGTATCTGCACTATGCTATCTTAGAACCATAAAGAACTTTAGATGCATATCCTCAGAGGTAAGATAACTGCCCTACTTTGATGGTTCTGGTAGTATTAGAGAATTTTTGTGAGCATTTGAAGTTGAGGTCCCAAGAGAGCGAAGGTTATGGGCTCTTAATCTAGCAATGCATGCAACCTGCGAGGTGGTGGGAAATTCATAAGGGGATGTTCCAGGATTGGGAAGAATGTCAAGATATGATGGTCCTACGATGTGAACCCCCAACTCACCTATGTGTTGAGACTTTCCTTGGCCCACGGGACCCGTGTGAGCACTTGTTCACCTGGATAGAGAAATGGTCTGAAAAAAATATGGAAGAATGGGTTCACCTATTCATTTATGCCCTGCGACCAATCCCCACTGCATGGTATTTAGATGCGGAGCTTCACCATGCACCCACCACTGGGAAACATTGAAGGACTAGTTTATAGGGACATTCGGGTTGGTAGGAGGAACAGAGGTGCTCGATGAAGCTCTGTAGGATATAGAAGCCTTATTATTTTATGGATCACGCCCTTGCAAAATTCTTGGGGTGCCAATGTGGGAAACGTAGATGCAGGTATTGTCAACTCCAACAATTTAGTCATAGAAGAATGTGATGAAGATCCACGAAATGTTTTTATCCCAAAGCCGGAAGGAGAGCGCGCAGTTGTTGGACCCCCACTGCAAACTGTTGATGTTACTAAGCCTCTGAATCTGCGAGAAGTCAAAATTTCCACAGAAGAGCAACCTAAGTTGGCTAAAATTGGGGACTACTAGGATGACGATACAATAGGAAAAGTTGTAGAGCTACTCATGGAATACCAGGACTTATTACCAATGAAGTTCTAGAAACTCAAATGGATTACACGGGGCCTAAGGGTCATGCACACCACTTTAAAACCAGATGCGCACCCTATGAAGTAATGTCCTTATCGGCTGAACCCTAAGTATAAGCAAAAGTTTAAGGAAGAAATCAATAAAATTCTCATCGCAGGTATCATCGAACCGATCGAACAGTCAGACTGGGTAAGCCCGATGGTGGTTCAAGAGAAAAAGACTAAGGGAGAGATACAAATTTGTGTTGACTTTCGCAAGTTGAATGATGCTTGCGTACATGATCCAATCCCTATGCCATTCTTAGATTAAATCCCAGACAACATGGGAGGGAAGGAAGCATACTCATTTACAGACGGCTTCTCGGGCTACCATCAGATCAGAATCTCACCTGAAGATCACAACAAAACTACATTCACTACTGAATGGGAATCCTTTCAATATACTGTCATGTCGTTTGGGCTCAAGAATGCCCCTTCCATCTTTTTGCGGGTGGTAGTTGCAGTATTCAAAGAGTTCATCCACAAGTTTTTGGAGGTATATTTTTGTGATTGGACTGTCTTTGGATTGGTGAAGAAGCATTTCTCGAACCTGCACACGATCTTGGATGCCTATAGAAAGCACCAGATCTCCCTGAATATCAAGAAATGCATATTCTACTTACCCTTCTAAATCTTTCTCAGGCACATAGTTTTTCGACAAGGACTAATGGTTGATCCTGCCAAAGTCGCAGTTATCATAAACCTAGTAGTACCTGCAACTGAGAAATAGCTACACTCGATCCTTGGACACACAGGCTACTACAAAAAGTTCATTCAAGGGTAAGCACTGATCACATCACCTATGGAAAAATTTCTTAAGAAGGATGTTTCATTTTTTTTGGACGATGAGTGTCAGAAGAGATTCAAGTTACTCAAGGAAAAGATGGTCTATGTGCCTATTCTCATCTTTCCTGAATGGGAAAAGATATTCCATTTTCACATAGATGCATTGGGGATCACCCTGGGAGGTTTCCTTATGCAGCTTGGAGATGGAGACACTGATCGTCTGGTTGCATTCACTAGTAGGAAACTCTCTAGTGCAGAGCACAACTACTCCACTATAGAGTGGGAGGGATTGGCCATGGTCTACGCATTGCAAAAGTATCAACATTAACTATTAGGAGGATGCTTCAAAATGTTTACGGATCACTCAGCTTTGAAGTAGTTGGTGAATAAGCCTGTGTTCGGGGGGGGGGAATCTACCGATGGCTACTAATGTTTCAAGAGAATGATTTTGAGATCATTGTCAAGATGGGGAGGTTAAATGCTGGGCTGGACCACTTGTCCCGAATCAAAAGTGGCGAAGAATTGACCAACCTATAAGAGGGATTGCCTAACCCACAGATGTTCACTATTAAGGTAGTTTATGAGCACTTCGCTGAAATCATTGAGTTCCTGACTACGAGGATGGCACCTGCGGAATATTTGGTACAACATAAGAAATTGTTGGTAACATGCACAACAGATTTTACCATCATCGCAGGCCATCTGTATAAGTTGGGAGATGAAGAAGTGCTATGAAGATACATTTTGGAGCACGAATGGCATGCTATCTTAATAGAAGCTCATGAGGGTGTAGTAGGAGGTCACTACGCAGGGAAGGAAATGACGCAAAAGATATTGAGAGCCGGACTGTGGTGTCCTACCCTACATAGTGACTCTCACAACTATTACAAAGCATACGATACGTGCCAACGAATAGGACGACCTTCACCCAGAGATGAAATTCCCCTAAAACTGCAGATGGCCTTGCAAGAATTTAAAAAGTGGGCCATCGATTTTGTGGGGCCCATCAACCCACTAGGAAAGAAGACACATGCATGCTACATTATTACTGCCACCGATTATGTGACCAGATGGGACGAAGCACAAGTTGTTAGGGATTGTATTGCAGATACCTCTGTGCACTTCATTTTTGAGCAGATTCTAACCAGATTTAGATGTACGAATATCTTAATGAATGATAGAGGTATGCAGTTTGTTAACGAAATGATATAGGCCTTGACAGAAGAATTTCGGATCCATCATGCGAAAATAACTCTTTATCATCCATAGGCGAATGGAGCTATAGAAGCCTTCAATAAAATTTTGGAGTAGGTGTTGACTATGGTCTACAACGTAGATCGCGGCGACTGGGATGTGCATTTCTCATCAGTCCTTTGGGCTTATTGCACCACATGTAAGAAACTGATAGGAAAAACACCGTTCCGGATGGTTTATGTGAAAAGGCCATCATGCAAATGGAGTAAATTGTTCCTAGTCTGTATATCGTAGCCTTGACTAATATGGCAGAGCCAGATATCATGGAAGAGCATTTAGCGCATCTGGTGGCTTTGGAGGAAGATCGTTTCATTGCTAATTTCGATCAAAAATTTCAGAAGGCCCGAGAAAAAGCATGTCATGATAGAAATATCCGGAAAAAGACATTTTCGGAGCAAGATTTGGTCCTCCTTTATGATAGCCAGTTTGCGAAGCACCGAGGGAAGTTTTGTCAGCACTGGATAGGGCCCTATGTAGTAAAATAAATCACTGATGGTAGAGCTATCCAGTTAGCAACCCTACAAGGAAATATGGTACTCATAGATGTCAATGGTAGTTGGCTCAGACCATACCAGATCAAATGAATATATGGTCGGAGTAGTTGTATGAGATAGAACACACATAGGGGTTGGGTGCAGGAGGCACGCTGGGAGCGCATGGGTACACTAGGAGTGCAGGAGGTACGTTAGGATCGCAGGGGTGCACTAGGCACACAGGAGGTGCGAAAACTAGCCGTTGGAATAGTAAAATCGAGTAAAAATAAAAAGTTTCCATTGAAAGGAGTGGGCGTTCGGCATTTAATGTGGCAATTTCTGAAGATTTTTTACTGTTTCTTTGATGGTAAGTTTTTTATGAGCCTCATCCACACATTTATTGATCCTCATGGCTATAAAAGCAGAAGAAGTGATCAGACAAGGGTTCCGTATCTCTTGAACAGTCTGTACTTTGAAAGTTTGTCCTTTGCAAGTTTGTGCTGTGAGAGTTTCTTTGCCTATTACATTATGTTCATGTCTGAGCATCCCACACCCTCTGACAGTAGCAACCCTGAGTTCACTTTCCACACCAAAATGATAGCCAATAATCCCGCTGAAACCTCAGAGCTTGTAACGTTGACTGAACAAGAATCTGAGGAAGTATTGGAAGTCCACCTGGAAGTGGAGGAGGTCATTTCCACACCTAGCAAGAGAAATCAGAAAGGGAAAGAAAAAGCACAAGTACCAGGGAAAGCTATGAAATGGGATGGGATGAAGCCCCACACCTCTCCTAGAAATGTGAAGTCCCCGTAGGTGGTGGGTTAGGAAATCTTGCTTAGACCAGTAAAGAGATTTATGTTTTCTCAAGAAAAGGCCTAGAGGGTTGAGCCTATCAATTGGGTGCCACCCTTTTTTGGACCTCGCGGGCCCTCAACATGCACGTTGAAGAATCTTGATGGCCTACACACTTATCTACAGATGTCGCTGAATATGGGCGCGGTCCTCGTCATTGGAGAACTCTTTGGAAAGCTTCATGAGGTGAATTCTAATGACCATGACCTGGCCAATTTGAAGGCCTTCCCTGAGCTTGCACCCTAGTTATACTTCGAGAGGATATTGGAAGACGATGGGATAAAGATCATCCCCATGCACTGGGTGTGTGGGTTGACTTGTTCCGTGCTCTTGAACCTGCTAAGGATGCCACATTTTGGCCATTACAGCATTACAGACCGAATTGTGCGCCAATTGTTTGCCTTGGTCCATGATGGCAGCTTGTGGATCTAGGATCCCATCCCTATTGATGCCAACCTTATTCACCGGATTACTAGCCTCCCTATGGAGGGACCAGACCCTATGCTTCACGTGGGCAAGAAGTATGAGTAGAATATCGTTGATAAAGTGCACGAGGATTACCATGTGCTACGAAACAATCGGGGGTTTATGATCAACACCATCAGTGACCCTGCTATGCAGATGGGTACCTTGTTACTGGTGTGCAAGCTGATGCACAAATTCTAGGAAGCCACTGTCCCTACGTATGTCATTAAGCTAGTGGGCCAATGTGAAAAGGGGGTTTGCTTCAATTGGGCCCATTATCTGAGCAACGATTTCCTGGCAAATGTACACGAATCTCAAGATCAGGGGTGTGCATTTTTCTACTCATGGTTGTTGCTTCTCATCACATTGTTCGCATGGGAAGCCCAAAAATATTCAGTCCTCCCTAAGCTCACGCCCGATATGTGTGAAGGGGCACGCTACACAAATTTATGGGACTCCAAGGATGTGCAACGAATTGACGAAAATCAAGTTTTTTGGGTCCTCTTTCAGAGTGGACTGGCCGTAACAATTAATTCCCGGTAGAGTTTGTCACCTCTAGTGTATGAAAAATACAAGAGCATCACGACGTTCCTGGTAACCATGCATAACGTCCAAGTTAGAGGCTGCAAGGACCCAGCATGGGTCTCACTCCCGTACATAGTTTCAGATGAGGACATTGATCGCTTAATCGTGACCTGGCCTCCACAATGGAAGATTGGGTTCAAATCAAGTGCGAAAGGCACCACAGGGAAAAGTGCCACAAAGGTCACCCCGCCAGACACCACCAAAGAAACCGAGGGTAGGGCTAGGGTATGGGGAAGGAAACGAGACTAACAGTGTAGAAGGATTCACAACAGGTGAAAAAAATGGGGAAGGAAATAGAACCAGTGTCGAAGAAGGGTTTGCAGCAGGGCACAAGTACTGGGAAGGATGCAGAACCAACCTTGTGGAAGGACTTGCAGCAGGATATGGACACAGAAGGTCTGGAAGTAGGAGGGGCTGACTCCCCTCGAGGTACCAAACAGACTGGTGACCCTTCTAAGGGGCCACAGAAGAAGAAACGGGCCATTCAACTGGAACATGGCACGGGAGTTACGTTGACAGAAGATGACCTCGAGTAGATTGGAGATGCAGTCACCTTGGCTGTAGAGGAAAAATGGCTTGCTTTGGAAGAGCAGCAAAAAGCCACGGTAGAAACACTCCAAGCTGAGCTCCGGGCTTTACAGCTCAAAACAGATACCTTGAAAACCAGCATGATCCAAGTAAAGTTGACCACCAATAATCAGTAGACCAAAAAGTCGCCTCTTCCCTCCCCCGAGTCCAACCTTCATACTGAGTCCACCCGACTTAGGAGCACAAGTCCAAGCCTACGCAGAGGTGCAGTTGGATCTAGCTCATGTGCCTCATGAAATTTTGCAGGTCCTTCACACGTCCATGTTTCAAGAAATCCAGCATCGAGATTATCAAGCGCACCAGCAGCTCAGTACAGCCCAACAGAGAATTGAAGAAAAAAATGTTGAAGTTTCCCAGGTACAGGCTGCATGTACCCTCACCACCGCGGAGAAGAAAAAGTTGGATCACCTCATTAGTAGGCTCTACGCAGATGTCTCTGAAGACATTCCAGCTTCTTCCACCCCCCAGGCCAATATTGAGGGGTTGGTCGCATCATTAAAGGCCTCAAAAACTGAGATGTAGTCAGTCAAAATGCAGATGGAGTAGCAGATTGCGGATTTACAGGCCAAGTTGCAGCCAAAAACACCACTAGAGGTAAGGGCCCAGGGAGTCATGCTGGTTACAGAGGCTACACATGTTATCATAGGACAGATCGCTCTAGGAGTCGAACTGTTGGAAACAACAATGCAGCTATGGACCAAAGTGCAACATGACCTCTCTTGTATGAGATCAATCAGGTGCCACGACAGAAGGAATAACAGTTTGAGCAGCTAGAAGCCATGATGCTTACTTTGATCCCTGCTCAAAAGTTGGCATAGCTACGTACCAGCCACACCTTGAGAGACAAAATTGAAGAGATCCACCAGAAGAAGAAGACCGTCAGTGACCGCCTCAAGCCTTGGGATGATGAAGCCATCAAGCTTTCCTAAGACATTGATCTCGTAGTAAAGAAAATTAACTAGAGTTTGGAGAGGGTCACGGTTGCCACAGAGGGAAAACTTCATAGAAATTGGTGGATATAGCTCAGAATTCTACTGTGCAAAGTAAAGGAATGTTGATGTGATCAAGATGCTGTAAGAAAAGGTGGAGAACCCACCACTGTATTGATGCGGGACAAGTCACAAGATTGTGTTGGGGGCCTATTGGAGCAGGGCTCCTTGAGCTACAAATTCTGTACATTTTGGTATTATTTAGTCTTGTGTAGGGGATTTGGGTGGGTCAAAGCCCCAATGTTTTGGAAATGGGTCAAAGGGTAGACCTAGGGTCTGCAAACCATGGTTTACGGACCATAGGATCACTAGGCCATGTTGGTATAAATAGATAGATAAGTTAGAGTCTAAAGGTAGGCATGAATGTGAATTAATGCTACTTGTAAACTGCTAGATCTGTTTGGGTTGGTTTTGGGTAAGGATTCCTGCTAGATGTGTGCGCGAAGATACTCAATCATGCTATGTGCAGACCCTGGTGGATATGTGCGCAGGTGGTATTCTGGGTTGTAACCAATATATGCAGAAATAGTTGAAGGATCTCTATGTTATTTGGATCTATTGTGTTACTGTCGATGCAAAGTTGTTATGTCTGTTTAAGCTGTATGTGTATCTGTGTTATTGATTTGAGCTGCGAAGGTATCCATGATATTGCTTTAACTTATGAAATTACCATTGTTTCTGTCATAATTTTATCTATGATCTATTAGTTGATGCGTTGATGATATTATATGCTAATAATTTCTGATCCACATGTGGATGTGAAAGTACTGACTAGATATGTGCATGTTAATAACGTTTTTATGAGTAATTCTAAATTATACTCTTAAAGAACCTATGAATAGACTTGTTTTGTGTGAATCTGATAGGCTGTGAACACAGATCTGATGTGATTACCTACTCTCTCCCAAGGTGCAGAAATCTAGTTCCAACACCCACCCATACTACTTCAGGTGAGACCTTGTCCTATGAAAGAAGGTAATTGCTGAAAGGGCCAGTAGTATAGGGGTTTGTTGGAAAACCTTAACCTCTGAACCTGGGTTAGGACCCATCAAGCCAACAATTTATTTGAAATATTCATTTTTTAGTAATTTATTTTTATTGTATTCTATAAGAAAAATAGAGTGAGATCTAATTCATTAATGATATGTAAGGAAAATTAAATTATTTGAAATGATTCATTGGGAAGCCATTAAGGGGTGGACTTTCACTATTGAAAGAAAATTTTGTTTATTGCTTAGTTAATGTATTTCCTTGTGTATAAGTAAAACAAGCTTTTATTCAACTAGAAACAATTTTAAATATTATTATATGACCAAATTCAATTCTTTAGCTCCAAAACATGTTCTCGATGAGGTTTCAATATGGTTTTGATTAATGTAAATTCATATTATCTATTTTAAAGACAACCCACACTATCACCAAATTTAATTCTTTATTGCCAAAACATGTTCTCTACGAGGTTTCAATATAGTTTTGTTGAATGTAAATTCCGTTTATCTATTTTAAAGACAGCCCACACTATCCAAATTTAAATGGAGCTTGAGCTATAGTTTTTATAAATAGAAAAAAATATTCATTTCAATTTCATATCTATGAATCATTATAAAGGGATAAAAAATAAATTAGGATGTCAATTAGGTTTAGTTTGGGTGGCTAAGAGGAGTTGTTATCGTCATCGTCTAAGGTGAATCTTACTTGTGATGTGTTTATTCCTTATCTATGGTTTGCATTATCTTTTGGATTTCCAACTCAACCTTTTGAATTCCTCCATCCTACCATGGCTCGTTTCCATTTAGTTTTTCATTAAAATCATTTTTATGTTATTATTAATTTTATGTTAAGAAAATTATGGATTTTTTTGGTTACATATTTGTGCTACAAACGATGGTCTTATGGGTGTATTTATTATATGGTGAATAATAGATTATATTTGTTGTAAATGGAAATAATTTTGTGTCTTAGCCTTATATGTTGAACTACGTTTGGTTGTTCTTAGGTGTTAAAACAATGTATTTAGACACCACCTCTATTCTAGAATATGGGTTTCCTAATATACAAAATCCCTCGATTCTCCAACATAGTATTAAAGATAATGGTTTGAGATGGAGCATGTTTCCTACAAGTCTTGTGCAAGTTGTAGATTCTCATAAAAAGTCAGATTTGTTTAGTGGTTTGGTTTGAGGTTTCTAATTGAAAACTAAATCTAGGATCAAATCAGTGGGTCAACATTATGAGTTTAAATCTAGATCATATAAATTTTAATGAACACAATTATGGAATTTTGGCAAAATATATGGGAACATTGTTGAAGAGTGAAGAGTTATAGGACTTTGAGAAAATTATGGTTCTTATCCAAGGGATAACTAATAAAAGTTTTTCATCAACATGAAGAAGGATGAGGCTCTAGGAGTCATAATGTTGAAGAACGTAACTAGGTTTGGTCTTCATTATTAATGTATTTTTAAAAATAACTTATTATTGTTATTATTAAATGAATTATTATAGCATGGGTTTCATTCTTTGGACATATTTAGATTAAGGTTCCAATTGTGGACTTCTAGGTTACTTGTTACAAATTTAAATTGATCCAATTTTTAGGCTTTTAAATTGTGTAAGATTAGGTTTTCAAAAGGATCCTCCATCAACTCATGTTATTCAAGCTCATAATCCTCTAAATTTACTTCAAAAACAACCCTCAAGTCAAATAAAAGTCATCAAAGTTTCCTCAATTTAGCCTCAATCAGTCTTCAAGTTGGCTCAAATCAAGACACAACACTTCACACTGTCATGTCGGCTCAAAAACTATGGAAAAAAACTATATATACAAGGGTATAGTTTTACATTTCAACCATATAATTTTGGACATATTTGAAGTTTTGGACAATATATATAGCTCGGATCATGATAGCAACTTTGGTGTTGGAGGATAAGGTACCAAACATATTATGGAATTCGGGTAACCATCTATGCCATGAATCATGTAACTTCCATGATATGATGTTGCATCAAAATATTTCCTCGGTGTCAACAAATATCTACCACAGAATGAATGTTATGTTATGATACTCAATGTTATGAAGATGCTAGGTGATCTCAGTTATGATGCTTAGTTCTATGATGATTCTCGGTTATCTCAGTAATGATGGTCGGTGCTATGTTTCTATATCAAACTTGGTCAAGGTAACGAGGATGGAGTTTAGGAATAAGAAAATGACATATTCGTGTCATGGAGATCTCGGTGCTAACACAGTGAAGGGACGACTTGACGGAGGAATTCTATAGTCTAAGGTCTTGGTCATCTCATCTTAAATGTAATATTCAAAAATAGGAAAAGAGAAATATAGGACATAAAAGGGGAAAATAGCAGTGAATAACAATACACCAAGAATGAGCCAATCATTGATCCATTGTATTAAGTATAACATCAACAAATAAGTACAATATCTTGGAGAAAATTTCCCTCAAGCTAGGCAAGAGAAGCCTCCAATGCCAAAAAACACCAAAACATGAAATATAGCTCCCACACAAATACTGGAGAACTAAGATAGAGTGGTCCTAGTTCATATGACTGTAGCTGGAAGATATAAATATATGGATCTGATAATACAATTCTCAAAGAGTGTCGTGAGCGTTGCTAGAAATACACAATGTACAAAATGTCAGAATGCATCCCTAGGGATGAATAAGCAGCTCCAACTGAATACTAGAACTAGGTGGTTGAAAATAATATATAAATATAGAGAAATCCTCTAATAGATCCTCCAAGTGAAAGGTTGATCCCCTCACTGAAATTATAACCCTCGAAATGTAGCACTGAACCCTCCTCTACAAATTCTCTCTAAAATAACGCAATCTAAGAGGGAAAATGTGCTGTAGGAGGTGGTAGTAACTAGGCATGATGCCAAATGATGAAAATATGCTCCAGGAAATTTCTTGCTGGGCTCCCAATGGAAAGGCTACCTCTCCTCTGAAGAGAAAAAACACAGAAAATAGCCCTAACAATCATCCACTGCCTCTTCCTTGCAACACAACATAGCCGTGGAAGAAACTGCATTGTAGCTAAAGACTGAAGTTGTCCTAAATGCTGAAATGCAGATATGAAGGTCACAAAACTCTCCTGAGTTGGCACTCGAAGTCCCCCGAGGATGAGGGTCAGAGTCCTGCTTGGGAACACCCTTGTGCTAAAAAACATAACAGACTCCACTAAACAATTGAAAACTGCAAGAAGTCATAGAAGAAAAAAAAAAAAAATAATCAACATGCCCTTATATGGATACCTTCCCCTTCTTATATGCATTGTGAGCCTTCTCACCTTGGGCCCCACTCATTAAAGCCACTACTATCATGGATACTTCCTCCCATTAACACTGCATTGTCCATTATTAAACATCCACTCTCCCCATACTAGCATTGTTGATTTGTTCAAACTTGACCCCATCCACATAATCCAACCCCTGTTCACACATGAGGGTGCTTTATACAACTATTAATATGATCTCCATTCACATTACGATTTATTTTATTCCTACTAAGGAGATTTATGGGTCTCCCTACCCTCTTATTTGTCTATCTAAGTGGAAAAAACAAAACTTAATATTCCATTAGCTGAAAGATAATTTCGAATATTACAATCCTTCACTCACAAATGTTTCTTGTCCTCAAGAAAATATAAATATGAGTGCTACAAAAATTCTCCTCCTTCCCTTGTGACACCTCCAAATGATAAGCTCCCCTCTTAAACCAAGTGTCCTCCAATAAATTCATCCTTGAAATGATCCTCTCAAGGGCTCATGAGATGCTCCTCCCAAGTGCTCGAGTTAACCAAATGGCTCACCTAATGAGGGAAATCTAGTGTAAAAACCATATATTATCTAATGTCCCCCCTAAAACATGAAGCATAAGAAGTGTGGAGAATCTCATTCCCAATGGGAAACTCCAATCCATGTTCCGTTCCTCCAATCATGCCAACAACAATGATAAAAACATCATCAACATATGGGATCAAAATCAAAGACACAGTAGTTGCCATATGATATAGTAGAGGAGGATAATAGTCCCTTAAGTGGAACCAACACAGTATTACTCATGACTACCTCAGAATATGAAATTATGAGTTGTTTCCCAACCACTTGCTTGTTGCCACAATACTCTCACATACCTAGAGAAGGTGAATGATGTGTGGTGTCAACTGAGAACACCCTGAATGAGGTACCATCTCCCCAAAATATCCTAGGGAGTGGCCATATTCATCACTGCTTATGGCCCCAAATATACGAAGAAGTCTATCAAAAATAGTGCCCCTTTTTGGAGCAATGAACTATACATGGATAGAAAGGAAATATAGATACTCAGTTAGTGGATAATTATGTACAAAAATACAATCCTTACCATATACCTTGAGCAAGCTGGTGAAGTGGCTCATGGATGGGCCTTCCCTCATTCCTATTGGAAAAGGAAGTGGTTGTGACAACTCTGCCAAGTAGTTGTGTCTCTCCTCAATCCCAAAAAAACCAATGCATCTCCTAATATGCTGGTGCATCTCCTCTTTGAAACCTTCCCAAGTGAATCCCTCCATGATAGTATGATATGCCCTCATGAAATTAGTGTGGTTGGAGAGAAAAACCTCAAATGTTGCACGTAGTATCTCCTCCTTTAGCTTTGAGGATCTAGTCAAGAATATCTTACTATTGTAATAGATGACCCCATCTCTCACTTCATATCTCCCATATGACAACTGGCCATCAATTATCCTGCATAAGAAGAGGGCCTTAGAGTATTCCACCAATAGCTGGGATATCCAATAAGGATTTATACTCAATAATGACAATGATGTTGGTTTGCAATGTAAATAAATTGTCATGTTGCTTCCCTCTCCTTTGAAATATCCATGCCAAATTCATATGTTGGGATGTTGCTATCCTGCCTCTATTTCCCCTCCTGTAGTTTCTCCTTCTCAAGTAAAGGTTGTAGTTTATGGAGGATAGAATTCCATAGGAAGTTATCACCCATACAAAACCTTCTGAGTTTGGCCAATGTATGCATAGGTGGCCACCATCCTCTACCATATGTGGAAGATTCCTCCCTATGTGGAAGTATCCTCTGGTTCTCCAAAGTCATGGAGTGGTCTCCTTGCAACATGATGGTGCCATCATCCATCCCTAAAAAATCTCCTCTCAACGCAAGAATTTTGGTGATAGTTGGTAATAATTATATTAGGAGAATATCTCCCTCTTCCTTGAGCCTACCCAATAATCTCTGTGTTGTGCCAGGTCCTCCCAAGGTCCTCACCCCTCCTAGATCTATGAGTGGTGAAAATTGTTATGAGATATCTCCCATCAACTCCTGGTCTGGTGGCTTCCCTGGTAGAATGCCTCTAAACAGTAATGTGTCATGGGCCAAAGTCATCTGCATAACTGAATGGAATATTAGGTCCTTGCTCCCACTATGCAAATCTAGCTATTCTTTCTATGTGGGAGTTGTCTGAGAGGGATAAGTGTGCATGCCCCTAATCATATGATGCTTACCACTCTTTTTATATGTCCACTCCATATGTAAAGTCTCCCAATTTGTGTTGAACTTACCCAAAGTAATCAACCACTACACACCCAATATGACATTGGTGTCAGGGATATCAACCACAAAGAAGTGACCAGTCGAGGTATATGTCCCCATGGTGACAAATAATGCTAGAAAATACTGCATGCACTACATGGTTCTAGATCCTGGGACCAAAACTGTGAATCGATCAAATTCATCAGTAGGTATTTCTCTCCTCTTCAATAATTGGGCATCAATAAAGTTGTGGGTAGCCCCATTGTCAAACAACACTGTTACCCTTTCATCCAAAATGGAACCTAGAACTCTCAAGGTCTAGTACTTGGGTATTCCTTGCAATGATGCAAGGTCCCCTCCAACTGGAGGAAATGCCCCATTCCCAGCTCCTAGTGGTCGTGGATTATCTCATACTATCCCATCGATGTGACCTCCTTCTGTTTCCTTTTCTTTATCCTCTTCATCATCAGAGAATACCTCTATATAGTGTTCCTTCCCTACTGCACATCTATGTCCAGGTGCCAATGATTCTTGGCATGTGAAGCAAAGCTTCCTTCTCCTCAAGTATCTTTAGACATCATCACTAAGAGGTCCTTTTTTTTGGCTCTCCTTTGAAGGAGGAGCCTTCACATCATTTCCCTTTGATGTAAAAGGGGGCTTTTGCTGAAATGTTTCCTTTTCCCTTGGCAAGGCATCTTATAGATCTCTAGCCCTTTCAACAACTTCTTCAAGGGTAGTTGGCTCAGTTGATTTAACCAACCCATGTAGGGGCTCTGCTAGCCCATCAATAAACATATAGACCCTCCTAGTAGCAGATAAATCAGGAACCATAACAAAAAGTTTTAAAAATTGAGAAATGTAAGTTTCTGGATTACCTGACTATTTGAGCTTAGCTAGATCAATAAAAGGTGGCTTCGGGTATCTTCGATCAAGACTTTCCACCAACCTCCTGGTGATCTCTAAATATGCAGTCACATTGGCATGCCCCAATGTAGAAATACCATGAAACCAAAAATCATGTGCCTCACCCTTAAGGTGCAACATTGCTATTTTGATAGCTCTCATCTCTGGTACTTGGTTCAATTGGAAGTAGATGTCTAGGTTCTCCACCCAATATTTGGTTGTGCATTTGGATGAACCATAAAAAGAGGGAAAGAAGAATCTACCCATAGTCTAGTGAAGATCATTATTTTATATGAATCCTCGACCTCTATTGTGATGCTGGGGTCTCCTGTTGTCCTTGATCTGAAAAAAATCCTAAAATCTCAAATGATCTTTGAATATCTGAGATTGAGACTCATACTCAATAAAGTAGTCTTCGAGATTTTCTTGTCCTTGAAATCCTCCATTTCCCACTACTAATAAAGTAGGGATAGTGGAGCGTTGGGAAAATTGTTGCTTCATTGGTTGATCACGATAGTGATGTGAGATGCCAAATCCTTCTTCATGTATAAACCATTTATAGGATTCCTTGTGTCTATCCATCCTCGTTTCCTTAATCTCTCTTGAAATATCTTGCATGGTTTGAAGAAGAAGCTTGGGGAATTCCTTATCTTCCTCCTCTCCTCATATGGGAGTTTTTCCCTTATCTTCTCTATTATCTGTATATTCATATCTCTAGTTTCTATTGAGATACATATTCTCTCTCTCTATGGTAGACTCTCCTTCTTCTGATGACATATTAGCTAACATACATAGGCTGAGCCAAGATTATGCTCTGATACCATTGTAATATTCCAAAATAGGAAAAGCTGCAATATAGGATATAAAAGTGGAAAATAGCAGCGAATAGCAATACATAAAGAATGACCCAATCATTTAACCATTTTATTAAGTATAATAGTAACAAATAAGTACAATATATTGGATAAAAATTCCCTCAAGCTAGGCAAGAGAAGCATCCAATGCCAAAAAGCACCAAAATATGAAATATAGCTGCTACACAAATATTGGAGAACTAATATAGTGTAGTCCTAGTGCATATGGCTACAGTTGGAAAATATAAATATATGGATCTGATAATACAATGCTCAAAGAGTGTTGGGAATGGATATCTAGGCTCCCAAGTACCTTTCCAAGACAACCCAGAAAGGGTTTCTGCAAATACACAAAGTACAAAATTCCGTAATGTAGCCCTAGGGTTGAATAAGTAGCTGCAACTGAATACTAGAAGGAGGTGGTTGAAATTGACATGGAAATATAGAGAACTCCTCCAATAGATTCTCCAAGTGAAAGGTTGATCATGTCACTAAAATTCTAACCCTCCAAAATGTAGCACTAAACCCTCCTTTGCAAATTCTCTCTAAAATAACACAGTCTAAGAGGAAAATTGCAATATAGGAGGTGGTAGTAACTAGGCCTGATGAAAAATGATAAAAATATGCTCCAGAACCTTCCTTTCTGGCCACACAATGGAAATGCTACCTCTCCACAGAAAGAAACCAACACAGAAACGGGCCCTAACAATCCTCCACTGCCTTTGTCCTGCAACACAACACAACCCTGGAAGAAAGTGTGTTATAGCTGAAGACTGATGCTAGCCTGAATGCCAGAATGTGGATATGCAGCTCACAAACCTCTCCTTATTGGGCACTCTAAGTCCCTCAAGGATGAGGGTGGGATTCCCGCTTGGGAACACCCTTGTGCTAAACAATACAAAAGACTCTGCTAAACAGATGAAGAGTGTAGGAAGTCATAACTGACCAAAAACATAATAATAACCAATGTGCACTTCTATGGCTGCCTTTCCCTCCTTATATGAAATGTGAGCCTTCTCACCTTGGGCCCCACTCATTAAAGCCACTACTCTCATGGAGACTTCCTCCCATGAACACTACATTGTCCCTCATTAAACATCCACTCTCTCCATACCAACATTGTTGATTTCGTCAAAATTGACCCCATCTACATGCTCAAACCCTGTTCACACATGAGGGTGCTTTATCCAGCTATTAATATGATCTCCATTCATACTAGGAGTGATTTTATTCCTACTAAGGATATTTATGGGTCTCCTTACCCTCTTATTCCTCCATCTAAGTGGAAAAAACAAAATTTATGATTCCAACTAGCTGAAAGCTAATTTGGAATATTACATTAAATCTACTGAAGGAAGACTTTTGACTGGGTGTTCCCCAGAAAAAGGTGTTTTTCCTTAACAAGTGCCTACATCTTGTGTCTTCTTCTATTTTTTCATTGGAATTACTCTTTATCATAAGAAAAGATAAATTTAAAGAGGAAATAATAATAACAAAACATCACAAGATAATGTCATGATAAGATAAATGTTTTAACTACCATCTCCTTAATTTTTGTAACACATAACAACCTCCATCTCAAGGTAGATTCAATTCCATATAATCCATATAAACAATTCATATAATCCATACTTTTTACTATATCAAACATCTAGAAATTTATGGTTATTTTCCCCTAAGAACCTACAAACCCTATATTCTCCTTGCAAACCTTAGCCTGTATAACAAAAGAAACAAAGTTCCTGCATAATTTAGAATATCATGAATTTGAGAGTTCCAATAATTCAGTGATACTCCAAAAAAAAATTAGAAAAACAAAATTCCTAGCTCAAAAGATTCCATGTGTGGCATTGATCGTCATGGTGTCACTCTCTAGTAAATATATTTTGGTGGACTTAGAAATATAATTTATTTTGATCCCTCTACACAGATTTCTCTCAAGGCATTTATTATGTTGGGCTATATCTTACACAATATTTCTAGTGGCCCTGTTGTTCCATGACACACACCTACAACATGTCATACATAGAGGGCATGCTGTAAATGGTTCATTCCATCTCATAGTACATCATAAGTGAGAACTAGTTCAAAGTGTATGGAAACGAACAAATAAGTGTTTATGTGAGGGAGTGTCAGTGAATTCCAAGTGTCCCATGGACGAAGTGTGTTCGGATAATTCCTTAATTGGAATTGCAAGAGGAAAGCCTATGATTATGATAAGCGGATGGACAAATTAGTTTCAAACAAAGGGAGACTTTGGGCTAGACACAACATAGATTTTTCAATGACTTTGTTGGGTTCCCAAGTCATAAAAAAAGTAAGGCTATCTATGAGGGTATGAAAACTATGGTGTGCAAAGGTATGAAGGGAATCCCATGAAGTGCCAAAACATGCCAAAAATTTCCAAGGCATATTAGGCATTCTAAGATGTGCTATGTGCTAGGGTGTGGCGCATGTCACGGAAACATAAGGGAGGACTAGGTTTGATTGCATGGAAATGAATGAATACGTGGAGTGTGTGATAGGGAGTGTTATAAATTTCTAGGTGTGCTAAGGAGGGAGTGAAAAGGTATGCTAGGAGGATCCAAGGCATGATAGTGTGCTAGGAAAGCATTCCAATATGTTCCAAGTTCCAGGTTGTGCCAATGTGTGCCAAGGAGTGTTAGGGAATGATAGAGAAAAAAAAGGGATAATTATGTCATAATGCATGGAAATGAATGAATAAGAATGAGTTACAGGGAGTGTCAGCGAGTTCCATGTATGCTAAGGAGGAGTGAAAAGCCATGATTGGCAATGATAAGGAATTCTAGAGTGCTAGGGTGACATGCGGCCAAGATGTGCCAATGTGTGCAATGAAGTGTTAACTGGGAGTGTCAATGAAACACATTAGAGCACTATGTCAAAATGCATATAATTGAAAAAATAATAGTTTATGATTGGAAGTGTCAGTGAGTTCTAGGTGTGCTAAGGAGGGAGTGACAAGGTATATTAGGTAGTGTTAATGCGTGCTAGAGGCCAAGGCGACATGCCAAGAAGTCCTAGGTGATAGGGTGTACCAAAAATTTCCAAGGATTGTTAAGGAATGCTATGGACACGCAAGGGAGAACTAGGTAAAAATGCATGGAAATGAATAAATAATATTTTGTGACTGGGAGTGAAAATGAGATCTAGGTGTGCTAAGGAGAGAGTGACAAGGTACGCTAGGTAGTGCCAAGGGATGGTAGAGTGCTAGGGTGACATTCCAAGGTGTGCCAGGAGTTAGGGTGTGCCAATGCATGCTAGGGAGTGTTAGGGAACCACAAGGAGGCACTAGATAAAATTGATGGAAATGAATGAATAAGAGTATGTGATAGGTAGTGTTAATGAGTTCTATGTGTTTTAAGGAGAGAGTGTCAATGTTATATGCTAAGTAGTGCCAAGTTATGCTAAACTAAAAAGGTATGTGAATAAGTTCTACGGTGCTTTAGGGAGTGTAAAAGCATGCCAAGTAATGTAGGGGATGATAAAAAAGGCCACATAGTGCCAAGGCATTTAAGACATGCGAGGTGTTATGGCATGTCAAGATGTAAATTATGTTTCTTAGTTGTTTTACGACCATAGTTGGATGTGAAGAGCCTTGTCTTGGTAACTTGATAAGTGGGATGAACTGATATTGGACATGAGTAACCTAATATTACTTACAGGTAGTTATTAAGTGAACAAGGAATATGTTGAATTTCCATGACACATAAGAATATGGGTTTGGTCTTAGAATATTTGAAGCAAACACACTCAAGTTGCACAACACATCTACTTTTCACAACAAAATCTACACATATGAGAGAACTAACTAATGCACATGACAATTTTAAAAATTTTCAACCCATTCTTCATTAAATTACAAACTATAATAGAATACAATAAATACAACTAGGGCTTAGTGTTAGTCCTTTGACAAACAATCTACGTTGAACATGACAACACTTGACCCACATTTTGATGGTGGCCACAGATAGACCTTTCAATCCACATGTCCTGAACACATCTGGAATGTCCTCTTGCATCCCATTATGAAACTCCTAAATATTAATCTATAAATTTTCCCAACTCCTTTATCTTACTAAACTTAACTCAAAAAAAAATTTCCTCTATCTATCTCATTTTTCATTTAAGGTCTGCAACACTTAGGATTTTCGATCAATCATTCACATATCCATTTGTGAATAGCTCTTTGGTATGGCCATTTTTTCCATTCTCCTACTCCAATATGACAAGTCTATAGCTATGGAGGTTTCCATTCTTATCACTCACTCAATCCTCCACAATATAGGGAGCTAGGGCTGGTTGGTTATCCCACTTGAATGCTACTTTAGTCCTTCAAAGTATGCATGTCCTTTGGCCCAATACACCTACCCTTATACCAGTCTTGTTTTCCTTCACAATTACAGGACTTAGGGCTCTTCTTTGGCATTCACCTAAAAACCCTCCAATTGTGGTTGAAATTCCATCAATTTTCCCAACCAAAGTCAATTATTTTACTGATCTCGTTCTCGCAAAAATACCCTCAGGCTCTTAAAATATGCCACCTAATAGTGATTTGAGTCCTCTCAAAATCACTATTCTTGTGTACCAATTTCTTTGTTGTCAAATATTCTATGAAAAAATTTGAACTACTCCTCCTACCATCCTTCTAAGAATTTTTTGATGAGTTAACTAGGGTCAAAAATCATCCACTAACAATCCACTGAATAACTATTTATAGGATGCTTCAAATCTCTGTCCAAAACTCTATGGAAACTCCACCAAAATAAAATCCTCTTCATGTCAATCCATTCCTCATATGGCACATTTTTTCTGCTCAATATTCTACTCAAGTTCCACCTTCTTTTGGATTTTCTATCTCTTCACATACTTCTGCAAACCATATTCAAAATTTATGATATATATTGGAGAGGTAAGGCTCTCTCTAAGAGCCATGACCCCTCTTCTTCTATGTTGTTTTGTCATAGATTTAAGTTCATACCTTATGGACTAAAAATGCTAGGAAACCTCCCAAACTAGTGCATTATATTTCTATTCTAATTGTCTTAGAACAAACCCTATCCACCGACACCAAAAAAAACAACTCTTTTCTCCATAACAGAATCAGTTAGCTCATATGGATCCATATATTCTAGGATTTTCTTTGACTGAACCTTGACCTGAACTTTAGATATTTATGACCCTCAAACTATGATTACCTCAATCAATATTACACCTATGGCTACTTTTTTTCTTGCCGTAAATTCTAGTGCATTCCCCCATTTGTGTTTTTCTCTATCACAGAACTTGCAACCTACTAACCACCACAATATATCGTCTCAATGCTCTCTACTATTTCAAAATTTGATGCAGCCTTCAAACAAAAACAACACTGGAATCACATGTCCAAATTCGCATGAGTCACCTCTCTTGAGCTCGAGCTTCCATAAGAGAACCATAATATGCCATCCTACTTCCTTTCTCGAACCCATTAAGGTATTTGGCATTCTTTTGAACCCTCACATGATGATCTTTCTCTTGGTGGATGATCATGGCCTCCCTTTAGCAACCCCTACTCATCCTTCTAACCTGACCTACTTTAGGACTACATATCTCCTCGCCTCCTTGATCAAATGAGCTCCTTATCACTTGATGTTCTTTCCTTCATACCAAGTCCTCATTAAATAGCCTTTCCTAGCTAGGACCCTTAATAACGCTATAAAAAATATAGGCTTTATCATCTTAGACATTAGGAAATATTAATTTTCCTTTTTAATTTTCTTTTAGATTTTAAACCACATATTGGGTCCAAAATGCCTTCACTTTGGTTCTTTGTTGACAAAGAAGTTTTTTACCAAACTCAAATAAACCTATCTGAATAGGCTTTTGGAGTACCTCCCAAGCTGTGCAATTCAACAACATAGTCTAGTTGTAATAATCATATCTTGGTCAAGCTCTTATAGTCAAGCAAGGACTTGGTTGGGGTCCCAAGTTGAAAATTAAGTAAGGGTAGTTGTGATGGCATGATATATAGGGAGTTTTATGGCATACCAATTAATGAAATGGTATGTTATACCATGCCAGAAAATGTCAATGCATGTTGAGGAGTTGTAAGCAATGTTAAGGCATCACAAGAGAGAACAATGTCAAAATGCATGGAAATGAACAAATAAGAGTGTATGCTAGGGAGTGTCACTAAATTCAAGTTTCCAAGGATGAAGTTTGTTAGAAGAAGTTAATAATAGGATTTGCAAGAGCCAAGCCCATGATTGTGATAAGGGGCCCAAAAAAGCAGTTTTAGATAGAGGGAGACTTTGTGTTGGGCACAACACCATTTTTATTTCATCTACTATTTTTATATGAAATGTGGGACACTTTGGCTGAATTCTCATGTTTTAAACTATTTTAGATAATTTCATCTTGTACATTGTTGATTATAAGTTTTGGGGCACTTAGCTTGTGCCAACTGATATCTTGTTTGTCTTGTAGTTCTTGCAAACTCTTAGTTAATGTTGTATTGTTTATAGGAACTGGACATACATGTGAAATACTGCTTGTGTAATCTATGTTTCTTAGTTGTTTTATGGCCATGGCTAGATGTGATCATTGTCTAGGTAAGTTCTTAAGTGGGATAAGTTCAACTTGGACATGAGTGGCCTAAGATGAGGTATATGTAGTTCTTAGGTGAGAAAGGCACACTCTACTTGTAGTAGGTGCAATTGGTCAAGTCGTTGCAGCTAAAGAAAGTCAATGTCACGTGAAGTGTAGTTGCAAAGGACTCAATTTGGTTCCCAAGTCATTAAAAAATGAAAGGCACATTAATAACTTTAACATTAAACCATCCCAAATAATACCAAGGCATATTAATGAATGCTAGACATGCTAATACTTGCCAAGAGCTAACACATGCAAGTGCCAATGTATGTGAGGGAGTGATACACATGTTATGAAGTGGAAGGGCATGTCGAAGAGTGATAAGGAGTGACCAAGTGTGTTAATGCATGTTGAGGAGTGTTATGGAGTACCAGGGAAACACGAGGGAGAACTCAGTCAAAATTCATGGAAGTGAATGAATATGAGGGTATTAGAGGGAGTGTCAATGAGTGCTAGATAACATGCCAAGGAGAGAGTGACAAGGTATGATAAGCACTAGTAAGGCATGCTAGGGAATATCAGGGCATGTCAAGAAGTGCCAGAGTGTGCTAGGGAGTTCCAGTGTGTGTTAACATGTGCCAAATAGTTCCAAGACATGCAATATGCTAAGGTATGCGAGGATTTCTAGGGTTCTAGGGTATGTCAATATGTGTCAATGAGTATCAACGCAACAAAAATAAGAACTAAGTTAAAATGCAAGGAAATGAACAAATAATAGGTTTTATAATCCATGAATTTTTATCTTTTCAAAAGGGCCATGTTAGGAACACTAATAACATGTTCCAATACATGTCAAGTTCCAATGTGTGCGAAGTGCTCATGTATGCTAATGCATGCCAAAGTGTTATTGGGAATGCTAGGGACTACAGGGCATGCCAACACATGTTAGGAGAGTGTTATGCCATGTTAGGGATTGCCAGCATGTGCTTGGGTGTCCTAGTCATGGAAATATGTTATCGTTAGAAATATTTTCTAAGACATGTGAGGTGCCAACGAATGCTAGTGTGTACCAAATCATGTTAATTTGTGCCAAGAGTGTTGAGGAGTGCTAGATCTCTCGCATTCATAGAATTGACAAAGCTTGATTATGTATTAAATAATATAGTTTCTACACACACTAGTGGAGCTTTATCTAAAAGGAATTTCTTAGATAATAAACCTAATAGAGATTAATCATGTACTGACTCATAGGAATTCTATATTCTTATTACTTGAGGGAAATGATACACACTAATTACTTGTTAACAAATTGACTAACTCTAACCACTATATGGCATTAGACACATAATGAAAAAGATTCCACAAAAATGGTCTTAAATAATTATCTTTTGACAAAAAATATAGTAACATGCACATAACATCATAAAAAATCCATTGGAACAATCAATGATGACAAAAGTTTTTTGATCATTGTAAAAATTAACCAAAAAGAGCATTAGTGAGGGTCAATAAAATATCGTCACTGAAAATGGCTTTGGTGACAAACCTTAAAGGATTGTCACTGTATGTAGTTACAAAAAAAATAAATTTTAAGGACCATCACCATATGTGACATTGGCAATAGACCTTTAAGGTCTGTCACAAGCATGACACTCACCCATGTTCTTTTTTCTTTTAGTGGTGCTACCAGCCCACTGAGGAGGAAATTTATTTTATTACTGACCTATATAGGAGAGGTTATGATTTTCCCCAGTTCCCAGATGTCCCCGTTGGTTATGTTGCAGTGAGTCAGTTGGCATACAAACAGAGAGATATTAGGGGCGAAATTATTTCTCCTGCAGATTGTCAGGTCTCTAGTGGTTAGTTACGCATTGCTACATTTGGTCCAGAGGAGGTGAGGTGCCTGTCACTATTACTAACAACTATTGCACATTATACTAGTGATAGGCAGTGCATTAGTTGCCCTCTTTTATTTTATTTTGATTATTTATTCTAGATGCCATGACTTATGTGAGGGTATGCCATTTTTTTGTGGCAGTATTGTATAGCATTAGATAGATTTCGTTCTCAAGAACGTGGGAGGTTGACCTTCCCTTTTTCCTCAGAGCTATTTTGTTTATTTTTTGAGAGGTTCCTCGAGACGAGACCCAATTTTTTCTGCCAGCCTCATCGGGCTATGTTACATATATCGATGTAGATGTGGGGTGAGATGATTCCCAAGAGGGGCCTATCTGAGTATCCAACCAAGATATATAGTGATGCATGGAGATGCTAGCCATTTTTTATGATCACATGTTTGTGATGGTGTCTTGTCCTTATGCAGGTTTGGATTGGCAAGGGTGTACCAAAAATATCTTCACATAGGATGAGCCAACAGATGCTAGAGGTAATATTAGTGTTTTATTTAAGTTAATATAGTTTAATTTTATTGTCTTAATTAATTAAAATAAAATTTATTCTAATATGTTCTTTAACTTGTTTAATGAAATTGTATAATTATTATTGTGTACTATATATTTTGTAGATATTGGAACATTCATTGGGGACATGATTCCACCCCCACCGGATGATCGTGTAGATGACAAGGAGATGTTGGAGGCCCCATATCAGGGTGACATACGTCCTCGAGTAAAAATACCTGCAGGCTTGCATTGTAGGGCGGAAATTCGATTCTGGATGGAGTTGGGCAGCCGACTGTGTAGAATCTTGGTTAATGAGGGAGTCCACCCTACGGAGATCAGAGAGATCCATGTTGATTGTACGCTGATAGAGCTCTAAAGGGACATGTCCTGCAATATGATGAGCCTTATGCATCATATTGTCAAAGCTTCCAAGTTACTAGTGGCTACGTGGGATAAGCGCCATGGATATGTGCGATAGAGCAACTCATCAGATGATCATGATCATGATGGGAGTGATCATTCTAGTACTCCACCTCCTCCTCCTTCACCATGGACTAGAGATGAGAAGCCAACATCTAGTCCTAAGCAGGCATCTTCCGAGAAGGCACCATCTAAACAGACACCTAGTCCTCAGAAGACACTGTCGACTAAGGAGGCACCTGATCCTGTGCAAGCACATCCATCTAAGCAAGAACCTATTGAGAAGAAACCATCTGATCAATAGGGACCTCTTGAGCAGGCATGCCCATCTGATCAACAGGCACCATCGACTGAGGAGGCACCCTGGTTGAGCAGGCACATCCATCTGAGCATGAGGCACTATCGACTGAGTAGGCCTCAAGTACTAGTTATAGTATTCATGTAGTACCACCAGATATTTGACATTTATATGCAATTATATTACAGTTGTATATTTTTGACATTATATATATATATATATATATATATATATATGGTGCATGTATTTTATGTTCATGTTGATGTACCTAATATACATGTTGGTGTTCATCACGATGTGTATATTGTTAGGTCATGTTAGATATGTTCATTTAATGTGATTACATATAGATGTGTATGTGATAGCAATTATTTGACATGAGATGTATATTTGATGTTTGTGTTGATATGATGTTATACAATGCTTGTGTTTTGTTAGATGATCATTATCACGATGATTAGATGATGTTAGTGAGTTTGAATGTGTATTTTAGAATATCATGTTTGTATGATGGTTATCATGATCGTGATGTTTATTTTCAATATTTAATCTTAATATTAAATCATGATATTTATTAAATACTATATATTGGTAATTGTAAAATTGTGAAATTGTCATTGTAATTGTATGTATCATGATTGTAATCGCGATTTTAATTGTAATTGTATGTAAAATTGTAAAACTGTAATTGTAATTGCATGTAAAATATTTGTAAAATTGTAATTGTAAATGTAATCGTAATTTCAATTGTCATTGTATGTAAAATATTTGTAAAATTATAATTGTAATTGTAATTGTATTGTGAAATTGTAAAATTGTAATTGTAATTGTATGTATTGTTATGATTCAATTTTATTAAAATTGTAAAATTTTTAAATTTGTAAAATTGTAAAGATATAAATTAATTGTCAATTTTGAATCATAAATACCGTAAGTAAAATGTATACCGTACAAATTGTTAAATTATCATAATTGTAAAATTGTAAAATTGTAAATTTCTATGAATATAAATAATTGTAAAATAATATATCTGGAATAATATGATTTTTTCTAACAAAATAATGTTTAGAAAATTATGAAAATAAATTCATGTTTAGAATTATCATTATTTTATTATGATTGTACATACCAAAAATAACAGTATACATTAATACATTTTTTTAAATTTTGAAGATATCATTCACACACACACACACACACACACACACACACACATAATAGGTTGCATTTATTTATGTAGTGATATAGTGAAAAACCATTTAATGAAATTAAGTAGTTGTATTATTTTAGGAATTGACATAAAAAAAGAACTTGATATAGTGCATTGCTTTCAAGATCAACATAATTGTGAATTATCAATTGAAATGATTTTAACATTAACACAATGCAAACCATTTAATTCAAAATACATATTATAATGTTTGGGAAAAAAGAGTCTTAGTTATAAGGTTAAGTCCTCTTCTTTATAAAAACACATATTAAATAGTATAAATGATTAAATAGCACATTTACGATATAACTCTTTTTTCTCATGATCGCCCTCATTATCTTCCAACTTGCTTTGCATGATAACACTTTTGTTCTCAAAAATATGTTTTGATCTAGGCTCATGTCTCAATACGAACCACCAATCCCTATGCACCACATTTGGGTAAAAAAACACATGGTTGCATTGTTTGGGGAAAACATAAGTCTCCTTAGCTTCATCCCACATATTTCTAGAGTTGATACACATTAGCCTACTATCGTGATCTTCCTTTACATTATTCCTATCAAAGGTGTCCCACCACTTGAACCTAAAAATAACACATTGGAAAGAAGAGAAGTCCACTTCAATGATCTCTTCTATCTTTTCGATGTAACCTAATGTCCCTCATACTAGGTTTTGATCATGGTGACTAGCTCGACTAGATTGATCAAAATCGACTTCCACTCCACAGTCTTGTGTCATATGTCGATCATCATAATTTTCTGTGTGAAAATGGTTCCCGTATGGCCACATAGACAGGAACAAATGCACCTGTAATTTTTTTTTAAAATCATAGTTTCATGTGTCTAATAACCCAGCTGTTAAATTATAAAATATATATGTTACATTTCAAAGGTGCATTATTAAGTTTAAAATGTACATAAATACATTATTACCTAAGTGATGCAGTCAATCCATACGTTTAGTGCGTACTCTTCAACACATGAGTAACTCCCGGTTCGGTTGCACCGTATTTCTCTTTGACTTGGTCAGCAACCAACTGTTGGGGCATATAATTGGCTTCACCCTAAGATAAACATGATCTCCAACTTTAAATTCTTTATAGCTTCTATTTTTTTTTGCATAAGTCTTTTTATTTCCCTATGTTTCGATAATGTTTTGTTGAATATTCCTCACAATCTATTCCATTTATTGCAATAGTTTTGGCCCAAAAATTAATTTTTCCTCTGGTTGATCCTAGCTGAGTGGAGCATGGCATTTTGTGCAATACAAAGCTTCAAAAGGGCTCATTTTTATGTTTTATTGATAGATATTGTTGTATGAAAACTTTGCTAAATTCATATAGTCTTCCCATTTGGTAGGCCTATCCATCACATACATCCTCAAGATATCTACAAGAATTTTATTTACTCTTTTAGTTTCACCATCAATTTAGGGATGGTATCCTAGAATGAAAATTTTTTTAGTGCCCATGTTTCAAAATAATTCCTTCCAAAAATTTGTTGTCAATTTAGTATCTATGTCTAATACTATTACCTTGGGTACCCGATGCACCTTGAAAATTTCCTTCATAAATATAGTACCAATTTGTGATATTCCATAGGTGGATTGCACGAGTATGAAGTGATTTGTTTTACTTAATGTACATACTACTACCATAATAGAATGGTGTTTTTGTGTTGTGCGAGGTAACCTGGTTATGAAATCCAAAGATATTATTTCCCATTTTGCACTAAAGGAAATGTATTGTATTCAACAATCCAGTAGGATGTTGATGCTCAAATTTGTCCTGTTGACATTCTATGCATTTGGATTCGTACTCTACCAGTTATTTTTTCATACGAGGCCATAATAGATTATTTCTTAATGTTTTGATAATATTTTGATATTCTATATGGCTTGAAAATTCTCTTTTATGATGCTCATCAAGTAGCAAAATTTTCAGTTCGGATACATAGGGAACACATCATTTTCCTCTATGCATGAGTAAATTTTCTGCATTTTCTTTATAACCAAGAACATTAACTTGTTGTATTTTTTATGGAATAGCTTGATATTTTGAATCTTGGTGCATAAAGCTTTTAATTTGTTCCATAAAACCAATTTTTATACTACTCATTGCTATCTATTTTACCTGGTGGGCATGCCTACTTAAAGCATCAACTATTTTGTTGTCATGACCTTTGATGTGTTTTATTTCAAAATCAAATTCACTAATAAAGGCCATCCATCTCGCTTATATTGCATTGAGATATGGTTGGCTAAATAAATATTTCAGGATAATATGATCAGTTATTAGATTGAATTTCTTACATAGAAAATAGTGGCACCATAGTTTCAAATCATGTATGATAGTAGCTAGTTCTAGATCGTATATGGCATAGTTTCTTTCATGAATTTGTAAATTCCTTGACTCATATGCTATTACAACATTATCTTATTGCAACAGTCCTCCTAATCCATCCATGCATGCATCTATGCAGACATTAAATTCTTCACTTGGGTCTGCTAATTTTAAAATAGGGGTTGTTGTGAAAAAATTATTGAACTGATCAAAACTCTTTTGGCTTTCAAATTTATATTCAAATATTACTCCTTTTTTTGGGAGTGAGGTGATTGGAAATTTTATCTTGGAAAATTCCTCAATAAAACTGTGGTCATATCTCGCAAGGCCCGTGAATGACATAACATCAGTGAAATTTGTGGGTATGGGCCATTTTACTAGAGATTTCACTTTCTCTGGGTCAACTGCCAACACTTGTTTTGATATGATATGCCCTAGATAATGTATTTAAGATTTGTAAAATTCAGACTTACTAAACTTGGCATAAAACTAGCTTTCCCTTAGGTTTGTAACACTAACCTAGGTGTTCTTTATGTTCTTCCTCATTCCTCAAGTATACCAATATATCATCAATGAGTACTAGCACAAATTCATCTAGATATTTACCGAGCACACTGGTCATTAGACACATGAAAATTTTTAGGGCATTTGTAATATCGAATGGTAGCACTACAAACTCATAGTGCTTCTGCCAGGTCCTAAATGTGTTTTTTTAGATTCATTCATTTTGAATCCTCAATTTATGATATCTTGTTCTTAAATATATCTTGGAAAAAATGTTATCTCCCCTTACTTGATCAAATAATTCAAAAATATAGGGTCAAGGCTACTTATTCTTTATGGTTAAATTTTTTAAATAATGGTAATTGATGCACATTCTGAATATGTCATATTTATTTCAAAAAAAATTATATGTGCTCCCCATGGTGACACACTAGGTCGGATTTATCCCTTATCCAACAAATCTTGTAACTACATTTTTAGTTCTAATAACTCAATTGGACTCATTCGATATGAGGCTCTAGACACTGGGTTTGCACCAGGTACTAAGTCAATAGAGAAATTGATATCTCGATGAGGTGGTAAACTAGTAATTTCGTAAGGAAACACTCCTAAAAACTCCTTAACTATTGGGAGTGTATTTTTTTTATGTTCTTCACCTGACTATCTCCCCTCTTCTACATGCACCATGAATAATTGACACCCTTTTCAAGAATTTTTCTTCATTAGCAGGGCTATAATTTTTCTTACAAATATTGGTTTTGGATCCCCTTGAATTATTTAGGGATGCCCTTGCTGTTTGGTACATGTCACTATTTCTTATAGGAAATAAATAATTTTTTCTTGCTTTTCTATCTAGTCCATTCCAATTAATATATCATATGACCCAAGGGGTAGTACATTCAAGTATATTGTTGTTAAATAATAATTTAAATCAAGTGGACACTATTTAACTACACTAATGACCTTTCTCTTGGTTCCTATTGCTAATTATACCATCCAAGTTGTCTTAAAATTTCCAGTTTTAAGTTTATATTTTTCCACTATGGGTGGCCTGATATAACTTAAACTAGTTATAGGATCGATTAGAATAGAAACAGGATGGTTAAGAAGAGTACCTTCTACTTCAAACATGGTGGACTTATTTTTTGCTTGTCTGTCTTCTAATGATGCACTGATTCTTGGAATTCTCCTAGAAAAATCATTGACTATTGTAGATTCTTCAACAACTTGTATGTTTGTTCAAGCTCTAGGGTTATTGAATTCATGAAATTATCCTAGAAAAATCATTCATTGTTGTAGCTTCTTGAACAAATTGTATTCCCTTTCTTGAATTTCTTCCACTGGTCATCTCTGCAAAAAACGTTAAGGTACCCTAGCTTAATCGCTTAATTCCTGCTGCTGATTTGGAATTTTATTTATTATGCCATCCTTTCAAGCTTTCACACTATTTTTGAACTGCGGTTAGCATAATATTTCCTTTCTTACTACCTTGGCCACTTTTTTAGGGCTATCAAACTCGATCCTCTCCTTGTAAAATTTAGGGAAACAATTCATAAACTGTTGAACTTTGGATTTCTCCTCTTTAAGGTAATGAAAATATCTTAATAAGTTGTTAAATTTCACCACCCAGTCATCCAATGTGATTTTTTCAAGTCTTAATTCATGAAACTGTTTGGCATGATCATCATAATACCGTTCTTTTAGGTATTGATTCCTAAACTATTTGCAAATTTCTTCCCATGATATCGTCTTTTCAACTAGTAAATTCGCAGTATTTGCCTCCTCGCACCATAAATAATCCTTTCCTTGTAAATAGGAGGGTGGACTAACTCCTTCCCCCAACTGAAGAAACAAACCATCCTATGTTTTTGAAACAACTCCTTCTTCGACCATAAATATTTCAATTCCTTCTAGGTTCGTTCACCTTCGAACAGAAAAATAACACTTATTAGTTTTTTTTGTTTTTTTTTCCTGTTTAAACTATGGTTGTTCATCAAGGGTCGTGGAGAAAATGGGCTCTGATACAATATGCGAAATCTCCCATATTTCAACCACAATATTTTTTTCTCTTCTCTCCTTTTATTTTACTTATACATGTATTTAACTCAATCTTCAACATATTATACAACAACCATCCTTCTAATTGACTTTTCCTTTTTTTTACATACTAACTTAAATTAACCTTGAGAGTTATATATTGATTGCATGATTTTTATGGCTTAATTCAATATGACTAGGAATACATTACGGTGAACATCATCATTCTTTCTAAGCCATGTAAATGTATAGATTCCAGCTCTTGGAATAGGAAATATAGTGAGACCTTTATAATTGATGACTATTAATAATCTCTATTTCAACTATCAACTAGACCATGACTTAGTACTCTATAATTTAACCTAAAACAAGTCATCTATGGTTTTATTACATTACTCCAGCGTATCATTTGAATGTAAAACCATATTTATTATGCATTGAAGTTATGACATACTTGATAGCTATTATTTACCTCTCCCAAGTACCTATAATTGATACCCTCCAATGGGTACTCTCCATTTCTACACATATCATGTGATGGTCACATGGCTATTGTATTTTGGGTTTTGTGAAGGGATAGGATGCAATGAGGAGATCATATAGTCCTCGTTCTTCCTCCACACACCCTAACATGTTTATTCCCATTAATCCTCATTCATTTGGTTACTTTTGCCTACTGGATGTCATTGTCGAGTTGTTGTTTCTTTCATTCTAGATATCGTGCATGAAAGGCTACGAGTTCCTAACATATCATGGCTATGGTTTAAAGAGGTGCTACCTGTATTACCCTCCATTAATCCTACGTGTTGGTAAATTTCAATCATAGTATGGGAGATATTAAACTATGGTTCTAAAAGGTTTTACCACGCCTGGATCTCTATATCACTTTAGAGGTATGATATCACCCATTTTCTTGCTCTTTTATACACTATCATTTTTCATAAACCCTCCTTGTGTGTTAATGATAAGTTTCATCTCTATATTATTTTTCTTTTTTATTATCAATCTAGTTGTATGGCTCTCCACGCACTATTATTTCCCTGTAGTTCTCCTAATATCAATATTTCTCTCGAGGTACATCCCTAGGCATGTTTCTCTCCTTAATTTATCTACTCTTCTACTCTTGTACTATAGATTTTTTTTGGAAAGAGTGGTCTATAAATTTATTTTATTAGTAATTTTCATTTCACCATAGATAGGGGATTCCACATACTAACCTTCCATGTGGCTTTCTTAAAGCTCCAGGTATAGCGTTGAGGTCATTTTATCCTTGTTTGGATGAAATTTACTTCTTATGCTTGGTTGGGTGTTGCTTCCTACCTTCGCCTCTACTCACGGGATATTTTCAAAAAACCATGCCATCATTACCAAGGTATTTTCCCAATATACCCAACTATGTCCTCGGAAACACTACAGTGTAGGCACAACACATCTCGGGTAGCCCTGGAATCTAATTCAATTTTTTATTTTTATTTTATATCTATATAGTCACTCTTATACCATTGATATTACTTTGTCCCTAGGCTTCTTAAGTGAGAGTCTATTCTAATTAAAAAATTATATCATGTGTCTTCTTCCAATCGAATAATATCCTAGCAAGATTGACTTATAGACATTAGTTTTAGTGTTACACAAATAACTAGAAGTAACACTTACTCCCACTCCTTTCTAGGTCTTGTTTAAAGTTATGATCTTCCAAGTTTCTTTCTATCTGAATTAATTTTTGTTGAAACAATAGGTATGTGGGAAGAGAGATGGATAAAATCACCTCTTTCAGGTATAGCTATGATATTATGATTCTTTTAATTGTTCCTAAATTTTGTACAAGTAACCAACAAGTGACGTAATTTCCATGGCTTCCATTTCTATTTGTTCGTGAATTTTGATATTTTTCATTGCAAAACCCTATCTCGCACAAGGTTGGATTAACTAAATATTCTGTTGCTCCCTCCTCTCTTTGTATATTTCCAGGTTGGTGTTAATTCCTTCTCTTCTTAATGAACTTGGACAAAGGGTGGTTCTTCCCTCCCATCACTTCTCTCCCATCAGGTTCTTGTCATTAATTTACTATTTTTTTCTATGGCTCTTAAGAAAATGTTTCTCCGTCTCTCATGGAATCTATCCAGTTTGGATGCGTTATGACCCTAGTAGCTCTATTTATTTGGAATCTGTTAGAATCCTATACCAATAGGTGTCATATTTCATGATTGACTTGATGACCTATGTAATATGTTCATACCTTTTCTTGTTGCAAAGGTTTTCCATATTCTCAAAAAATCAAAAAATTTAAAAAATGTAAAGAGGGTATACCCTAAAAGAAAAAGCAAAGGGTGAAAAGAATAAAAATGGCCAATAAAATAAAAAGGAAATGAACCCCACCAATAGAAAGGCCAAGGAAAGTGTGCAAGTCTAAATGCCACTACTTTTTTCTCTGATGTAATAAACAAAATTGTGTGCAACTTGTAACTTATGCCACAATTTATGAGCAGTCAAACAGTTTAAGCTTGACTAGTTCATCTTTTAATTTTATGTTTTAGAGATAGAGAATAAAATATGACCAAACTATTTAATCTTGGCAGATAAATAGATAGGTAGAGTAAATAAAAGGAGCTCAACAGTTTAATATGAGCCCTTGAATGTAATAATATTATATTTAGATAGATTTCCATATGTAAAAGAAAATAAAAAGTGTGATAAGCATTTGCCAGTCTAAGTGCACCCTAATAAAGAAGAAAAAGTGGTTGGGTAAAGTAGGTAGGGGAGGTAGATGTTGTTGCAGGATTATATGTGATGGATAATGGCTCTAGATGTGTTAAAATTTTACTTTCATCACAAATTGCAAAAGAAAACACTACACTGGAAGAATTTCAAGCAAAGCAAAGTCAAAATGATTAACTTCCCTTCTCATCTTTCCCTAAAAATTTTACTAATTTCCCCGTAAGTTACTAAGTACTAAGGTTTTTAAATATTAGAGGGGCTCAAGGAATTTCCTTTACTTTTAGAGGGACCAGACCCTCGGCCCAATAATTGGAAAAACCTAAGTTCTTAAAATCATTTCATTATGACATTCATTCACCTCTAAAAAATCTTTTCCTAAGTAAAATCCTATTTTATTTAGGAAAATCATGCAATATTTCATAAAAAACCCTATTCATAAAAGCATAAGTTAAAGAAATTAACCTAATGTTTGCACATAATGCTTCTTTAATTTTCCATATTAATTTCTAATTTATTATTTAAATCCCTATAAATTCCCCAGTCCCGTATTTTTTTAATAATAAATTTCAAAATAATAAAATCCCGCCCGTTGGTTGAAAAATAACCATATAAATTAATTGATTGGTTGAATTTCGAATTAATAAACAAAAAACGATACTCTGCCGTATAAAGGGATTAATTAACCCTCATGGTTAATTAATAACCTATCATGCCAATCAAATTGCTTCCGATACGATTAATTCATAATAAATTTCATCGGGCCCGCCATTTAACTCCCCATCATCTTCCTTTCTCGATGACCGTTCGATCAATTGATCTGAGATCAACGGTTATTATCAATATCGCTATCCATCCATGTCCAAACAATAACGCGTGATGGCCAAGCAGTTTTCTGAACAGTGCCATGCCACGTGTCATTCATCGTATGGACTCACTGCCATTCTGTTCAAAACCACTCCTCTCCAAAAGCCGTGCAATAGAAACCACTTAACGCCTGCCTCCCGTGAAAAAGCCGTCGTACTTGCTGACATCATCCATTAAAATAATTAAAAACCTGCCAACCTTTGACTTTGTGAATAAAACAAATATGACCACGTCATTTTCACTATCCTGTGTAACGACCAGAGTCTCATGCAGAAAACTCCAAAATCAACCATCGAACGCCATCAACTGCCACTTTGCTGAAGAAAATTGTAGCTGAGCATTCAGACTTCATCTGCCATAGTTAATACCTGTTCCAATTACTATTCATTTCCTAGAAAAATAGGTATTTACCCCTCTTCCCATCAAACTCTGTAAAATCCTGGTTTTTGTTTAAATTCCACATGAGAAACTAAAAAAGAGTTCTAGATTGGTCTTTAGTTCATTCCTCTATTCCGAGAACTGCAATTACATTCTTAAACCTATGATTGTGCTCGTTTTTTCACACAAACCCGAAATTTTCATTTCTGAATCCACAAGAACCAGAAATGGAAATTCCCGTGGCTCTGAATGTTGCACCCTTGAATGCCCCTCACAGAGATTTAGATTGTTTACCTTTGGTAGATAGAGATTTCCAAATCAAAGACCTAGTGCTCAGTGAGAATCCTCTTCAAATTTTTTGCCATTACCGAGATAATTATTTGAAATGTTCTGACATTGTTGGGCTTTGTGAATCCAATCTTCCCATGTATCTTCTCCCCTCAGTCCACATTTTTCCTGAAATCATCCATTACTGTCATGCAAATTATGGTCCCAACCAACGAGCAGTTTTATGCCCGAGTCAAAAAATCCTTTTTCCCATAACTGCTCAGTCTATTAATGAAATGCTTCAATTCCAACCTGGTCAAGCCTTGACTCCCCTTTCTATGGGAGAATTACTTGAGAAATATTCCAATTTATCTCAGGAAGAGTTTAATCGCCTTTGCCAAACCTTCATGTTGCCAGAACATTAGCCGAAAGGTCCTCCCCCTTATGGTTATACCTTTTTCACTAATGTAGGCATGCTTATTCTAAATATGATATCCTCTGTAATGGGTTTCAATACTAGTGAATATGTTGACCAATTAACCCTCGTATTGATATCAATTTTCACCCTTGGACAACCCCCTGCTGTCAAGTATGATTTTGAATCCTACATTGCTGATAAAATACATAGTTCATGAGATTTGAGAATGAGAGAGTGTTTAAATATTATTCTATTATTTATCATCTCATGCTTTACTTTCAATCAGAGAATTTCCCTTTCTATGTCAAAAAGCTTGATGCTAAAGGAAATCCTAGGTCTGTGATCTTTTGGTCTGCCATCACTCATAATTCCCCTAATTCTCCTTATTCCTACAATGAGTTTATTGATCTATTTGTACATTCTGCAACTAATTTTTTGACAGGAGTCTCTCCTCCTAGGGTAAGTAGTGAAATCAAGAAAATTCTTCAGCTATCAAAGCAATATCGGATAGGTGACTGGTACATGTACCAAAATCACACAGAAATCAGAATATATGGGTGTGAGTTATGCCCATTCAAATTTCCAAAATATTTCCCAATGAGACTCTTTTCATTAGAGTGTTTCAGGCAAATGATCAATTCAGATATAGTTCATTTTTGTAATGCAAAGAAAAAGGCTCAACTAAGGATTAAAAGTCAGTTAGGTCCCTTTGTCTGCAATTCTAGAGATGCTGCAAAAGAAGCTGAAAGAATATTAGAAGACTATTTTAGATTACAAAAAAGTTTCTATTGGGTTCCTTATGACTCAAATAGCTTTATTTGTGATAGAAGAATGAAAAATAAATTATCTCCATACATGCATCAAAGAATCCCAGAAATTGAACAATATGCCAATATGGATATGATGAAATCATGGAGAGGACAGTGATAAACAAAGATAGTGAAGCGAGTGGTGTGGACAATGTTATGAAATACCTTGAAAATGTTCTTGGCCTGAGCTCTTTTGGACAGAATATGGATACTAAGTAAGTTGAGGTCGCTAGCCACCAACTGTGACTTCTCAACAAAATGTACAGGAGATCAGTGCATTGGCCATAGTAGAATTTAAAGGAAAAGAAAAGGAGCCTGATATACAAGTATTTGAAAAAATTCACAATGACTGAGCAACCTGAGACTTCTAAAGAATAGGGTCAAGTACATATTCCTCCTACTCAGACCAATGTGGCAGAAGTGTCAATTTTACAAACTCCTCTTAATGTAGAAAAGGGAAAAAAGAGAGATGATGAAGCAGCTACCCCTCTTAGTGGGTCTTCAGAACAACTTGGTGCTAAAAAACAAAATCTAAATCCTCTTCCATAAGTGGAATCTTTTCAAGAAATCCCTGATAGCCCGAGAAGAGAAGATAGTCAGCAAACATGCACAGTCAGTGGAAAATCTACTACTTTACAAAGAAAAGAACTACAAAGGCAACAAAGTGTAGAAGCATCTTCTTTCAAACCACCTGTGAAAGATGCCTAGGATATCAAAAGAACATTCATAAATATCAAGGCCAGAAATGATCCATTAAGGCTCCAAGTTTACAATCAGTATTTGAAAATGGCTCCTAAGAATCAAGAAAGATTGATGTCAGCTTATGACATCCAGCAGGGAAAATGATAATGAGTCACTTCAAACGCAAGGTACAGCAGCCTCAAACAGCTGCAGATTATATCAAAACGAATTTTGAAGTCCTAGCAAAGGATATTCATCCTTTGGATCAAATTGAGTTACACAAACAAAGAGGTGAAATGATCTATTCTACTCTTACTGATAAATCAATGATGAACTAGAAATTGCAGGATTCTTTAGAGAATACCAATGCACAATTTCAGCTTGAAAAAGCCTCTTCTTAGGCTAAAGATAACATAATTAAGACTTTGGAGGAAATAATCATTGGGTTGGGACATAATCCCAAGGATGTCAAAGGTATAGAAGCTTTGATAAAGAAAAAAGATGATGATATTGCAGCTTTGAGAAAGCAACTGAAGTTACCAGCCTCAAGACATCCACAGACTGCAGAAGTTATGAAGCAAAATTCTGAAGAAGAATTAATGGAATTGCTCTTGAAACTGAATGAGCAACTTAATGAAACTGAGAAAGATCTTGAAAAGGAATTGAAAGAAAAACAACCTAATATTCCAGCATCTACAGCAGGAGTAGTTACAGGTACAGTAGCCATAGGTACAACAACTACAAGTCATCCAACATAATGGTTACAGGTAAATACTTCCAATTTGAGCACAAAAGAATTAATAAAGTCAATGGAGGAAGTAAAAATTTAGGTGATAGAGCTTCAGACAACAAAGGCACAATTGACCACTTTAGAACAAAAATATGATCACCCCAAAATGAGTGTTGCAGATAAAACAAGAGAGGTCAACAGGTTAGAAAAATTGGTCAACAGATTAGAAGGGTCTCACATTGGACAAGCCTTTAAAGGAAATAAATGAAATTCTTTGGGACAACATCATCCAGTCAATAAAGGATGTCTGGTCCTCAATTCAAATAATGTATGAACAGAATGACTTAGTTAAATTGGCTCTAGATGAAATTGAGAAAGCAAGAGAAGAATTAGGAAACATGCTCGAAGAAGCCAATAGACTTATACATTTTTTGAATACTCAGAACAAGAATCAACTTGTAGAACTTGGCATTCAAGACAGGATATGAACAATCTTGGAAATAAAAAGATTTTTTACTAAAAGAACTCTGATACAGAATCTAGAATGAAGGTGCTCTGATACACAAGAAGAAATCATTGCCTTTAGAGAAAGATTGGATATTCTGTTAAATAAAGGATTGCCCAGTCCTATAGCTTCAGAGGATAAATTAATGGACCTTGAAAGTTATGTTGAGAAATTGGACAAATATGCTCACAATCAAGCTAGTTCCTCAACTAGTTCCTCAACAACAACATTGCCTACAGGAAAAAATCTTCATGACAGATTGGAAAATTTGTTTTATCTTGAACATGAGGTAAAACATTTATTCCAAATACAGCCTACTTTCTTCAGATATATTGAGGCTGATGAAACACTAAGGAAACTTCAAAGGACCAGGATACCAGAAGCTCAATGGTGGGATGAAATGTTAGAACTTTTGTAAATATTATCCTTGGATGAATTTTTGATTGTTTACTACAGTAAGTCAGGATAAAAGGATAGACAGAGGTCAAAGTGTATCAGTGAAGATAAAGAGTATCAGTAAAACAGAACGGCCAACACAGAGTTACTCAAGATGACAGCAAGCAAGCCAAATCATAGGGCCTGCATCCAGCACATTCTCAAAAGAAGGAAACATCACAACATCAGTTATCATTTTTTCTTATTTACGAGACCATCTGTCTCTAGTTTGTTGTAAAATATCCATGAGTCATCCTAGATTATATCTCATTTTATTAGGATATATTTTTTGTAATTTTTTGTATAAATACTCCCTCAATTGGAGTATTGAGGGTGGATTCGTAGACATTACTGTAACATTGATCATTTTGGAATAAAGTGCTTTTTGGAGAAATTTCGTATGGCCAGCTAGATGAAGAATTGATGCAAAGACTTTTTACAGGATTCATGAGTCAAAAAATGGTTCAATAAGTCATATCTCTTATGTTTTGAAGTTTTATATTTGTTTATTATATCACTGTGTTTCATGTTTGAAAGATTAATGAAAAGGAATAAATCAGAAAGTGCTTAAGTGTGATATGATTTTAGTCATTGTTATTCTAAATGTTTTCTTCTGAACTGGCTTAAATAGTGAATTCTTAATTTCTCTTGTTTTTCTTGTTTATTCATTTTGGTTATTTAGTAAAGAATACTTAATTTCTCTTTATTGATAATCACTCAATTTCCCTCTTTCAAATGTGTTGAAGGATTCTTAATTTCCCTTCATCCATTTTGATTCCATTCCATTCACTTTAGATCTGTAATTTCTCCCTATTTGATTACCTTGCCCTATAAAACCATCTTTTGATAAGAAAATTAATCCAGTTCAGCCATCCTTCTTGACTCCATTAGCCCAATGGACTAAAACTACTCAATCTTACCCTCTGCTATAGAATTCCATCACCCAAACTCAATCAAAACCCCTAGACTTTATAACTAGTCTAATACCTTTTAAAACAAAGCTAAATTTTACAGAGAGAGCCCTCTCTGGGTACATATTGGCTATATTTTGTACCTAAAAGTTGGTTTGTGGTTACCTCAGACCCCTTTCCTCTTCTCTACAACTTCAAGGAAAATC
>CM076583.1:573202552-573474433 GCA_034641835.2 Pinus albicaulis | reverse complement strand
GCTCTTCGAAATCTGTGTCAAAACTGCTGTATGGCCTCCTTGGAATACGTGCCCAAGCTGCTATACGGTTTTGCTTGAAACTCATGCCCAAACTGCCTTGAACTGTGTGCCTCTCCTTGCTGTATAGATTTGCTGAAGTGATGCCTCGGTATGCGTGCCAAGGTTCTGTTCTCCTCCTCACTGCTCAGAAATCTCTTTTGCTCTCTTCTTCTCCTTCTCTCAATCTGCTCATGAAAGAATGAATGACCTTTTCCCTCCTTTTCCTCCTTCAACCTAACCCTAAGTGACTTTTGTAGAATCCCTAAATCCAATGTCGGAGATAGCTTTATATCTAAGGCTGAGATTAAATGTTCATTTAAATCTCACTTTCTATTTTTTAAATCACCCCACTTTAATAAAGACCCACTTAGTCATTTATTTTCAAAGTCACTTTTCCCTTTCTAATTTCACATTGACTTTATTAAAGTTCCTTTAAAATTAGACTTAGTAACTTTATCACTTAAAGTCACTTTTAAATTAGATTTGACTTTATAACTTTATAAAGTCACTTTAGGAGAAAAAGTTAAATGCTCATTCTCATAGCCATACATTCGACAAGCTGGAAAAATAAATATTTTCTGAAAACACAAATTCTGGAAATTTCAGTGTTGAAATGCAGAAATAAAACTCAGAAAAATAAATCAGCCACACACAGAAAATAGACACGCTGATTTTTGGTCAACTTGACCCTGGAAAAACCCTGTACAACTCTTGGGGAAAACCAATTCGAAAGCTCTTCTTATTTCTGATAAATAGCTTTTACAGTGAGAGAGAAATACTCAGAAAATTTCAGCAAGTAACAAATACAACTTATCTCGTTTCCCGTGCTTAACCACCGCCTCGGAAAATGTGCAAACAACAAAACAGAAACAACAATAAATGTTGTATGGCCTCCTTGAAATTCATGCCCAAAAATTACAGCATTAAACGCTGTTGTACGACCTCCTTGAAAAGCATGCAAACAACAATAAATGTTGTTGTACGGATTCCTCAAACTGCGTGTAGAGAAACAACAATAAATGTTGTATGGTTTTCTACCTCGATTTTCGTGCACAGGGACAGCAACTCACTGTACGAACTGTCTTGAAAACCATTCCTCAAAAACTAGCAAACTGCTCCTCGAAATTTGTGCCAAAACTGTTGTATGGCCTCTTTGGAATACATGCCCAAGCTGCTATACGATTTTTCCTTGAAACTCTTGCCCAAACTGCCTTGAACTGTGTGCCTCTCCTTGCTGTACGGATTTGCTAAAGTGATGCCTCGGTATGCGTGCCAAGGTTTTGTTCTCCTTTTCCTCACTGCTCAGAAATCTCTTTTTCTCTCTTCTTCTCCTTCTCTCAATCTACTCATTAAGGAATGAATGACATTTTCCCTCCTTTTCCTCCTTTAACCTAACCCTAAGTGACTGTTGGGGAATCCCTAAAGCCAATGGATGGATAGCTTTAGATCTAGGGTTGAGATTAAATGCTCGTTTAAATCTCACTTTCTATTTTTTAATTCACCCCACTTTAATAAAGACCCACTTAGTCATTTATTTCCAAAGTCACTTTTCCCTTTCTAATTTCACATTGACTTTATTAAAGTCACTTTAAAATTAGACTTAATAACTTTATCACTTAAAGTCACTTTTAAATTAGATTTGACTTTATAACTTTATAAAGTCACTTTAGGAGAAAAAATAAATTCTTTTGAACACTTTTCCCTAGGCCAAAGATCAAAGCCTTAGGGAACCACCTGTCCTCCGGTAACCAAATTTCAACACCAGATACATCAGAGAACCCACCAACTTACGATAAATAGTAGGATCTAAGAGACTTGAGTCAAAGCTTCTCAACTTCTTGAGATTGGTGATCATGGGAGTAGTCATGGGCTTGGAATCCATCATACTGAATTTTTGCAATAGCTTGATTATATATTTTCCTTGCCCCATGTATATTTCCCCAAGTTTCTGCCATACTTCTAGACCTAGGTAATAATGCATAAGTTCTATATCCTTCATCTCAAACTCGACTACCAGCATCTTCTTGCATTCTTGTATCCTTCGCTCCACACCTATAATAAATAGATCATCCACATATAGTAGAATAATGATTGGCTCATTATCCACAACTTTGATATAGAGATTTGGATCAACAATTCTTTTGACGAACCTGATTCTTAGAAGATACGCATCCATTCTTGCATACAATTCCCTAGGAGCTTGCTTCAAGCCATCTAGGGCCTTCTTCAATCTACAAACGTGAGTGTCCTTGCTATTTATTTCAAAGCCTTCAGGTTGTTCAATGTATACTTATTCATCGATGGTTCCATTCAAAAATGTTGTTTTTACATCCATTTGATGGATATTCCATCTGATTGTAGAAGTGAATGAAACCAAGGATCTTATAGTAGTATATCTTGTGGTAGGTGCAAAGGTTTCTTCAGTCTATGCCTTCCTTTTGAAAGAAACCCCTTGCAACGAATCTAACTTTGTACTTGTTTATGCTTCCATCAACAATGTGTTTGATTATGTAGATCCATTTTGAAGTGACAATCGATTTGTCACTTGGTCTAGGAACAATTTCCCAAACCTCATTGTTCATGATGGATTGATATTCTTCCTGCATTGCTTTCTTCCATACTTCTTGATGAGCAGCTTCTTCAAAGGTAGCTGATTTAGCTTCTATTATTTTTGTCATGTATGCAGCATATCCTGAATAGTTTTTTGGCCTCTTGCTTTCTCTAAAAGTTCCTTTCGCGGCTCCATGTCCTTCGGCATCTTCAAGAGTAACTTATAACCTGTTTGGCCTTTTCCTTGTGTCGAATATGATCACAGGTTGAATAGGCTCACTTGGTCCTTCTTCTTCTTCTTCTTGAATTGTAGTAGGTTTTTCATGGTGCTCTTCTTCGAATAGTGGTATGTCCTCATCATCGAAATCAATAAGAACATCTTTGGATCTTTTGTAGGCATGATTTTCATCAAATATAACATCCCTGCTTACTTCAATTTGTCTTCCTTCCTTGATATAGATTCTATATGCTTTTGAATAAACACTGTAACCAACGAAGATCCCTTTAATGTTTGTAGAGTCTAGCTTCTTTCGTTTGGCCTTTGGAACATGGATATAAGGGGGACACCCAAAGATTCGAAGATGGTCCACACATGGCTTCTTTCCTGTGAACGCTTCTTCAGGTGTGATATTCTCAAGAATTCTATGACTTCTATTTTGTGTATATACTATTGTAACTGTTGCTTCTCCCCATTGAAATTTTGGTAAGTCTTGATCAAAGATCATTATTCGTATACCTTCTTCAATTGTCCTATTTTTCCTTTTGACCACTCCATTTTGCTTGAGATAGTAGGGAACAATGAGCTCCCTCTTAATTCCTACTTCTTTACAATATACAATCATTTCTTTAGTAGTGAATTCCCCACCATTGTCAAATATCAAAGTCTTTATTCTTCTTTCGGTTAGGGTCTCCACTTTAGATCTAAACTCCTTGAACTTTTCAAATACTTCATCCTTTTTCTTGAGAGGGCATTCTAGAGTGATCATCAATGAAGGTCGCATAATAAAGATGACCTCCAAGTGATTTGTTAGACATGTTGAGTTTTCTTGTGTGATGGGGTAGCATCGGATGTGCTCTAGCTCCCAAAATTTGTGGAGGGACTAGAGTACATGAGATCTCCAATACCCAGAAAGGGATTTGGGAAATTTCATCTGGTTTGGGAGATAATTAATTCATTAATAATTTTAATTATGGACCCTAAGTCTAACTTAGGAAAATTAAATTATTAAAGGTAATTAATTAAAACATGTGATGAAATTGTCTTAAGTCTCACGGATCAAGCTTTCTTTTAATCTTAGACAACGATTCAAGATTTGATCATGGTCATTGGTTTCCCAACGAGAAAAGTATAAAGGAAAGGCTTGGGGTCATTTGGAAGAGACTCACAGAGGCAGAGCACTGAAGCTAAGCTGGAAATTTAGGGTGTGGTTTGCTAAGAATTTCCAAAAGTGTTTCAGCTACAGAGAGGGGAGTTTAGGCAAAGGGGATGGTCTTATCCTAGTGCCTAGAATCAACAAGAGGCAGAGAGCAGTTTCCAGAGGCAACAGCAACAGAGAGGGCAGCAGCTGTGCAGCGCAGGGGCAGCTTCAGGTACATGGTGCTACGCAGTCCCCTCTGGGGCAACGCTAGTCATCCAGGGACCCAGCTGGGTTACGCAGAGACCCTAAAGGGCAGCATAGGGTCTATGTCGTCCATTCTGGGGTTACACAACCCTCTCCAGGCCAGCGCAAAGGCACGCAGAGGTTGCAAAGGTTGACGCAGGGGCTTAAGGGGCAGCGCTAGGGTTTCTAGGGCCAAGATCTGGCTGAGTCCTGTAAATCCCGTTTGAGGGTGTGGATCAGTCAACGTTTTGGTTTCAGAACAGCAGGTTAGCTGCAGATCTATATTTTTCTCTGTCGAGTTTATCGGTGTGGTACCTAGATTTGTTGTATTCAGAAAACTCTTAATAATACAAACCCTCTAGCAGCCAGAAGACCGGTTTTCCCACATTGGGTTTTTCCGGGGACTATTGTCCAGAAAATATTGTGTCACTTTGTCTATGTGTGCATGTACTTTTTCTGTTTTAGATCTGAATCGGTGAAAGTCTGTTATGTGTTTACTTCAATGTTAATCTGAAGATTTCAGCATTAATAACTTGTTTAATTAGGAGAAGTATAACTAGATCTAACAGTAGATTTCTGCATAAGTATAAGGACACACAAACTGGCAGAGCACTGAAGCTAAGTTGAGATTCTAAGGCATGGTTTGCTAAGAATTTCAAAAGTGTTTCAGCTGTAGTGAGGGGCAATATTGGCAAGCAGGATGGTTTGATCCTAGGCCAAGAGTACAACAAGGGCAGAGAAGGATCATTCTAGAGCAGCACAGAGGCAGCAGCTACGCAGTCCAGCCAAGAGCCCAGCAGGGGCTGCGCAGAGGTAGCAGGAGCCAAGCAAGGCTAACGCAGGCCCAGTTAGTGTAGCACGAGGGCAACGTAACCCCTTCTAGCGTGACGCAGACCCTTCTTGAGCAGCGCAGAGGCTGACACAAAGGGATTCGGAGCAGCGCTAGGGTTTCCAGAGGCCGGAAAGGGGTTGAATTCTATAAATCCCGTTTCAGGTTGTGAATCAGTCATATTTTTCTGTCTTCGGGATAGAAGTATTGCTGCCATTTATATTTCTCTGTCGGGTTAACCAGTTTTGGAGCCTAGGATCGTTGTACTTAGAATCTGCATAATAATAAAAATGCTCCAGAAGCTAGCAGCACCGGTTTTCCCGCATTGGGTTTTTGCGAGGACATTTGTCCAGAAAATCCTTGCGTGTCACTTTGTCCTTGAGCATGTTATTCAGTACTTGATCTGTATATGTAGGTTGTTAACTGTATTTACTTCGATGTTAATGCTGAATTTTCAGATTAATAACTTATGTAAGTAGGAGAAGTAAATCAAGATTTAAAAGTAGGGTTTCTTAAGTTTAAGAAATTCTCACACTTCCCTGCCAAGAAAGTCATTTTCCTTTCTAGGGTTTAAATGCATAATACAAACCCTATTGTTTCACAAAAGTAAACGCTAGCATCTCATTCAAAAATTCTCTTTAAAAACATCCAAAATGGCTCTCTCACTTTTTGTCTTCTCCTAGGGTTTCCTCATGAACCTGGTATCTTGCCCTGTACAAGACCCCTCCAAAAACAAGTACAAAGATAGAGTAGGGTGCAATGATCATAATGATTACAATAGCTCTCTCCTCCCATTATATATACAATAGGTGAGGCAAGATAATAGGAAACAACTTATCTCCATACAAGTAACCAATACAAGGATGTGCAAGTGTCAAACTAAGGCTTACCCAACCCTAAGGTGAAACACCCTCTACGCATTGACCTTTATTCGGAGCAACATACCTTCTCCAAGATGGTGTGCTCTCTCACATGCTGCTAGTCCAATGCTCCCTCCTTCACGATGGTCCACTACCCAAGAGTCCCCATGCAAGACACTCCTCTATGTGCCACATGTGCCCAACGCTACTCTCATGTGTGCCAATGTGATTTCCATGCTCTAATGCTCCTCCTCAACATATGTGTTCGAGTCCACAACCAACCCACATGAAGAAACAACATTTCTCCTCAAGCCAAGTGTCCAATCTCCAAGGTGTATATCACATGTTCCCAAGCTCGTAAAGCCAAGTGCCTCCATATAGCTAAAAGAATACTCCTGTATCCTGATAGAACATCATACCTTCTATGGTAAAAATGCACCCATAAGTATAGATCTACACACCTTAGCATCAAAGCAATCACTACTCAAAAAGGCGTGTCTCTCTCCAAGCAATCTGCAACTTGGCCTCCAAAAGGTGAATATGCAAGGAGATTACAACAAAGCCATTGGGTTTACACCACCAAAACCAAGCTATAGTGCTCCTAATGATGTTTAAGAGGTTGTAAGTGGTACAGAGGCAACCAAGAACTGACTTGTAAAGTCTCGTAATTGCAACCAAAAAATTCTTCGAGATGCAATACAACAACAGGTTTCCCAGGGACTTTGTAAAATGATATAGCATGTGAGAACAAGGACTAAAGACCCAAATCGAGCAGGAGAGCATATTGCCTAGGGAAAAGGGTGTGCCAAAAAGCTTTAGATAAATGGAAGAGGGTTTTATAGCTCCCATGTCCTTATAAAAGGAATTCATGCTTTTTACAGTGGAGGAGATACCAATAGGCTATCTGTAGCTGAGAAACAGAACGAAGGTGATGTAAAACAGAAAAACGTAGGTGCCTATTAAGAAGATTACACTCCTCGTCATACCAGCAGTTCATGGGGCAGAAGTTGCGCTTAGGGACATGGGAGAGTTGCTTAATAATATATATTTATATAAAAAATTAGGGTGTTACAGCTGCAATTCCTATGTTTGGGGCCATTGTCAAACCCACACTTGAACATTCAGTCAATCCCAATGTGCACCCACAATGCATCTAACCTTGTGTAATATACAAGGCATTATTCAAAAATTAAAAATTAAAAATCAAATAAACTTCTTGTCAACCTAGTAAAGCAAGAGTGTTTCATACTCACCACAAAGGTTCAAATCCCCCAGACACATTTTTCCCCTCATAGACCATCTCACACATGCAAGCAGACCATCTCATATGAACTGGGCTATGAACTGGGCTAGGTGCCAGTCATGGGTGAATTTGGAAAAGCAGATACCCCCTACCTGTGGCTTCTCATATGAAAGGATCTTTCACAAGTGTTATAAATCCAACTACATGCCAATGTAACACTCCCAAAACTGGGAAGGGCACATTTCTGCATGGTGATAATCCAAAGCATCTTGTCAAAATTAAAAAATTCAAGACTTCCATCTAGATAAACAAGAATATCCATTAGACTAGTTTGTTCATTTGCTGCCTATTTGCAGTACTGTTTAGAATTTGGATATCTTTTATAAGCACAAATACCCAAGTTCTCTTGAATCACACAAGAAGGATATGATTTACCAATTTTAAAATCAGGCAATTGTTGTACATCACAAAAGTACATGGGCAAGGTGAAAGAAGTATTCATGAGAAGATATTTACCTTGAATGCCAGAATCATCTGAAGGTTCAAAACACTCGAGAATGGGGTTTTGAGGAAGAAATCTGCAAAAGGGTTGAGCTGTTCCCCTGTCGAAAACAATTCTCAAAATGAGTACATTGTGATATGCTAAAAGTTTTGTTGACTACTGTATAATTGGTATTATACATATTATGAAATCTCATGAAAAATTAAAATCCACATATCCACCTTACCGTCTGTGCAGAAAAATGACCATATATCCAGCTTTCAGAAAATACCTGAAGAACCGTTCAGAGACATAAAGTAATAAAATTAATATGAAATTAATAAAAAAGGAATGATAAAAAATTCCTTATATGCAAATAACAGAGATAGGATTTTCATACTCGGTTGATGAAGCTCCCCGGTGTCCTGAGCTGAAATTATCTATGTATCTTACACAACGCCGTTCCAAAGGGACAGTTGTGCCTCCAGATGTCACGCATACAACCTTTTTTGTATTCTGACTTTCTAAACATCACAAAGCCATGATCCACACTAAATTTAATTTTAATGCATCACTTCAGTGTGTCTAAATGCACATTCTAATCTTACCCAGTGCAGTCAAGACTTCAAGACTTGTAAGTGGCTCTCTCTTCCTATTTATGTTTTAGTTTTAAGGAAAAAAGTTCAAGACTTGCAAGTGGATCTCTCTTCCTATTTATGTTTTAGTTCTAAGGAAAAAAGTACGTGCCTGAGTGAACAGAATGTTGTGCAACAAAATGTTCCACCTTATTTGTAATACTATCAAGATCATGAAGAGGTGGAGCTGACTTAAAAAAGGCATCGACGCATTCATCTAAAGATTTATCTGTGTTCTCAATTTGCTTGTCCTCGGCCATGACAGTACCTGGAGTCATATGGTATAATTAGACAAAACATTCAAGGCCAGTTCTTTTCGGTGTCATAAACAAGCATGATAATCTTAGAATTGAGTCAGATCCATTAGTAATTGCACCTAAAACATTTAATGGTAAGCTTACAATATCAAATCTATAATTTAACACCAACAAAATCCATCACATGCAGGCATTCCCATTTCCGACAAAACCTTTAGTTTCAAACTTCTGACCATTGAAAGATAAACAAAAATTGTTGCACCAAAAGCACCTAAGTGGAAGAGTAACATCAAATATAGAGTTGACACTTACAAAAATCAGTAAAGACATTTAATCCAACCGCTAAAACATTTGGTTCAGACCACTGAAATATATCTAAAGTTACTGGTACATCAAAAAACACATTCGTAGAGTAACCATATTCCCTGTATTAAGAAATGTAAGCATAATAATGTAGTGCACAAGGATAGGCATATACATACACTGCAAAGTTGTTAAAATTGGACAACTAGGTCCAAACTCCATGTTGTGATGCTTAGATGAAGACACCAATATTTTTATTGGGTTCCTCTTTCGAAGAGGTGCAAGATCGATCTAAAGATCATCTTGATCCGATGAGCAGAACATTTATTTTGAATTTATTTTTAATACTTTCAAAATATGTGTAGGTCGGCCTTAAGGTTTTACACCCCCAGCAAATGCGTCACACACCCTCAGTGATTGATATAAATAGAGTCAACGTTGGAGGACATTTCAATCATCTCATCACACACATCCTCATGATCTAGAAATGGATGCCGTAAATATGGATGATGCCGGAAATGGATGCCGTAAATATGGATGATGTTGTAAATCTAGATTATGCCGGAAATGGATGCCATAAATTTGGATGTCGTAAATCTGGATGTCGTAAATATGGATGATGCCGTAAATCTGGATGATGCCGGGAAATCTGGATGTGGGATTCTTTTGTTGAATTATGTTGATTTTTGATGAGCTGTCTTTAAGGGTTGTGTGTGACACTTCTGGTTGGCTGACCATATTGAGACTTTGTTGGTTGAAGCATCCTGTTGACCGCCGTAATGCACCAACACACTTATATTTTTCTGGCTTGTCTTCTATCGATCTACTAGTATGTTTTATCAGCACTTTACTTTCTTGTTTATGTGATTGCTGACTGACATTAGGGATAAAAGTAAAGTTGCATCAAGCATAGAACATCTTCAAAAATTTACATGGTATTAGAGCTGAGGTGAAGACAAAGCCCTAGTTTGTAGCAATCACCGAAGAAGAGGTTGGGTTCCTCAAACTACAATGGCTTTAAGGCTGATGAAAAATTGACTGGGAAGGATGACTTCCATGCTTGGAAGATGACATTGGATCTTAATTTGGAAGACCAAGATGTCATGGACTATGTGCAGGGTAAAATCCAAGAGCCTCCATCCACTGCAACTGTTGCTGCCAAATCAAAGTACAAGAAGGGGGAAATCAAAGCAAAGCTGATGATCAGGGACTCAATTCATAAGAGTCTGGTTGCCTACATCTCTGAGCTAGGTCACTATGCTAGAGGATGCCCTTTCAAGAAGGTCAAAAAAAAGGAAGGCTCCCTCCGGCGGAAATGGGCAACCTTTCAAAAGGTCAAGAAATTCCAGGTATGAGGAATCAAATGTTTTTGATGATAAAAGAAATGAATTCATTCTTGTATCTGCCCTCTCTGTTGCATCTCCACCCGACACTATGGATGTCTAGTTGATAGATAGTGGTGCCTCAAGGCACATCATTGGGTTCAAGGAAGCACTTACTGATATGGTTGAGAAGGATACTAATCTACAAATTATCCTTGGAGATAATGCCACACATCCCGTGAAAAGGACAGGGACTGTGACCCTCCACTTGTCTCAAGGTTAGGTCCTTCGCCTGCAAGATGTACTATATGTACCTAATTTGAAGAAGAACCTTGTGTTTGTTTCGGCCATGGAAGACAAAGGCTTCAATGTGGCATTCATTGATGGAAGGTGCGCATGTGGAAGAAGAGTTTCAAGGAAGCTATCACGATTGGGTTTAGAGTTTGTACACTCTACTAGGTTGGAGGAAGTCCACTGGGAGCGATGACATGTGATACTATCCGACAGACTGAACTATGGTACCGGAGGTTTGAACAACTTCACTACAAAGCCCTTCCCGAAGCAAGGAAGGTGGTGACGGGGATGCCTGAGTTCTCAAATAATCATGAAGGTGTATGTCAGGGTTGTGCCGAAGGAAAGCATACAAGGGGACCTTTCCCCTCAAGTGTCACAAAGACATCTGATGTCTTGCAATTAGTACATTTTGATATGTTTGGTATGCTGCCCGTGACATCCTTGGGAGGATGTTCTTATTATATGAGACGGACGAGTTCAATAACTTTTGCAGAGGAGCTAGCATCAAGAGGGAGACCACAATGTCTGTGGGCTACAACGAAAATTCGAAGGCCTATAAAGTATATGTGCCTGGTCAAAGGGAAGTGGAGATATGCCACGATGTTAACTTTGACAAAGATGCTTCCCTGAGGAAGTAGTCAATCTTCCGAGATCTGAGGAAGATCATGAAGCAAGGCCTGGAAATCAAGAAGAATCGAAGGATGAGACGATGCCTGATGCTGAAGGACCAATGGACCCGATTGATCCACCTCCTTCAATAGGGAAGAGACGATCATGGCTCAGGGACACTCTCGAGGATGCCAAGGGACATATGGCCCCAAAGGAGGACATTCGTGAAAGCAAGAAGCTAAGTAGATACCAAGGGTATCTAGCAGCCATGAGTACTATTGTACAAACAGAGCCTGGATCTTTTGAGGAAGCCGTAAAGCATTAAGTCTGGAAGGAGGCTATGCACGAAGAGTATGAGTCCATAATGAAGAATGATGTCTGGGATGTGGTTCCAAGACCGGAGGACAAAGCAGTTGTCACCTCGAAATGGCTCTACAAGATTGAGCATGGATCTGATGGAAGTGTTGAAAAGTTCAAGGCAAGATTCGTTGCCCGTGGCTTCTCTCAAAAGGAAGGCATAAACTATGATGATATATTTTCACCTGTCGCCTGATATACCACCATCCGATCTATCATAGCCCTTGTTGCTACGCAAGAATGGAGTCTTCATAAAATGGATGTGAAGACCTCATTTCTGGATGGTGTGATAAAGGAAGAGGTGTATGTGGAGCAACCTCTGGGGTTCGAAGTCCAGGATCGGGACACCCATGTTTGCAGGTTGAAGAAAGCCCTCTATGGGTTGAAGCAAGCACCCAGAGCATGGTACAAGAGGATAGATAGCTACCTGATGAAGTCAAGCTTCACTTGTAGTAATGTTGATCCGAACCTTTACTTCAAGGTTGATAGAGAGAAGCCTCTCATTTTGGTGTTATATGTGGACGACCTCTTCCTGACAGGTGTTGTCCCTCTCATTCATCAGTGCAAGAGGGAGCTCGCTGCTGTGTTCGAGATGAAGGACCTAGGACTGATGCATTACTTCCTAGGCTTGGAGGTCTAGCAGAGACCTGGCGAGATTTTCCTTTCTCAAGGAAAATACATTGTGAAGCTTCTGGAAAGATTTAGTATGATGGACTGTAAGTCCGTGTCGACACCAATGGAGCTCAACTTTAAGAAGTTGAGTGGCAGCGCTGCTGGGCCAGTGCTAGCAAATCCTACTGAGTATCTTCAACTCGTAGGGGCCCTGATGCTCTTAGTGAACACCCGTCCGGACGTATGTTGTGCAGTGAACACTTTGAGTCAACACATGGTTGATCATAACATTCACTGGGTTGGTGCCAAGAAACTCTTGAGATATCTCTGAGGCACGATAGACCATGGGCTGAGATACACTGCTGGGAGTATGACACTCCATGTATATACGGATGTCGATTGGGCTGGCAATGTGGTGGATCACAAGAGCACATCTGGATGCTACTTCACACATAGGTCTGCTTCAGGCAAGAAACTGAAGTCGGTAGCCTTAAGCACCGCTGAGGCCGAATACATTGTAACATGTACGGCCTGTTGTGAAGTCACTTGGTTGCGAAAGCTCTTCAGTGAGTTGTTCGATCATGTGCTAGATGCCACCGTTATCCTATGTGATAACTAGAGGGGGATTCGTTTGTCATAGAAACCCGTGTTCCACGAACGATCCAAGCATGTTGATGGTTGGTACCACTTTATCCGAGATATGGTACAGCGAGGCGCCGTAAGGCTCGATCATATAGGAACTGATGAGCAAGTCACAGATATTCTCACAATGCCCTTGGGGAAGGTCATGTTCCTAACCTTCCGTGAGAATCTTGGTATCGTGGAACGACCATATTCTGAGGGTCCTGTTAGACAATGAGCTCTAGGAGCTATGGGGGGCTTTGGGGATAGCTTCTCGGAGCTATTATCAACCACAGGGCTAGGCTTGCCGAACCTTGTTGGTGTGCTTGAGCCCCACTGTTATGTGATTGAGTTGGTTCGCCTCTCATGATCTGTGCCCCGTATGTATCCTACCCATTTGAGTTCCGGACTCATGGGAAATACCTCTCATTTGGCCAATGAAGTGGGAAAAGCTAGAGACTAGTAACAAAGACTGATGGATGCATCAGAGATTGTTGTACTCTCTATCTAGGATGACACGTGTCCAACCACTTGATCTGGGATCAAGTCTAGTGAGGTTTCGGACCTCTTACTGACTTCGGGTCAGATAAACCAACTTCGAGTTGGTATGTGACTCTTTGAGTCCATGTGAGGTTTCGGACCTCCTACTGACTTCGGGTCAGATAAAACCAACTTCAGGTTGGTATGTGACTCTTTGAGTCTATGTGAGGTTTCGGACCTCCAACTGACTTCAGGTCAGTGAGACTAACTTCGGTTAGTATATATGACTCTCTTGAGTCCAAGTGAGGTTTCAGACCTCCTACTAACTTCGAGTCAGATAAACCGACTCTGGGTTGGTATGAGACTCTTTGTGAGTTCTATAGAGGTTTCGGACCTCTAGGCTGAATCTATCAGCCAGGAATGATGTCTTTGTGACTAACCCACTTCTGTTCTGAAATAAAGAGGCCAGCAAAGCAAGTTACGGCAGGATGACGCATGATGTTTGATTGCACAGGTGGATGGAGTTCTCCCTAGTTGTGAGGGAGTGTTAAAATTGGACAACTAGGTCCAAACTCCATGTTGTGATGCTTAGATGAAGACACCAATATTTTTATTGGGTTCCTCTTTCGAATAGGTGCAAGATCGATCTAAAGATCATCTTGATCCAATGAGCAGAACATTTATTTTGAATTTATTTTTAATACTTTCAAAATATGTGCAGGTCGGCCTTAAGGTTTTACACCCCCAACAAATGTGTCACACACCCTCAGTGATTGATATAAACAGAGGCAACGTTGGAGGACATTTCAATCATATCATCACACACATCCTTATGATCTAGAAATGGATGCCGTAAATATGGATGATGCCGTAAATCTGGATGATGCTGGAAATCTGGATGTGGGATTCTTTTGTTGAATTATGTTGATTTTTGATGAGCTGTCTTTAAGGGCTGTGTGTGTGACACTTTTGGTTCGCTGACCGTATTGAGACTTTGCTGGTTGAAGCATCCTGTTGACTGTCGTAACGCACCAACACACTTATATTTTTTTGGCTTGTCTTCTATCGATCTACTGGTATGTTCTATCAACACTTTAATTCTTGTTTATGTGATTGCTGACTGACATTAGGGATAAAAGTAAAGTTGCATCTGTGTTCTCAATTTGCTTGTCCTCGGCCATGACAGTACCTGGATTCATATGGTATAATTAGACAAAACTTTCCAGGCCAGTTCTTTTCAGTGTCATAAACAAGCATGATAATCTTAGAATTGAGTCAGATCTATTAGTAATTGCACCTAAAACATTTAATGGTAAACTTACAATATCAAATCTATAATTTAACACCAACAAAATCCATCACATGCAGGCATTCCCATTTCCAACAAAACCTTTAGTTTCAAACTTCTGACCATTGAAAGATAAACAAAAATTGTTGCACCAAAAGTAACTAAGTGGAAGAGTAACATCAAATATAGAGTTAACACTTACAAAAATCAGTAAAGACATTTAATCCGACCGCTAAAACGTTTGGTTCAGACCACTGAAAGATATATAAAGTTACTGGTACATCAAAAAACACATTCGTAGAGTAACCATATTGCCTGTATTAAGAAATGTAAGCATAATAATGTAGTGCACAAGGATAGGCATATACATACACTGCAAAGTCTTGTTAGTGGTCAACTATTTTCCAGCATTTATCAGAAAACAGCAGTCGACAGTGGAATATATGCACACAGCAGATCTAACTATTTCTCCCAAATTCCTTTCGTTGAGGATAAATAATTTAATTTATCAAAGGTATTCCATCTATGGGGTAAAATTCGCATCTCTTGGATTGCGTAAGCAAAGAAATCCATATAAGATGCACCAGTTCACAGGATTAAACCAGATTTGAAGACAATATTTGCAATTTTCCTATTCCATTAAATAATATTTCACCCCTCCTTAAAAGGTCTAAAGAAATTTTGCTTGTCAGAAAGAGAGAAAAATCAAAGACATACCTCACTTCAAGAGTAGAAAATCTGAAAATATCTTCAAGGTCTTCTCAAATATTCATGCAAACAACCCTTGTTTCTCTTAACCTACAAGTCGAGCAGAATTTATCTTCAGTCCAAATAAATTGTGCAATAGCTGGTAAGGAAGAATGTGACAATTCACATGAGGCTAAAGCTGTAATATTCCAAATGGAAAATTTACAATGATAACTGTAATATTCCTTCTCTTGATCCAGTCAAAGTGGATGGAATCGGTCCATGGTATTACCGTAGTATTTTCCCATGGTATTGGCCCATGGTATTTGTTGTTGGTTTTCGAGGAAAATAATAAAATAAGGTCCATCAAGCCTATAAAAGGGGATAGAAGCTAGGCATTTAGGATCATTCTGGTATTATCTATCTTATTGTGTTTGGGTTGAGAACTTGGCTTGGCCAGTTCTAGCATTGATCCCAGGACGAAAACCTCGTGGTGAATTTATCTAGTGGATCCATCTAGGGTCCACGATTATGCTTCAGCATTGGTTTTCTGTTTAATGAGCAGCCGAGCATGCCACTGCAAAGGCTCAGATATTTTTGGTGTGGGCATGTATCTTTGTCTTCAGTTAATGATATAAATAAAAGGCTGCATTTCCAGATCTCGTCTATGTTCATGGTTTTTACTGAATGACTTTTTATTGAGAACACTAGAATGTGCTAGATCTGACTAAATTATTAAGGTTTGGGAACTTACAATAACAAAGACATGCAAATATATAAACATCGAAATTTTCAGAAGCTTAGACACATGAAACAGAAATTGCTCCCAAATCCACAAACTGGCCAAGATTTTATTAATAATGATGTTGAGGTACAAGTTGGAGAAAATGCACCTGGGCTTGCACAAGGCAAGCTACAAGCACCAGGTGATGAATACAAGAAAGTCCAAGAGCTATCCCAGTTCAATCCTCCAGAAAACTGCACTGCTGCTACAAAATTGTGTTGTTTCCTGACTTTGGCCTTCAATCTACACACTGAAAACTGCCCAGAAAATTCTAGTAATTTGGGGATGTGATCTTCTCCCAAAACCCAGAAAAACCCAGAAATGGTTTAGCCTGGTTTTGACCTTCCAAAATCGACCCCCAAGGCCCTACGCTCTCCAGCAGCAATTCTGCACTAACTACTGCAGTGGATTGGCCAAAAAACCCACATCCGGTGCTCGCAAAATTCTCAAAATTTACTGCCAGACTCCTCAAGCCAATCTGACCAAAACCTAGAAATCGTTTGGCCAAATCACAATCCTCCAAAATTGACCCCAATAAGCCCTACGCTCTCCCAGTAGTTGTTGAATATGTTGTCCACAAAATAATCAGTGAAACACTCAACAGCCCTCCAAATGTGCAACAAATAATTCCTCCTACACTTCCTTTATCTCCCTCAACAGACAAAGCTCAAATGGTTGAGACCTTCCTCCACAACTAGGCTTAGCTCTCCTCCTATGTGATGGCCCAAAAACTACCACGTTGCTCCAGAAATAGAATGTCAATCTTAATCCTTGGAGGTTCACCTACAGTCTAAAAGCTAATGAACCTAGGTTCGCCTATAGATCTCGTGAGCTAATGAACCTTGCAACCAGCAACAAACACAAGAACCCAACTGTGCCCTCCAAAAATACGCACTGCTAGGGCAACCAAATGTAGAAGCTGAATATATCATGGTGAAGCTCTCTCAGATGAAATGGAAAACCAAACTAGGGTGCCACTCAAAGTCCCTCGAAGAATGGATGAGTTCTCCGCTCGAAAAACTCTTGCTAAACAGCAAGTGACCTCGCTAAACAGCTCGAGCGAGATCAAAATCAATAATCCAATAATACCAAATGAAGTGAGCTTCCTTCCTTTTTATAATCTTCCTTGGGCCTTTTTCCCGCCTTTTCCTTCCATCCTCTATTCACACACATGCTTTTCGAACCAGTTATTAAGTGTATGTGTATTTCATGTGCGGGTGGTCCCCATATATTACTAACAAAATATCATAACATAAAATTAGCTAACTTCTAACTCCTAAGTCTTCTAATGAAAATAAAATGGACCTCGACTACACCAAAATTGGCCCCCAAAACATAGAAATAAATTCTGTACCAAAATAATTTAAGGGACATTACAAAAGCCATGAATTTCTGATTTAGTTTCTAGCTGCCATTTCTGGTCACGGTATCCTATGTAAAATGTCACAATGACCTTCATATGCCATATGAGTAAAAAAAAAATCACAAAACTAGATAGTAATGGTTTGGCTTCTTTTATTTCCAAAGAGAAGCTAGAGATTGATCTTCAATGCAATGATATTAATCCTGACATATATCATAATTGTGTTTCTAAATAATTTCACAAAAGAAGAATTTGTAACAGGAAACCCAAAAACGTAGGTGGAAAATGAGCATATACAGGATGTCATACTCACTTCTGTCATCTCCAGGATGCCACTGCTATCCTCGGATTTAAATATCAGCCACTTTGCAAACATTTCTGACTGTAAGAAAAAATAACAAAAATAAAATGGCTCTAAACTTGATAAAAAATGTCAACTGGAATTGAGCAATGTTCATGTCACCTGAATTCCTTTCACTCTATCTCTGTATCTTCTTCTTCACCATTAATTTATGATACAGGTGCATCTAATCCCAATTAAGCCTATATGGATAGCCTTGAAGCAGAACATCGAATTTTGTGATCAACCTCAACCTTAATGTCATATTTTGGCCCTTTTGCACTTTTGAACTAGGTACAACTTTGGGCAGTTTGCCAACTTTTGGACTATGTCCTATGTACTTTGGCATTTGCCAATAGTAATTTGAATATCAATGACATGTAGTGACTTAAATTTTTGACATTGCAGCCCACAGGAGTGTGATCTAGCAGCAAACAGCAAGTTGATTGGGCTTGTATTAATGCAGAGACCCAGATTCAAAACCCGAGTGACTGCAGATGACGCCAGATCCAAATCCTGGGTGACTTTGACAGCAAAGGTATGTCCCGACTCCCTTATTGTGCAGAAGCTTAGCCAAAGAGAACTCTACAAGATATATTTCTCAACAACAACACAAAAAAAATTTGATATTGTCTCTCAACTCGTTTTATATTTCAAGTACATGTTTCCTTATGGAATTATAACACTGTTCAATCTATAATAATTAACTAAAAGTCATTATATTATCATTGAATAATTAATTTTATTATGTATATAATTAAGCACTTGTACATCTCATCATCATTTGACATTCATCATCCATGTATCAATTTTCTTGAATTTTTCAGCGTATATGATAAGCAGATCTGCACTCCAATAAATTAATACTACAGCTGAAACTGAAACGTTGGCAAAATGTCTATCAAAAGTACAGAAAGGACAGTTCCTTAATCGAATGTGAGGCATCCGGAAACCCGTGACCCAGGGGTCGATGTACCATCAGATCCCGCAGTTAATGCACCAACAATATCGGACCAAGAAAAGAGGGCAATTAATATTCACCGGCAATAAAGAAGAGAACGGGGAAAATGGGAATGAAACGGGAGAACAGGAAACGAGAAAAATGTAAAAAAAGAACAGGGGATCAACATGGGCATCCCAACGCAGATCATGGATGTACATACAACATCCGCAATGCCTCCACGTAACAAAGACATCCCCTCACCCAGAGTGGCAAGACGGTCGGCTTTAATGTAGATCAAGTTACCATAAGGAAAACCGCTAGTTGTTCTGAGCAGTCTACAATTACCATCAACGCAGCGAACGTTTAGGCAACGATCACCGAGAATTTGACCAAAACCAGCGGTGTAAAAAAACCGCATAAACACGGGAAAACTCCAAACCACCAAAAGAAAGAAAGTAGGTTAAAATAGCCATATGGCTTTTGTATTCAGAGCTTTTTCTGTTAAGTTTTACAATAAATGCTCCCAATTTCTCGACAAACTCTTTGCTGAATATATTATCCCAAGAACTAGCTACCAAAATACCTGCATAATTTTCTTTGCTGTCTTTGAAGGCCTCACATTCTAAAATGAAATGTTTTTCTGTTTTCACTTTTCCACTTTTCCAGAAGAGCAAAAAATACACTCTTTTCTCCCACATTTCTTTTGGTCTTTTCCAGCACGCTGTTTCACAACGAAGTTGATGAGAATTAGTTCTTAATTGAGCAATAAGAATTTTAGATCTTCAAAAAATATTGGCCCCTATGTACGCCTTTTGTTGATGGTTATGAGTGGAGTTAAACTCTTCAATGTAGTACTTCTTCTTTCTCCCTATCGCTTTCTCCCAAGTATGTTTGTGGAACTTATCCATAACAAAAGTTTTTATCTCTTTACTGTTTGTAGGACACATGCTCAAGCAAATGCCCCACTTACTAAACCATTTGTTATTTGGCCGCATCCAAGTCTTCTTTCTTATACACAATCTGTCACTAAACACAACCTTAGGTCATCTACCCTCTTCCATTTGCTCAATTTTTTTCAAATACCTTATGACTCGCACCATAGCAATTGCTTCAATAGGAGCAGCGCCTGTGTCACTTAACAGGGTATCATAAGGAACTGCACTTTTAATTTTGAATTTGTTTGTAATCCAACGCTTTTGAATTTTCTCAATTTGTTTCCACTGCATCTCGGTTGTGCTGTTGGCCCACAGTTCACAACCGTAGAAAATCACTGGAATCACTAGAAGCCTAAAAAGAGTTAGAGTGGTTTTCCAGTCCCACAGCTTTGCTTCTCTACACCTGTTTTGAAGAGCATAAAATGTTTTCCAACCCCCTAAAGTTCTTTTCTTTCTACAACCATCCCAACTTAAATTTCTGTTGAAGTCAATTTCGAGGTATTTGTAGTCTGCAACTTCTTCCAGAATGTTACCTTCAAAGTAGAACTTATGTTGGTTATGTTCTTTTTTGTTAGAGAAAACCACTACTTTCGTTTTACTAATATTGACTTGCATCCCTACCATTCTACAAAAATGCTCAAGGCAACATAAGTGCTCTTGCAAACCAAGAGCAAATTTAGCAATCAATATAAGGTCATCTGCGTACAAAAGAAGCCTTATAACGAACTTGCCCAAATGGATACCGTCACCCCTTTGCGAATTTAGCCACTCTTCAAACTTGTCAATATATAACCCAAAAAGGATAGGAGACAATGAGCAACCTTGCTTTACCCAATGTCTACAAACCACAATCTGCAATCAAGAATCCAAGAGTAGAGAAAAACCTTCTGTGAGAAGGCACTCGATTTCTCAACACCAATTTGCAATAGCGATTTAAACAATGTGAACACGAGATTCCATGACGATGTTCTGACTTCCAACCCCAAGAGTCAATCGCCACAAAATCTGCGAAGGAGAACAATCGAGCAAAAGATGGAATCTTGTAGAAAGCGATAATTGCATTAACCCCAACTCCGAATACAACGGCAACTGTATGGAAATGTCGATAATGCCGCAGGCTCCAAGTATCCACAGATATCTTAGGCTAGCAGCGCTGCAAGTTCGTGCCTCGAACTTACTTATAGAAGTCCACCATAAAAAGTATGTCTATTATTTGCTATGGAAGCATAGGAACTCAAGAAGAAATAAAACTGCACTAGATAAATTGCACAGAGCAGCCCCTCTGTCTGTCATACAAAGCCATAAAAAGTCAATAATATCCGACCTCCCTTATATTGTTACTTACTGGTCGCCACTTTCAATTTCAAATCCCCTCCCACGCAAGTTGGGCTATTGCAGAGAGCTCGAAGTCTTCCACCTAAATCCAATCAAGCAATGTTAAGGAAATTCGTTTTCCCGGATGAGGAAGCATCACCTATGTTTTCACTTAACCCTCAATATCTGAGATGTTGACTTCTGGACAAAAGTTGATGTATCTCACAGCTGCCCTCTGCCTTTTGCCCGTTGTACGCTGCACATTCTCTGCCCTTTGCCTTCTTCTTGCTGTTCACTGCATTCGCATGCCCTGTTTTGTTGTGCCAATAACCTGGAAACGAAAAATACAAGCAAACCCTTTCTCCAAAAAATCCCCCTGCCCCCTGAACTAACATAATTATGTTGAAGGCAACTTTCAAGGAGGGGTTTTACTGTAAACCAAAATACTGGTCAACCAATACCACTGGTTTAGTCAGATAGATTGCCACGTCATCTCTCCACCTATCCCTTTAATTCTTTGTCAGTCTGTCGGGTCAATTCGCATGCGTCGGCCTCGTCATCATCTGGAACATTTCATTGAACAGAAACCCCGGGGACCTTCGGCCCACTGTCACCAGTCTCAGAAACTTAAGTCCCAGCTCCTTGCATCGATCTTTGGGTGTTGTGTTGCCCACCCTCGCCCCGCGAACGAGAACAGCGTTACCAGAATTGCCTCCGCCTGATCGTCGCTCCCCGAGCTGTTCAATCCCAACTCTACGATATCGTACGTGCTCTGCATTGCCAGAGCACCCCCCAGGTTGTGGCCCGTGATCGTTATGCCCAATTTCTCGCCACTGAATTTCTGCAGCAGACACCTCAATGTGGCATGACAAGATATTTGTGGGCTCTTCTATCAGCCGTCGGGTCGAACAGGTGTGTTACATGTACCACAACTCAGGAAAGTGGGTTCCCATTGATAGGCCATATGACTTCGAGGGATTTGTTCAGAGTGGAATAACTGTGGGGTTCCGGTCATATTCAGTTGGTGCACGATACGCAGAGGTCTCCTAGCTTGTGCTCACGACACGAGAAGGATGAATGGTTTCAAAGGTATTTTTTTTTCACCACCCACAGTGGCACCTATCTCATCTTCGTTTACTCACTTTGTTACAATATCTATCTCCAACTTCTTTTACTCTGAGCTTTGTTACAATGTATCAATCATATTCCAATGTATCAATCATATTTTGTGGGTTTGGCTGGGTAGATCTAGCCAATCAGATATTTCAATTTTCGTCCTCCATCTAATAAGTTTTTACCACATGGCACGATCACGGACATGTGGAATGGCATCGCCGGAAAGTTCGCACGACATATTTCTGAAATTCTGGAACTGAGCAGAGACAAAATATCTATGGAATCGGGCAGAAGACCAAGAAGAAGATATCGAACAGATGGTCCTCGCAATTGCAATTGCAGAATTGATCAGAGGCCACACATTCAATATTCTCATGCTTTCGCCATTAATCGGCCTTGTGTTAGATTTTGGAGTTTAACGTCGGATTGTGGGAAAGGATTGAGGATCAGCGGCCTTTCTGGTACAAGCCTGTACCAAGAAAAGTGACATGATCAGAGACATTCTGTCCCTTAAAGAATGATGTATTCTTAAGATGGCACTGGACTCTGCATCCTCCGATCTAACGCGCAGAAAATGAATTTGCCACAGCGACCTGGAGGGATCCAGGGGAGGGGGGAGGGGCTGTCGCCCAATTGGCTCCATATTTCTAGACAAAATCCAGACCGCAATTGTCTGCCGCCTCGATAAACGGGACTATAACATGATCAACAATATTCACATAGACCGGAAACCATTTCAAAACCTCGCTTTTCTCTTCTTTCTGCAATCATATAAATACAAATAATCGGTTACATGTTAGCCTAAAGCCTAAAGAGAGTACAGGACAACGCGTGCATGTAAGCTTATATATAACAAGTAAAATGACTGTTTGTTTGTGTTGATGTAACTAATACTAATATTAAAATATTCTTTAAAGAATTCTTTAAAACTTATGTGCTGATACTTAATATAAATCAGTTGTTTTTTCTATTGAAAAAATGAAAAATAAAATAACTGAATGAATGAATGCATATTGAAGATGAAAGAACCAACCACAATGCTCGGGAAACGCTCGTGTTTAATCAAAGTGGCCTCCAGACCTGCTGTTATGGCCTCGAGATCGATATGTGTCTTCAATCCTACACTGTCAAGAATGTAACAATATAAAATGGTTGGTTAATGTAATATTCCCAATTAGCTTTGCTAATTGGAATATTTCAGTTTTGTTTAATTTTGCCGCTTTAGTTAGAAATAATAAATAAAGTGAGAAATAAGAGGGGTCACCTCACTTTAGTCACCTCACTTTATAAAATAAAGTGTTTTCCTAGTTGATTAACGTTATAACTTAAAGAGAGGGCCTTGGGGGTCCACACGTATATGAGGGGAGGCCTCACGCTGACCCAAGGGTAACTGCAAGGTGAAGGACGCAGTTAAGGTTTTGGAGGGAGTTTAGCATTATAAAAGGAGGGGTTTCCACTTCATTTGGTATGCATTATTCTATATTGATATTGAGAGCTAGACTTCTGTCTGCTTCAGCACGCCGGTTGTTTAGTCGGTCTGCAGCACTGTTTAGTGCAACCGAGTGTCTCCGGACGGAGATCTCACCCTTAGCCTCGGGGGACTTCGAGTGCCTGCCCTGGTAAGGTTATCAAGCCACCCTTAGCCGTGACCGAGTGCCCCGCCTAGTAAGGTTATGCTCCGAGCACACCTTCGGGCCGTAGCAAGAAAATAGCTTCGGTGCGGTGATTTGGAGAGTGAAGAAGCCCTCAGGCTTGCCAGCTGAGGAGGGACGCTCGTTCGTGAGGAAGAGACGCCGATCACCTCGAGAGTGAGGAGACGTTGTCTTGTGGAGGACGACCAGATTTTGGTGGTGCACCGCCTGTTTCAGGAGGGGAGAACGCAGCGAGCAGCTCTGAGTGAGGACGCTCGTTCGGCGAGAAGAGGAGAGGACGTGTATCCGAAGGCCATTGATAGATCCGCCTTGGAGATTGTAGATCTCGGGCAGATATCAAGGCATCTAGTTCGTAGTGGTGCTCATCTCAAGGCATAGCACCAGATCCGGGCCTTGGGAGATCGAGATCCGAGAAAGAGGTCACGTAGCCAGTCCAGATCCCAAGAGACAACACCGTATCCGGGCTCGGGGGGTTGCAGATCTGAAGAGATATTGTCAGATCCAGCATAGATCTGAAGGGTTGGTAGCAGATCTGATCTAGGAGGACGCAGATCTGGAGGGATAAGACGCAGATCTGGTTTGGAGGCTTCAGATCCAGTAGATCTGAGCATTCAGGAGGCAGATCCACCAGGTAGGACGCTGATCTGAGGAGCAGGCTTGTGTTAGAGGGGCTTGACAGCGTTTTCCAGCATCCAGGAGCTTCAGTCTTCAGAGCAGTCTTCAGCCAGCTAGGACGTTGTCCTTGTTGCAGCCATTGTTTGTCTGAGAGGGCCTCCACTTGCCTAGGGCAAGGATAGGTGCATTGATTCTGATTTTCTTGTACTCCTCTCTATGTACTTTCAGATTAATAAAATGGCTCAGTATTCTGGTACTCTATGTGTATTTGTTCCATGATCTGGTTCAGTATTGTATTTTCTATATCTGTCTGGCATATTTCTGTGTATTACTGGTTATTTTCCCTTTGGGGATATTACAGTTAAAGATGCGGCCGACACGAGTCATGGGTTCTTAACCCTCTCAATTCTCCTGCTCACTCAATCTTTCATTATTTTTCACTGCGATTCTCTGCTCACTCAATCTTTCATATTTTTCCCTGCGATTCTCTTGACATCAAAAAAATCACCAGCTGATTCCATTCTTTTTCTGAGGCTCATGCTAGGAATTCTGCATCAATAATTTACTCAATAAGTTGCAGCCAGGCCTGGAATTTCACTTCAGAAATTTCATGAAATTTAGGCCTGGAATCTATCTAAAAACTTATCAAACAATCAACTCGTTAAGAAACAGGAACTGTAAACATCCAAGCTCGTCATTCATATCGCCCGAAAGGAATTCTTAAAAGCTCCACCAGAATTGAATTTCAAACTTTTAGGAACCATTATCTTCTTAGGTTAGTACATTTTAACCTCCCAAGATACCCACCGCTAGCTTCCAAAGAAATAAAATAACTCTGATGTCAAGCACACAATTTTCTTTAATTCTCTGTATAATCACCATACCTTGCAGATTATTTGACCTATTCAACAGTAATGTTCTGCACATAAACTTCTTGAACTTTGGCGAACAAAGAATAAAGAAATATCGCAATAGAGATATGAAAAAAATTAAGAATAGTTGTATACCTTATTTGCAATGTTGCATACTTTGTAATCTTCCATTCAATGTCCTGCGCTTAATGCCAACGGTGAAACAATTCTGCAAATTAAAATAATCGTGTGGTAGGTCAAATTTCAGGCCTAATTGCAGCGGCCAACGAATGGATTGATTAGCAGCTTTGCAAATGAATGGATTCGCTCATCACCACTCATCGCTTCATGGATTTTCGAGTCGATGAGATATTAAAGCATAATAATATAATTGACCATCAGGCACATTAGTTTATATTAACCATATTTTTTTGTTAATTAAATCATCACATATATTCATTAATTCACCATAAATATTAAAATCCTATTAAAATGCTTAAGTATTGAGGGGTTTTCTAGTGTATTATATTTAAGCAGGAGAGTGTTTTTATTTGAAAAACAACTTTTCTAGGTGTTATCTTACACCATTATGCATCTTTAGATTTAGTATCGAGCGGATTCAATTATGTGACATTGAGCAATAAGTACACAATCGGGCGAAAAATTGCCATCAGCTACTTTGGCGAGATCTACTTAGGTTTTGCTCAGTTTTTTTTTTTTTTTTTTTTTTTGTATTGAAGAGAAATTGTTACATTGATTTTATAACCTCCGTAGTTCATAGATTTCTCCAATAATATTTTAATATTCATTTTCACTAATAAGAATAGGCGCAGGGGATTCTATTATGTGACATGGACCAATAAGTACAAGAGATCCCTTTATACTATATCTTTTTCTAGATTGTGCTTGTGACCTTCAAGGAGAAAACACATATTCTTATCTGTTAGATGCACACATAGTGTACATTAAACTTCCATTAAGTGAACATTTTCCCTACTTTCAATTGAAAAAATTACAGTAAATAAAAACATAACTAAAATCAAAGAGGGTGTTGCCAAACAACCATTCCATTCCATTCGATAAAAAAATGTATATTGCTTTTGATTCACTTGTTGGAGATGGCAATCCACAGCTTGATATTAAGCCAGTCAAGGGCATTTAGCTCGGTGGTGGATCAGCCACCAAATGGGTGCAATTTGACTGTCAAATTTTCAACATGTTATGGGATTCAACCTCATTTTGTTGAGGCTTATTGGAGGTGCCTAAAATCCTCAAGCGAAAGTATGGCTTGAGGGTGTTGGACATAGCAATAGGCCATGGATTGGATTCCTAGCCTGTACATTTTTCAAAACCACTTATGTTTTTATTTTTCAAAGTAAGTCATCTATTTGCTGCAATGCCAATAAATTTCCTTATGAAAGTTGGATTCGACTACAAAAATGTCAATGGAGTTTTTTTACCCTTTTTTCATCTTCTATGAAACATAAAAATTACATAGCTCAACAATAATAATTCCTCATTAATCTTATGCCTAAATGTCAATAGATTTTTTTACCCCTTTTTCATCTTCTATGAAACAGAAAAATTACATAGCTAAACAATAATAATTCCTCGTTAATCTTATGCCTGAATTACATTTTATGTTGATAGAAGTTTCAACTTTAAGTGCACTTAGTAATTGACATTTTCTTTGATGGCAATTGAGCAGCTCAAGCTTTCGGCTTGCGTTTTCTTAGTCCATATCTGCAGTCATTAGGCTCTGATTTTTGTCATGGGGCCAACTATGCCTTAGATGCTGGTACTATTCTTTAACTAAATACTTCACAATATGTTACCGAAATCAACCCTTTCTACTTGGGAGTTCAGTACAACGAGATGTTGGATTTCAAGGTTCGAGTTCTTGATCTTCTTTCGAAAGGTACAACCTTTGTTAAGATTTTATTTTTAATGGGTAGGAAAAGAAAAGTCATTAGTAACAATCAAAATTATGGATGTCTGAAGATATTCGTAGAAAGGGTATCTAAATTTGATAAATTCTGATTTTGGACACAAACTATTTGATGTTTAGCTCAAATGATTTCCTTAACAGAAGATTGTGGAAAAGTGAGATGTAGGATCATCTTTTGGGAATATTAGATCTTTTTAGCTTGTTGTTAAGTAATTTAGTTGCTATTACCCAAACAAGCAAACAAACATGAAAAGTGTGCTTGCATTTTTGTCTATTTATAAAGTTGGATATATCCTTATTGGAATAATTGAAGGGGTCTTTAAATTTGTATAGGTCTCATGCATATCCATTTGGGAAAGGGTATTTTGATAAAATAATGGTTTAATATTTGTTTTGGGTTAATACTTTGAGTGGTTGGGTGCACTGTTTGTTTTTTTATCCATTCGGATTCGGTTCCAAGGAGCATGTTTTGTCTGCCATTGCAATAAATCCAATGTGCATGTTTGGCCATTGCCATAAAACTAGAAAAGTAGACAACCCTTAGAATTACTCCAACAAGATTCATTGTGGTAAAAAAATATTAATAACATAAAAAAAATGTGGCTTAACACTTGTCAAAAATGAATCAAAGTATGCTTCGAAATGGATGAACATCGTGATTTCACCTCTCATCTCTCTATTTGATGTTGCGGTCACTTCAATCTAGCAGAAGAGGTTGATATGGAGCCATTGACCACCAACAAAACCAATAACCTGGATTGTTTTTTATTAAGGATTTGTGTCTTTAATTGAATTTTATAGGCATCTTTGCACCCTGCTATTCTTTTTGGATACTACTTGTATGGAATGTTTGTATTGAGCTTCCTTGGACTCTCTCCTGTGATGACACACTGTTTTCATTTACAAAATGGTTTAGGGATACTCTGTTTCCTTTAGATATGCCTTTCCAATTTTGTTGAAGCCAAATTTTTCGATGAACATAATGACTGGGTAGAGAACAAATTCTTGATAAGGAAATTTTGAGACCAAACAGACTTTTTTGCGACCAGTTCTTATTTATGTGTCAATCTTTGCAAGAAAAAAATTGGATTATCTACCAAACCTTGAGGTTTTCAGTCAAGCTCTCTACACACTTGATATTGGGAAGAATGATTTCACCTCAAAACTTGGTGAAATAGGAATTCAAGGAGTGAAGCAGTTTCTTCCCCAGGTAGCTTCTCAGATTGGTGAAACTGTTAAGGTAAATTCTTGACTACTGACATTCCAATTGAGCATATATGGACTTCAAGAATGAATTACTTAACTATGTTGTTTCTTTATTCTAACCAACATTGTATAAAGAAGGGGCAAAGACAATATTTGTGGCAAATATTGTACCAATCGGTTGTTTTCCTTCATTTCTGACTGAGCTTCCTCATAATCAATTTGATCTGGACGGTTATGGATGTGTGATCTCGTACAACAATGCAGTGGTGGACTATAATAACCTACTTGGGGAGCAACTTGAAGAAGTTTGAAAGGTCTTACCGAATGCATCTGTTATATATGTTGATTCACATGCGATCAAGTTAGAGATTTTTACAAATCCAAGGAAACATGGTAAGCTTCCCTTTTAAACAATGGTCAAGTTCACCAACGTGTGATTCTTTTCCGATAAACAAAATACCTCAGAAGATTTTACAGTGTATACTTTGGGAGTCAATCATCAGAAATAAATATATCATTTGAATCCTTTCTTGTACAATCTTCTTTTCATGAAGTATAACCTTAGAGACAATAAAATTTCAAAGAAAAATAAACATAATATATAACATAGAAAGCATGGTAAATATTAACTTTCAAAGCCACTTTCACTTTCATTTTTTCTCTTTTCTTGATAATAAGCAAATGCATAACATCCAATTCCATGATTTGCAGGATTAAAGTGTGGAAAAAAGGTTTGTTGTGGCACTCGAAGTGACTACAATTTTAGTCTAGAGGTTTTCTGCAGCCAAAGAAATACATTAAATGGTATTGTTGTCATAGCTTCAAGATGTTATGATCTATCAAGTTAGTGTCCTGGGATGGAATTCATAAAATTGATGTTGCAAATATATATATATATATATATATATATATATATATATATATATATATATATATATATATATATATATATATAACCAATGAAATTCTTAGTGGTAAATACTTTCAGGCCCCATTTGCACTCAACACACTTTGTGACATCCAACCTACTAGGTGAACTTAAGGTGGAAAAGAAGCTCCATATCCTATGGAAAAAATATTTACATTGATGTTGTTAATTTACCACTATTATATGTTGTTACAATCACTTTTACCTCATTTTTTTATTTATTTTTCATTAGCAATATTTTATCTCAATTTTTATTTTTCATTAGTAATCTTTTAAAACGATTTAATCTTCTAATGATAATTAAATGGTACATTGATGTTGTTAATTTACCATTGTTATATGTTGTTGCAATCACTTTTACCCCAATTCTTATCTTTCATTAGCAATCTTTTAAAACAATTTAATCTTCTCATGATAAATAACAATTGTACATAGAATAGTAAATGCAAAGAATAAGTTTACCAATTAACATTGTCGAATGAATTTGGACTATAAATAGACATAGTCATATGAAATTGTAATTACACATTGGATTGATGATCTAAACACTTAGAGTTGAGTAGTCAAAATTTGATCCGGATTTATGTAGGAACACAATAGAATACAGAAATAACCATAAACATAGAAATACAACATAAATAAGGCTTCATTTCATTAATATCAAATCATAGAAATATGCTTACAAAGATGATGGAAATAAAATAGCTAAGGTGCTGGTAGCGAATCTCTGAGAAGAGATGTGGCGGCTACAGACCTCTGAACTATGTTACAATGAGGCTTGAGGGCCTATTTATTATGGAGAAACAATGGAGAACTCTAAACGTCCAAAAACCTAACCCTAAGAGATGAAGCGCCAAAAATATGGGCCCCATTTGGGCAAATTGGTGTTTCAACTTCCTGGGGATGTAACTTCGACATGCTATCTCCGTTTGGGGCTTCAAAACTTCTCCGAAAGTTCAGGACCCGAAAAACTGCTAAAAATAGTAAGTTGTGAAAAAAATTGAAAGAGACAATGGTGGGGCCCCAAGTGGAATAGGTGGGTGGCCACCAATATCCACCTGGATCATTCCTCCCCCCTTAGGAAGCAATGGTCCCCATTGCGTTGAGTTCCTCCATGAGATGAGGAAACTTCTGTTGAACTTGGTCCTTGGTGAACCACTTACCTTGGTGCAGGAGTTGGCCATCTTTGACAACCCGATACAATTGGATCTTCTGTCGGCAAGTGTTCTTGATTTGCATGTCCATGATACAGTCTATGGTGGCCTGTTCCATGCAGTCTGGGTTTAACTCTTTTGGTGTGAGTTCTTCTGCAATGTTAGAGGTATCCAATAGAGGTGGGAAGTAGGGACGAAGGCGGTCTACATTGAATACTGGGTGCAGACTAAGGAATGGTGGAATACTGAGCTCGAAGGCATTGTTCCCTACAACCTTGGTGATGGTGTATGGCCCATATCGGAGCGGGCGAATCTTGCGATGGGGTCCAGTGAGGTGCTCCTTCTGCAAATGTAGCCACACTTTTTTGCCCACCTGGAATTTGTCTGGCACCCGATGTTGATCATGTCATTGCTTGTACTTAGCATTGGCTCTGTCCAATATGTCATGAACCTGTTGGCGGATGTGTTGAATGTGCTCGATGAATTTTTTTGCTTTGTCAGCTTCAGACTGTACATGAGCCGAATCGACCTGAGTAGCTGCAAATGGCATGGCTACGTCAATGGGACATAGTGGCTGGAATCCCAAGCCCACCTGAAAGGGGTTGTGACCGGTTGAGCTGTGGAGAGCCCGGTTATAACTGTGTTGTACATAGGGAAGGCTCTCATCCCTGTGCGTGTATGCTTTGAATTGTACATGCGCAGAATGTGTACAATCATCTTGTTGACGACCTCTATCTGGCCATCAGTTTGGGGATGGAAAGTTGTGGACTTGGTGAGCTTGGTGTCCAACATTGATCAGAGGCTGGACCAAAATGTGCTGAGGACCCTGTTGTCGCAATCTAATATGGTAAACTCTGGGATCCCAAAGTGCACCCACACTCGTTCAAAGAAGAGTTTAGCAGTGGCTTCTGTTGTGATATTCTTCTTCCAGGGAACCATAATGGCCATCTTTGAGAATATGTCGACAACCACAAAAACACAGTCGTTTCCATGCTTAGTAGAAGGAAGGCCTGACATGTAATCCATGGAGATGGATTCCCAAGGTCGACTAGGGGTAGGTAGCAGAGTATAGAGCCCTTTCTTCTTGATGGTCAGTTTGGTAATGGTGCAAGCAGTGCAGGATCTGGTGTACTTCCCGACATCTTATCGAAGGTTCAGCCAATAGAAATACTTCTGCAGTACTACCACTATTTTCTCGACCCCAAAATACCCAACGACTCGACTGTAGTGCGCTTCCCATATCATCTTGCCACGCTCTCTTGAAGGAACACAAAGGTGTCCCAGGTGACATAATAGTGCATCTTGGAGGTGAAAATTTGGAACTTGCATACCCCCCAAGAGTGCCTTGTATGTGTAGCTAAATTCTGGATTTTCTTGTAGAGAAGCGGCCAATCAGAAATCTCATGCCCACAAGAGTTGAGAATGGTGGTTATGGCCACGATCGGTGGTCGATTGAGGCAGTCTGCAACATTATTGGTGCTACCCTTCTTGTACTTCATGTTCAAATGAAATTGTTGTAGATATGTGGACCACTTCTGATGGAGATCGTTCTGCAACTTCCCTTGTGTCAGTATGAACTGCAGGGGTTGGTGGTCTGTGTGAATGATTGTCTCCTTCCCGAAAATGTAATGCTTCCATTGTCGACAAGTCTGCACAATGGAATACATTTCTTTGTCATAAGTGGGATACTTTCGAACTGTGTCGGACAATTTCTCACTTTGATATGCCACTGGATGCCCCTGTTGAGTAAGAACTGCCCCAATAGCATAGTCAGAGGCATATGTCTCGATCTAAAATGGTTGTTGCAAGTCTGGTAATGTGAGCACTAGGAGAGAATAGAGGCGATGTTTCAATTCTACGAATGCCTTCTGTTGAGATTTCAACCAACAGAATTTTTCTTTAGATCCTCCCTTGGTGACTTGACTCAAGGGCCAAGTGATATGAGAGAATCCCAACACGAACTTGTAGTAGAAATTATCAAGACCCAGAAAGCTGCGAAGCTCTGTTAGGGTGGTTGGGGCTGGCCAATCCCGAATGACTTAGATCTTGGCTGGATCCACATGCACCCCCCTTTCATCAATAATGTATCCCAGATATTGAACCTAGGTCATGCCAAAAGTGCACTTCTCCAAATTGGCACACAACTTGTGTTGCCGCAGTGTTTGGAGGACTTCTCGGATGTGGTGGAGGTGCTCTTCCCAAGTCTGGCTGAAGATCAAAATGTCATCCAAGTATACCACTACAAATGAGTTGGTGAATGGACGCAAGATGGCATCCATCAACCTAAGGAAGGTTGCGGGAGCATTTGTCAATCTGAAAGGCATGACGAGCCATTCGAAAAGGACCTCCTTGGCTTTGAAGGCAGTCTTCCACACATCAGAGGGTTCGATTGGAACCTGGTGATACCCAAACTTCAAGTCAATCTTGCTGAAATATTTTTCCCCTTTGAGTTGGTCCAGAAGGTCATCAATCCGTGGGATCGGGTACCTATTCTGGACAATGATCTTGTTCAACGCCTGATAATCAATACAGAGTCTCCAAGTCCCATCCTTCCTCTGTACCAACACGATCGGGCTCCCACTGGGCGATGAAATTGGCCAGTTGTGACCTTTCTGCAATAGCTCCTGAATCTGCCTCTTGATTTCATCATTCTCCAGAACAAAGCGCTTATAGATCGGTCCATTAGGTAGCGGCACACCTGGGGTCAAGTCAATGGGGTGCTTGACCTGACAGTGTAGAGGCACCCCTGTGGGTGAGGTGAAGATCTCCCCATACTCCTCCACAACCTTGTCCATTTGTTGTTGTCGTGCAGAGGAGCCATGTTTGGAGGTCGTGGCCACAGTCTTCTTCTTTCCTTGGGGGCGCATCATCAGGAAAACACATTTCTTGGTTTGGGAAATGAGCTTACTGCATTGTTTTGCAGTAACCAAAGAGATAATGGGAGGCGGTGGTACCTCTGGTATTCTGTACAATTTATTTCCTAAAGTAACAATAATAGCGCGAGGCTGAGACTCATACACAACATGTCACTTCCACAAGTATGGTTGACCTAATAATACATTAGAAACATCAATAGGAGCAATTTCACACAATACCTCATCCGTGAAGGGCTTGATGCTATAGGGAAGGCGACACTGCTGGCCGACGCGGAGATCTCGTCCTTGGTGAAGCCACCCAATGGTGTATGTTTGTGGATGCGCTGTGGTTGGCAAGCCTAACCGCTTCACGACATCTGCTGAAATGAGGTTCTTTTGGCTCCCATTGTCGACAATGAAGCGTAGCGGGGAACCCTTACCCACATCTGGGAGTGGAAGAGACACTCTGCCTCCTCTGGATCTTCTGGTTCCTCCTTCTAGATCTTCATAGTGGCAACAATGGCATTGGGCTCCGCATCAATAATCTGCTTCCCTTTGTCATTCATCTTGTCAGGTTCTGATTCAGAGTCGGAGCATGCATATGATTAAGAAGCCCTCATCTCATCCACCAGCGACTGCTTTTCCCGACACTCACTTGTGTTGTGAGTGGAGCTCTTATGGAACTCACACCACTTTCCCGTGTCCTTCTTTGGCTTCACGGTGTTGTTCTTTGCTTGTGTCTTTGGCAGGTTGTCTTGGGCCACCATGCCTTAGCTTTGTCCTTTGTTATGCGGTTTGGGAGCACCTTTCCCTTGCTTTTGATTCGTAGATCCAAAGTCTCACTTCTTCTCTTTGAATTTCTGCTCAATCTTGGCAGCATACCGGTATGTCGTACCAAGCAAGGAGATGTCGAGGAACTCCATTTCCTCCTGAATGTATCTGTGCAGACAACCGTGATACTTTAGCAGCAAATGTTTCTCTGAATATTTGATACCCAACTTTGTGCACAGGGTATGGAACAGATTCGTTAGCTCATGCACATCTTGATCCCTTTGTTGCCGTAGCGTGGTCCATTGTATGTACTTGTGCTCATAGCTCCCCACAGGATAGTATTGTTCCTTGATGGCATCTCGGAAAGAATTCCAAGTGGGTATGGTTGAGAACAGAGAGGGTTCTGTCTCGTTGTTTTTCTCACAGTAGGTTTCCCACCAGTCCTTGACATGGGGGGTAGCTTTGAGGAGTGCAAAAATAATCTTCTCTCGGTCGGAAAATTCATGAACCAAGAAATATCCTTCTAATAGATTCAACCATCTATCTACAACATCTGCATCTATTTGACCCTCAAATATGGGAATGTCAAAGTTTACTTGTACCTTAAAGGGAGTCGCGCCTCCAGAGTGGCTGCTGGATGCGGATGCATCGCCGGTGGGTAGTCATTGAAGGATCTGGGCAAATTTATTCATCATCTCATTCCTTTTTTTTTCGAGGGCCTCCTCGAGAAATATTTTGATAGGATCTCCTACTCCCTCATCTTTCTTTTCGTCCCCCATGGGCGTCCGTCGAGGTTTGCGAGGCTGATCTTGCAAAGGTTCCACCAGATCAAGCCCTAACTGCTTATACCCCGACCTTGTTGGGGACATGCAAAGAAGGATCGAGAAAAAGCAGACCGCTCTGATACCACTGATCTGGATTTATGCAAGAACGCAACAGAATACAGAAATAACCATAAACATAGAAATACAGTGGAGATAAGTCTTCATTTCATTAATATCAAATCACAGAAATATGCTTACAAAGATGATGGAAATAAAATAGCTAGGGTGCTAGTAGCGAATCTATGAGAAGAGATGTGGCGGCTATAGACCTCTGAAATGTGTTACAATGAGGCTCGAGGACTATTTATTATGGAGAAACAATGGAGAACTATAAACATCCAAAAACCTAACCCTAGGAGATGAAGCGCCAAAAATATGGGCCCCGTTTGGGAAAATTGGTGTTTCAACTTCTCGGGGATGTAACTTCGGCATGCTATCTCCATTTGGGGCTTCAAAATGGCTCTGGAAGTTCAGGACCCAAAAAACTACTAAAAATAGTAAGTTGTGAAAAAAACTTAAAGAGACAATGGTGGGGCCCCAAGTGGAATAGGCGGGTGGCCACCAATATCCACCTGGATCAAAATTATACTTCTAGATCTTCTAGCTTGATTTAAAAATGAGTATTGTGCCTTTTTGATATTGGGTTTCTCTCCTAATATTCTACTTGCTTCTCATTATAAATATTATGTTTGATTTCTTATGTGATTGATTACGGTTTGGTAATAAATTGAATGGTACATTGATGTTGTTAATTTACCGTTGTTATATGTTGTTACAATCACTTTTACTTCTTATATTTCATTAACAATCTTTTAAAACAATTTAATCTTCTAATGATAAATAGCAATGGTAGATAGAATAGTAAATGCAAAGAACAAGAGACATGAATTCACACTATACAAGAGCTTTTGTAATTTTTATATGAATATTGCTTTGTATTTCTCTTAGAATTTTTGTTTTAAGTGTCATCTATATTCATTAAGAGCAATTTAAATTTGAATATCTTCAATTTTATCATTTCAAATTTGTTTGATTCAATTTGGAATTATAATTATTTTTGAAATAAAGTTTTAGCTAAATACAATTTATATGTTTATTTGAATTTCAAATTTCAAATTTAATTATAACTTCAGTTTTATTATAAAATTTAAATTTAATATCATCTAATATTGAAAATTTTAAAGTAATACAAACAGTTTTCAAAACAGGTAGAGGTTGAGAAAGTATTAAAGTCCACATTTACATATCTCATCAAAATTTTGAAATTATGGTTTCTCTTTAAATTCATTCAACAATTTTGAAGGAACCTTTATTAAATGGAGTGTTTTGAAAAGAAAATTAGAACCAAGGAGCATGAGCTAACTTATTAGTATATTTTTTTGAGGATGTTCTATGTTAAAACTTTATTAGTTAAAAGTGAACTCATGAAGATTTTTATTTGGACAAACATTTGACTTTATTAGTTAAAAGTGAACTCATGAAGATTTTTATTTGGACAAACATTTGAATTTCCAAAGAAAATTTAATCCCTTGTTAGTGGGTTGTTGATATCATCAATTAAAAGGGCTTTGGTATCCTAGACTAGGTTCATGGTCCTTTCTAGGATTTAAAGACCAAATGTGTCGATCTTCATTATTCAATTTTACCATACTTGATCTTTTTATAATCTATCCAAAACTAAAATGATTTGATGCATGTCACTATGATCTGATCTAGTCCACAAAATGATCAAAAATAGAATGATACAAATGTTTGCTAGAGCTTGAATTGGGGAACAATGTAAATGGATCTGAATGAAATGCAAAAGAGTTATATCAATTACAAGAAATATTAAATAACAAATAAAGTTGGCATATAGAAATAGAGTGTGGATAAATTCCACGGACTGATCAAAAATAGAATGATACAAATGTTTGCTAGAGCTTGAATTGGGGGAACAATGTAAATGGATCTGAATGAAACCCAAGAGAGTTATATCAATTGCAAGAAAAATTGAATCACAAATAAAGTTGGCATATACAAATAGGGTGTGGATAAATTCCAACCATTCAAGTAGGAAAATACTTACATATGGATGTTTCAACAAAAGAACAAATCAGGGTCTTCTGGATAATAATGGCTAAGGATATAGATCTTTGTTATATCTATAGTGCATTCTTTGGTAACTACAATAAATAACCAAAAAGAGAGAATCTGACACAGTGGATACTCAAACCCTCCTCTTTAACTAAGTTCCAAAATTCTACTTACACCCTTTTGTGACATCTAGTATTGCTTTCATTGTCATCATGGAAGAGTAGTAGTATAATGATACTATTTCCTACCTTACTGCCTTACGACGTTTCCTTTGCAATATCTGGTGCAATTGCTAGTAGATATTATTTTTTTGGGATTCAACTGCGCTAAGTAAGTCATTCAATTATGACCATTTCCATGAGAGGTAGTCGTAAATGAATAATTTCTCATGATTTTTTGAATAGTCCACTTAGCACTCATTCATTAAAAATAATTTTTTTATTATTAATTACAAATAAAATTGTTATTATCAATTATAATTAAAATTAATATAAGTGAAAAAAATACATAAAATATGTGTAATATGATTTTTAATAATTTTAAATTTGTAAATAGGTTTTTCTATATTATGTCTTATTAATATTATATACGAAAAATACTGTAATTCATTTAATATGTTTTTTTATAATTAAAAACATAGAAATGACATTTTTTTTTTTAGATAATCCAACCATTTTCTCTTGTGGAAAGATGATGAATAATCTCAATTGACACATTTTGGGCAACTCTGCCCTCTTGTAACATACACCGATAACCTCACATGGAAATACAAGGAGTTAAAAAAAAATTATACAAGTTGCCCACCAGTAACTATCCAAATCACTATTAAATATTCCTTACTAATCATTATATATAATGTTCACGAGTTCATAGTGTAACCTTAGTATAAGAATAGTAAATTTCTTAATCATTACCATCCTCTATTGTAGTACATTAACATAAAACTATTCATTTCATTATTCATGTAGTCATCATATACTTGACATTATGAACATCACTACAAGAAAGGAATCAATGTCATCAATTTGACACAATAATCAATCACATCATTGAACACCAATATACCCTAGAAACCCCGTAGGGTGAAAATGAGCAAACGTTTAATTTTATTATTAAACGCTCGTGAAGGTGTTTACCCCTCACTCAATGGCTTATAAGGGAGACCATCCCTTAACCATTGTTATAAATCTTACAAGGAAATCTACAATTATCTAGCTTAAAGCCATTACAATAATTATGATAGCATTTACCCACTAATCTTCATATCTTCATATCTTGGTGGCATGGATGTACCTACAATGGACCATTGTACACTGGACCATCCTCTCATCTGCATGAACCATTAATCATTTACCTGCCACCATGTTAAGCATAATATTTCCTTTGTACAAGTTAACATCATTTCTTGCTAATGTTGTCCTCAACATACATTGATGTCAAGATTCATAAAGTATTAAACAACCCATTCATAAATCTATACTAGTGATGCTTCTCCATCTATTCATGTACATTCATGACATGCAAGTAAAATATCTTGACATGCTCCCTTTAACCGCACTGCAGATGTGCTAGTTATAAGAAATCACATTTACTAATATTTCCCTTGCATAAGCACACATTCCTATTTGACCATAGCTACATCTACCAAGAATTTCTTTAGAAGAAACTGATACATCAATTACGATCTTCGTGCATGCGATTTACATAATTTTAATGCAAATAGCTAACCCTTAAGCTATTACTTGGTGCATGTAAAGAAAAATAACACAACAAATGTTGTCCTATGCATGCCAATGTATATAGTTTCCAAAAGAGTCTTCCCAAAGGAATGCTTAGCACAACAGAGTATCCAAGCACATGTTTACAATAAAGCATACAAATACATGTCTTCTTTTTCAAATATTATACTAACATTACCCATATATATATTCCAAGGAAACCAACACATTGATATGGGTTTTATGCATGTAATCCATCTTCTTTTCCAAAGAATATTTCCCAATGTAGGCTAACTAAACATGCTATCATTTCCAGCATACAAATGTATATTCTTTCCAATGAAAGATAATACAAATCTCTCATGCATATATATGATCTTGTTTCGAAAGAAACTAACATAATAATTATGATATCATAAAGTAATCACATGTAATTTTTTTGAAATAAATATAGCTCAATATATCTTCTATCCATGAAAATAACCTTGTTTCTCTATAATTCTACATGCAAGTTGCTCATGCTTGGCTTCCAAGAAATTACCATAGATAACCTCTTTTATGCATAAAAACTAGGAAACACTAACAAGGTTAACTTAACCTTTAAAACATCTAAATCAAGAAGTTGACATAATTCATCTAGCCATGTAATCTTTTCAAGAGGTTATTCTTTTCAAGAAATAACTTGGATGTCATTATTTCATACACATGTACGAAATCCCCCCCTTTTTTTACAAAAAGAAGGAGCAGCTCATTTTTCTTATATAAGATGCATAAATATAAAGACAAGAAAAAATACTTATATTATCTTTTACTACTGCAGACATCTTTCAAGATACATAATAGAAATCTTTGCAAGAACTCACATGGTTTTCTTTTCGTAAAAACTCACAGAGTAATTTTGTATTTTACCATGGTATATCTCTAAGAACAATATATTTCTAAAAGATTAACATAATAGCAATATTTTCAAGAACTTACATGGATTATTAGTCTTTTACCATGGTATATCTCTAAGAACAATATATTTCTAAAAGATTAACATAATAACAATATTTTCATAATAGCAATCTTTTCGAGAACTTACATGGATTATTTTCCCAAAAACTAGCATAGTAAGTTTGCCTTTTACCATGGTATATCTCTAAGAACAATATCTTGCTAAAAGATTAACATAATACCAATATTTCTAAGAACTTACATGGATTATGTCTTTTACCATAGTATATCACGAAAAAAAATATCTTTCTAAAATATTAACATAATAGCAATCTTTATTACTTTCCGAAAAACTAGCACCATATTTTACCTCTAAAAACAAACATGGCTATTTTTCGTATAACAATTCATATGAAATCTTTTATTTTCTTTTCAGAAAATGGGTAAAAGATTCAAAAGAAAACTACTATTTTTTTTAAAGAGACAAACCATTCATATGTTTCTTTCTCCAAAGAAAAATGCATAGTTACTTATCTCGATAGTCGATAAGCCCTTTCTACTTGAACTTCTCTTTATTAAATAGAGAGGCCACGATTATGAGTTGGTGACTGTTCACAATTAACAATAGCACTTCGTTTGTTTTTCTGCATAATGGTGGCTACAAGGGAAATGTCTCACAATGTCTCACAACAGTTGTTGTCTTTCACCAGAGAAACAACATACGTTGTTGTCTTTCGCCAGAGAAACTACATATAGGAGTAAATGTGCCTCGAAGGCTGAAAATAAGAACTTTATTTCCCATGGCCAAATAATGGACTGAAACCCTCTGGATCTCGTTCTATTCATTTACAAAAAACATCCAGCTGTCCAAAATCTCAGAGATAGGGACAATTGCAATCCAAGCAATTATTCACTAGCAACGCCATGGAATTGGAAGTCCAACGAATCAATCTGCCGACCTAACCCCTGTAAGGATCACCCCCCTCATCCAGCTGAATTTTCTTGATTAATTAAAATATGTTTCCCTTGATTGGAACGAATTCCACGGTGGTTTGTAACTATAAAAACCTAAATACTTCTTGAAAAATAATTCCATTAATTTAATAATCTTTTTCACTAACAAAAAATGTAAAAACGTGGGTCTATGGATGTTACATACTCCCCCCCTTAAGAGAACACCGTCCCTGGTGTTCATCCCTTACTAGGACTAGCATTCTAAACAACCCAAAAGGGGATCCTTCCCATTCAAAATGAATGATTTTTATGATTAATAAGTAAGATCAATAATGTTTATTAGTCAACATAAGCTTTTATATTTACAAATAAACATTTTTTGCTTCCAATCACTTAGTCATAAGATTAATTTCATAAAAGAAAATCATAATTTCTTATACCAATTTATAATTCCTTATCAATTACTCTGGAAAGTAATGATGAATTTTACACAAGCACTATGAGAATGGATGGATAATCCATCAACACTCCATGACAAGGGTCCATGACAAGTACCCTATAATGTAAGACTAAAAAATGCAATCACATTAGTCACATAATTTCAATGAAATGAAATACTTGCAACTATCAAACATTCATCCAATATAAAGAGATGTTTTAGTCAGAGTACTTCCACAAGTACTGAGAGAGCACCAACCCTCTAATCAATGCACCATGTGCACACTGTCTTAGCTCCTACTAAAGACATCCACACAATACTTCTGAAAGTACTCAGAGAGCACCTAGCTCTCTAATCGTACAAATGGTCAATTAATGCACCAAATGAATATTTTCCTAGCCCCTGCTAAGACATTCAAAAGTTTAGTAATACAATAAAATGAACTTATACTTTTTGTAATTCCTTTCCGAGCGTTAGGCTCCTTTCCTCTCAATATCTACATAATATATTTACACAATCATATAAAAATTATTTTAATATAACACATAACTGATTACTAACTTTTTCCGCTATGAGAACCACAATGGTAAACAAAATTCTCCTCCCCGCCCATGGGAGTTGGTTTCCATAACCAAATTGAGTCATTTTCACATCCAGACAATTATTTGACAAAAAACCATTCCAGGTCCAGTATTGAATTCCATTGTCAAACCAGCTCGAGAATTCCAATGACCACTCAAGGTCTAGTATAGGATTTCTCTTGGCAACATCATGCCTATTCCTCTGACAGCGTCCCATCAATGAATAATTTTGGATCTCCTCCAACAGGCTCCAAAATCAATAGAGTTGCCTCAAGTTTTTCCCTCTTCACCATCTTGGGCAACTCTTTTCCCTTACTGAAATCATATATCTCTAGGGAGAGGAAATTCGGGCAGGCAAGTGCCATCAGCCCCTCCGGGCAGGCAACCACCATCAACCCAAGGCCTTCTAGCCTTTCACAATTGTTCACAACTGTCTGGCATGTTAAATTTCTCTTTTAGAATTATTTCCCATAGTAAATTACATAATGAACTTTATGCACATTATACATAAAGAAAAAGAAACTTTATGTACATCATACTTCATGCTTGGCCCTCAACATGGGTCCAACGATATCTAGATTAATAGGGAACATGAATAACATACATGTGTTACACATTATTATCTCCCAAATAACACAATAAATCACATTATAACATTATACTTTAACATTTATGATTGAAATTCACATTGCAACATTTTACTTTCACAGATTTTATTATTGCCATTAAACTACCCATGCTTAATATCATCAACAATGCTAGTCATGAATATGCATTTCTTTAATAAGTATTATCTTCCGCAATAATTTTAGTTTCATGCATACAATGATGTCATGAAATATATATATATATATATATATATATATATATATATATATATATATATATATATTCATTCATTAATGTGTATATGTCAATAATAGTTAAGGTAACATTCCAAACATTTCCAATACCCATAGTGTTCTGTGGTAACATCCAAACATTTCCAATTTCCACAATGTTTTGTTACTAACTGACTGACACATGAAGTAATTACCATAATCGCTTGTTCACAACTTTAAATAAGCTTCAATCAAAATTAATTCATTCATATAAGTTTTATCGGTTAGTCATGCATCACTAATCAATGTTATTAATAATATTAATGCAACTATGACATGACTCATTCAACAACTAGCCATTATAGTCAAGTCTCACTACTTGACTCATTATGAATTTTTAACATCTAAAAGACTTCATTCAATTTCATTTTAAAACACTCTATCATCCTCTTCAAATACTTTCCCCATCTTTTGCATTCATGCATTAGTTTCACACACCATCACTATACACATTCATCTTTTTCAAGTAGTGCATGGTAACTTTAGTTATGTTCATTAAATGTATCAGTAATATGTCATATATGCAAATGTTAATAGTCAAATCTCACCTTCACTAGTGAGTACTCAGACTGTTCATAAGTGCAACAAAGGTTTTATTGTCTTTTATCCTCAACAAGATTCCAATGTTATGAAAACTGTTTTGCAACAGAATTTGTTACTTATTACTTTTCAATGTAGTTATAAACATGAATCACACATCTCATGTCAAAAGTAGGATACTGCATATATCAATAAATATGTAGATTTCTAGAATAATACCTTAACTGATGTCCATTATTAGCATACCTCAATTTATTTTCTCTTAACAAATCCCAAAGGCGTCGTGCTGCAACCTTTAGCTCTGATACCACTTGTAACATACACCGATAACCTCACATGGAAATACAAGGAGTTAAATTTTTTTTATACAAGTTACCAACTGGTAACTATCCAAATCACTATTAAATATTCCTTACTAATCATTAGATAGAATGTTCACCAGTTCATAGTGTAACCTTAGTATAAGAATAGTAAGTTTCTTAACCATTAACAACCTCTATTGTAGTACATTAACATAGAACTGCTCATTTCATTATTCATGTAGTCATCATAGAGTTGACATTATCAACATCACAACAAGAAAGGAATCAACATCATCAATTTGACACAATAATCAATCACATCATTGAACACCAATATACCTTGGAAACCCTGTAGGGTGAAAACCCACAAACATTTAATTTCATTATCAAACGCTCGTGAGGGTGTTCATCCCTCACTCAATGGCTTATAAGGGAGACCATCCCTTAACCATTGCTATAAATCTTACAAGGAAATCTACAATTATCTAGCTTAAATCTATTACAATAATTATGATAGCATTACCCACTAATCTTCATATCTTCATATCTTGGTGGCATGGATGTACCTACAATGGACCATCCTCTCATCTGCATGAACCATTAATCATTTATCTGGCACCATGTTAAGCATAATATTTCCTTTGTACAAGTTAACATCATTTTTTTCTAATGTTGTCTTCAACATACATTTTTTTTTTTCTAAGTTAGAGTAATCTATTATCAGTGAAAAATATAGTACATCTGGCCTAGGCCGTAACTGTGCCTACGAAGAGGCAATTTGAGCTGACAGTGACTAGATTTTGACTGCCCTGCAAGGGAAACCAGCTTGAAAAACCCAAAACAGAAGAAATCCCACGCAAGGGGTCGAGCTGGAAAATCTTTGACTTGAAACTAGAAGCATAGCTATAACACTGGACCATAACAAGACTGGACCGCTGTAAAGACTGAAACTGGTCTTTGACAAGAATTGGACCAGAGTTGAAAGAAACATTGAAACAGCAAAACACTCCCTCAGAGAGGGCCGAGAAAAAACAAAAGAGACAAGAAAGGAGGGTCAGATTACTCATCAGGAGCAACCTCCTTGATCCTGCATCCGAAATCTTCTGGTTCGCTTTGAGCATGGGAGAAATCAACATTGTGGTGGACAGCAGTGTGAGAGTCAGTGACAGTTGCCTGAACGTGAACTGAGTCATCCTGCAAAGACGCCCTGGTTACCTCAGGCTGACCCCTCGTGTCCTGCTGCACCGTGTCCAAATGAGCTCCGTCGACTGGAGCTTGCTCTTTCGGCGGATTCTCCAGCATGGGCTCCTCCAAGAAGACCACCGAGATGGCCACAGTTACGCGTGGTCTATTGAGAGCACAATCGAACGAGAAGAGGGCCGTATGCGACTGAGCAGGCAGCGCATCACCTGAAGGCGAGTCAAGCCTGCGGCCTGAGCGGAGCAAGCGCCCACGGAAGAGGCGAGGGAGGCTGCCAGAAGGTGTAGAGGTGTCAGACGGGGAAGAAGATAAGGAAGGAGAATACCTTCTGGCAGAACGAGACGACCCCCTCCTGCACCTCATCCTCTGCCGAAGCCTTGGCATTTTAGCAGCTGTAACTGGACTGGAGCTCTGAAGCGACTGAGTGTTGACAGGGCACGTCGCGGGTGGAATGCCCAGAACCACCGTAGCAGACAAACAAGAGCCAGCTATAGAAATGTGAATGCTGTCATCGGGCTGCAAGCAACAGGTTAGACAGCTGCGCTTCTCAGTGGTGGTGCGCTCTCTAGCTCTGTCCAGAACCGAATTACATTGCGAATTCATCGGCTGGGGAACAAGCGAAGCCATGGCATTTAACATTCCTTTCCTGCAACCCTCAGAACGCCGCATTGAATGACCAGGCTTGCAAATCTTATGCGAAATGTTGTTGCGGCAGTCGAGGCTGCCTCGAACATCCCCTGCGATAGTGAGAATCGCCTCCATATTAAACACCATAAAGAGCATGCGGTGGAGTATTAACTGCGGGCAGGTGGTCTCAATGCAGCCGTGAGGGATGGCATGTGGCCTCCCGTCCGACTGCTTTGCGTCCTATCACCCTCATTAACTGCATTAGCACCCGCATCCGGGGGTCTTCAACATACATTGATGTCAAGATTCATAAAGTATTAAAAAACCCATTCATAAATCTATACTAGTGATGCTTCTCCATCTACTCATGTACATTCATGACATGCAAGTAAAATATCTTGACATGCTCCCTTTAACCGCACTGCATATGTGCTAGTTATAAGCAATCACATTTACTTATATTTCCTTCGCATAAGCACACATTCCTGTAAGACCATAGCTACATCTGCCAAGCATTTATTTAGAAGAAACTGATACATCAGTTACGATCTTCGTGCGTGCGATTTACATAAGTTTATTGCGAATAACTAACCCTTAAGCTATTACTTGATGCATGTAAAGAAAACTAACACAAAAAATGTTGTCCTATGCATGCCAATGTATATAGTTTCCAAAAGAGTCTTCCCAAAGGAATTCTTAGCACAACAGAGTATCCAAGCACATGTTTACAGTAAAGCATACAAATACATGTCTTCTTTTTCAAATATTATACTAACATTACCCATATATATATTCCAAGAAAACCAACACATTAATATGGGTTTTATGCATGTAATCCATCTTATTTTCCAAAGAATATTTCCAATGTAGGCTAACTAAACATGCTATCATTTCCATCATAAAAATGTATATTATTTCCAACGAAAGATAATACAAATCTCTCATGCATATACATGATCTTGTTTCGAAATAAACTAACATAATAATTATGATAGAATAAAGTAATCACATGTAATTTTTTTGAAATAAATATAGCTCAATAGATCTTCTATCCATGCAAAGAACCTTGTTTCTCTATAACTCTACATGCAAGTTTCTCATGTTTGGCTTCCGAGAAATTACCATAGATAACCTCTTTTATGCATAAAAACTAGGCAACACTAGCAAGGTTAACTTAACCTTTAATACACTTAAATCAAGAAGTTTACATAATTCATCTAGCCATGCAATATTTTTAAGAGGTTATTCTTTTCAAGAAATAAATTGGATGTCCTTATCATTTCATACACATGGACGAAATCCCCCCCTTTTTTTACAAAAAGAAGGAGCATCTCATTTTTCTTACATAAGATGCATATATATAAAGAAAAGCAAAATTACTTATGTTATCTTTTACTATTGCAGACATTTTTCAAGATAAATAGCAATATTTGCAAGAACTCACATGGTTTTCTTTTCAAAAAAACTCGGAGAGTAAGTTTTTCTTTTACCATGGTATATCTCTAAGAACAATATATTTCTAAAAGATTAACATAATAGCAATCTTTTCAAGAACTTACATGGATTCTTAGTCTTTTACCATGGTATATCTCTGAGAACAATATAATTATAAAAGATTAACATAATAGCAATCTTTTCAAGAACTTACATGGATTATTTTCCGAAAAACTAGCACAGTAAGTTTGCCTTTTACCATGGTATATTTCTAAGAACAATATCTTACTTAAAGATTAACATAATACCAATCTTTTCAAAAACTGACATGGATTATGTCTTTTACCATGGTATATCACTAAAAACAATATATTTCTAAAAGATTAACATAATAGCAATCTTTATTACTTTAGGAAAAACTAACACCATATTTTACCATAGTATATCTTTAAAAACAAACATGGCTATTTTTCGTATAACAATTCATATGAAATATTTTATTTTCTTTCCAGAAAATGGGTAAAAGATTCAAAAGAAAAATACTATTTTTTTTAAAGAGACAAACCATTCATATGTTTCTTTCTCCAAAGAAAAAGTCATTGTTACTTATCTCTATAGTCGAGAAGCCCTTCCTACTTGAACTTCTCTTTATTATATAGAGAGTAAATAGAGAGGCTATGATTATGAGTTGGTGACTGTTCACCATTAACCGTAGCACTTAGTTTGTTTTTTCTACATAGTGGTGGCTACAAGGGGAATGTCTCACAACATTTGTTGTCTTTCACCAGAGAAACTACAGATGTTGTTGTTTTTCACCAAAGAAACTACATACAGGAGTAAATGTCCCTCGAACATTGAAAATAACAACTTTCTTTCCCGTGGCCAAAGAATGGACTGAAACATCTCGTTCTATTCATTTACATAAAACATCCAGCCGTCCAAAATCTCAGAGATAAGGACAATCGCAATCTGAGCAATTATTCACTAGCAATGCCATGGAATTGGAAGTCCAACGACTCAAACTGCCGACCTAACCCCTGTAAGGATCACCCCCCTCATCCAGCTGAATGTTTTTGATTAAGTACAAAATGTTTATGGAATTGGAAGTCCAACAACTCAAACTTCCGACCTAACCCCTGTAAGGATCACCCCCCTCATCCAACTGAATGTTCTTGATTAAGTACAAAATGTTTATGCAATTGGAAGTCCAACCACTCAAACTGCCTACCTAACCCTTGTAAGGATCACCCCCCTCATCCAGCTGAATGTTCTTGATTAAGTACAAAATGTTTCCCTCGATTGGAAAGACTTCCACGGTGACCTAAGTTTGTAACTGTAGAAACCTAAATACTTCTTGAAAAATAATTCCATAAATTTAACGTAAAAAGGTAAAAACGTGGGTCTATGGATGTTACACCTCTATTCTCAAAGTTAATAATAAAAGCAAGGTAATAATTGACCAATGTGCCTGCCCTTGTTTATATTAACAATTTTTTTGTTAATTAAATCATCACCAATACCCATTAATCCATTAAAATGCTTCTAAAAATTCACAAAATTATGTTATTATTAATTATAAATAGAATCATTATTATCAATTATAATAAAAAATAATATAAGTGAAAAAAATACATAAAATATATGTAATATGATTTTTAATTTACTTAAATTTTTAATTTGTAAATAAGTTTTGTTATAATATCATGAATCAATATTATGTTTTATTAATATTATTTATGAAAAATACTAAAACTCATTTAATATGATTTTTTTAATTAAAAGGAAAAAATATTTTTGGAGATAATTCAACTATTTTCTAGTGTGGATAAATGATGAATAATCCCAATCGTGTTGGAGGAGTTGACACTTGTTGGGCAACTCTACCCTTTATTCCCAAGGTTACTAATAAAAGCAAGGTAAAGCACTTTTTGGGCAACTCTACCCTTTATTCCCAACGTTAATAATAAAAGCAAAGTAAGATATTTTTTTGGGCAACTCTACCCTTTATTCTCAATGTTAATAATAAAAGCAAGGTAATTTTAGAGTTTTTGGTGTTCTTTTGTACTTTTAAGAACAATTGCTAGTTTTATATTTACTATATATTCAAAGTTTTATAAGCAAAAAAAAATCCTTATTATCATAAATTTTTTAAAATTTAAAATTTAAAAATATTTTTGAAATTTTTGAAATTCAAAAATAATTATAAGCTACACAAATTTTTATCTTATTAAAGTAATTTTTTTAAAGTTTAAATTATTGGTTAAAATTAAAGATTTGATTATTTTTGTGAATGGTAAAAAATATATATATATAAATATTAATTAAAAATAAATAAATAAATATATATATATATATATATATATATATATATATATATATATATATATATATAATTGATACTTATATTGTAATTATTACCATATATCATTAATTTTTTAATATAATAAATATATTATTTTTAAAATTTATAAATGGTTTAAAAAATTAATAAAAAAAACTCTCAACCCCAAATATCCATAATGATTCCTAATAAATAAATATATGTCGATTTACATGGTTATTGTCAGTCTCCATTTTCGTCAAATATAATATGAAAATATAGATTGATCTACTTATTATTCGTATCTTCTTGGTTTAATAAAGTTTAATTTGAAAAAAAAAAAAAACAGATTTTTTTTTATTATAGTATAAAGATGATGATTTGATTTAAAAATAATTTTATAAATTTTTTTTTGTGTTTTAAAATTCAAATAGTTTTTTTTTTATAATAAAAATACTCAAAAATTAACAAAATTTTAATAAATAACTTAAATCAGGATAAAAATTATAAATATATATAACCGTTTTTAGAAGAAAGTTCCTTTTTATTACAAAATACACTAAAAAAAATATTTAAATTAATTTATTTTAAAATAATAAATAAAAAAGTATTTAAATTAATTTATTTTAAAATAATTTATTTTAAAATAATAAATTTTCAATTACATTAAAATGTTACATTTGATTTGAAAATAAGGTTACATTTGATTTGAAAATAATTTTATAACATTTTCTGGTTATAGGTTTATATAAGGTTTCAAATAAATTATTTTATAATAAAAATAATAATGGTAAAAAAAATGATTTTTAATTTGTTTGATATTTTTAATTATATAAATATTAAATTGAATATTTTGAAAATTAAAAAATATATTTCATTTTTTAAAATATAAATTATATTTTTTTAATTGATTGATGATGTGCTATTTATTAAAAAATATTTTAATTAATTAATTTGTTTTTTATTTAATATTATTTTATGGTTGAAATATTTAAGTATTGAGGGGTTTTTACAGTGATGGAAAATTTTAGGGGCTAATATTCGTGGGTGAGGTAATTTTCCATAGTTTTTCCAAAAAAAGATTCGCTAATTTCCATTTTTTCATAAAAATGATTCGCCTAAATTTTACAATATAAAATTATTTTACCTTAAAAATTGCCAACATTATATAGAGAGTATATATAAAATCATTATAAATTTGAATTATTTTACAAGCACATCAATAAACATTTTATATTTTTCATATTAGGGTCTAGTGAGATTCGCCAATGTTTTAAACTTCAAGATTATTTTCCATCCTTAAAATTTTCCCTTTATAGTGCATTATATTATATATCATTTTTTGATGGGTGGAATATTGTTGTGCTTGTTTAACCAGTATTCATGAGCTTACCTTCTTCTAGCTATCTCACCTTGCTAATTTATGTTCGCCTCTTGTTAATTATGTGTAACATACGCCGTTAACTTCACATGGAAATGTAAGGAGTTCAATTTTTTTTATACAAGTTACTCATGGGTAACTATCCATTCACTATTAAATATTCCTTACTCATCATTACATAGAATGTTTACCAGTTCATAGTGTAACTTTTAGAATAAGAATAATAAGCTCCTTAACCATTATCAACCTCCATTACAAGACATTAACATAATACTTTATGATGTAACCTTCCACTCATTTCATTATTCATGTATTCATCACATACTTGCCATTATCAACATCATAACAAGAAAGGAAATCAACATCATCATCTTGACACAATAATCAATCACATCATTGAACACCAATATACCACTGAAACCCCGTAGGGAAAAACCGCGTTTAATTTTATTATTAAACGCTTGTGAGGGTGATCATCCCTCTCTCAATGGCTTCTAAGGAAGACCATCCCTTAACCATCATTCATAAATCTTACAAGGAAATATACAAATATATAGCTTAAAGCCCTTACAATAAATATGATCCATTTACCCTCTCTCTTTATATCTTCATATCTTGATAGCATGGATGTACCTATAATGGTCCATCGTACGGATCATCCGTAGTTCGCACTCATCTGCATGAACCATAATCATTTACCCGCCACCTGGTTAAGCATAATATCTCCTTTATATGTATCACCATCATACCATGCTAATGTGACCTTCAACGTACATTGATGTCAAGAATCATAAAGTATAATAAATCATTTCATATATCTATACTATAGTAGTTTCTCCATCTACTCATGTATATTCATGACATGCAAGTAAAGTACCTTGACATTCTCCCTTTAACCACACATACCTCATATGTGCTAGTTATAAGTCATTACATTAACTAATGTTTCCGTCGCATAAGCACTGCAAGACAATAGCTACATCTCCCCAAAGATACATTTAAAATAAATCGATACTTAGTTATGATACTCGTGCATGCAATTTACATAATTTAATCAAAATAGCTAACCCTTGAGCTATTACTTTTAGTACATGGAGTGCAATCTAACATATCAAATGTTGCTCCCATGCATGCAAATGCATATAGATTCCAAAAGAGTCTCCAACGAAGCACATAGCTTCCTTTACGAGTCCTCCCAAAGGAAATCTCAACACAAGTGAGCATGTAAACATATGTTTTCTTTTCTGTAAAACTATGCAATTAAGCATACAAATGCATGACTTCTTTTTCAAATATTATACTAACAATCATTTTCAATGTAGTTTAACACTACATGCTATCTTTTCCTCATACAAATATGTATATTCTTTTCCAATGAAAGTTAATACATATATTGCATGCCTATGCATGATCTTCTTCCAAAAGTAATTAACATCATAACCATAATAATATAACAGTAATCACATATTTTGTTCATTTAAAGGAATATAACTGATTAGTTCCATGGATTTATTAAATAGCTAATATTTACCAACACTGCGGTAATATATCCATGAATTTGTTAAATACCTAATATTTACAACATGGTTAATGTATACATTCACAAAACTCTTCAAGAATATTAATGTGAGAAACTCTTTTCTTTTCTTCTTCGCTACACATGAAAATGTTTCTAGATTTACCATATTTAATCTATATTCATTTCCAAGAAAAGAACTTGGATTTCTTATCATTTAACACACCGGTACGAAATCCATTTTAGAATAAAACAAGCATCCTATATTTTCTTAAATAAGATGCATATATATATATATATATATATATATATATATATATATATATAATATATAAAGACAAGCAAATTTACTTAATGATGTTAAGCAATCTTTGCAAGAACTCACATGGTTTCTACTCCATAAAACTAGCATAGTAAGTTTTGTCTTTTACCATGTTATATCTCTAAGAATAATATATTTCTAAGAGATTAACATAAATACAATCTTTTCAAGAAGTTACGTTGTAAGCTTGTCTTTTACCATAGTATATCTCTAAGAACAAACATGTCTTTTACTATGCAATCTTTTGTTTTATTTCAAAAACATAGGTAAAATATTTAATATGCAAAATATTTAATACTCTTTTATTTTCTTTCAAGAGCATGATAAAAAGACTGATATAAAAATAAATTTCTTTCCAAAATACTTATCTTGGATAAATACACTTCTAAATTCGTTTTAATAAAGAAAAATACTCATAAGCTTTACCAATTTGGTTTTCCTTCTCATTTCCATTTCACTGATTTCCATGATGCTATCATCTTCATGACAACGTTTCCATGATGCTATCATCTTCATGATTGTTGTTGTTGCAGCAGACTCCACGGTGGCCTTATAATCAATAACTACAACATTCAAGCTTAATTCCTGTGGCCACTAAAGACCATCCGCAGCTTTCAATGCTCCGTTAAAGCTATCAGAAAAAAAGTGATAAAAAAAAAACCAAAATCCTGGCCAACATTGAACGATCTTGAATACCACTACTAAAATTCAAGAAATTTCATTATGTTTCCCCAAAGTATTGGCTAAATGAATATCTAATCTGAGCTCTTCTTTAATAATCTGGAGCGGGAAGCGGGAATCCATGCGATCTCCCAAATAACGAATACCAAAATACTGTTATCAAGAATTTAGTTTCAACTGTTTCTTGATTAAACCGTTAAAGTAATATTTATTTACCATGTTTAATTAAGACTGTTACAATATGTCATAAGGCACTCTCTTTGAGAAAGACTCTCTTTGGTGCCACCTTGCACCACTATGCACCTTCAGATTCAATGTTAAACGATTGAATAATAATGAGTCATCAGATTAATAGACAGTTAATAATTAATAATAGTTTAAAGTTAATATTCAATTAATAGTTAATAATAGTTAACAAAAGGGTTCTGATATGAAAGGTATAGGGTTTGGAGGATCGATCTCAGATCCAGAGCCAGAACACTGGCAAGAAGCCCAGATCTCCTCCAAGATCTGCGGCAACAAGGTCTCAAACTGGCACAAAAGGTTGGACGGCCGGGGGCCCCTGGAGCCCCCACTTTCAAGCAAGTCATTATAGACAAAGGCAAGAAGATGGCTGAGGGTTCGAAGATCCCGGGTTCCTCAGCAACCTGAAATCATGCCGGCAATGATGAGCTGCTCTCAGGTGGCCTTACGGAAGAAACAGTGGAAGGTTCAACCAAAAAAGGCGGAAGCAGTTTCGAACAACCCTCGCAAGGGGTAGATCCGCTAAGAAAAGCAGCAGATCTGAACAATAATGCCCACCAAGGCGCTGATCTTGGTCGATATGGAGATTCTGGAGGAAATGGCGCACAACCAAAATTTCAAGGGTGATGCAAACCAAAGGCTCTTGATAGCCTTAGGGTTAGCATCACTGACTCAGATCTGCAAGATTACCGGGATCATATGTCGATCTATGCGGTGATCTGCAAATTCATGGGGTTCTGGCCCAGTGAAAAAGCTCTCTGTCAATGGATCAAGCAAGTCTGGAAACCACGAGGGGAAGTATAACTTCACCTAGGAGCCAAGGGTTTCTTCACTGTTGTTTTCACCAATCTGGACGATAAAGACCGGATCTTTGAAGGAGGCCCCTATTTTTATGCTTCTGCGGGCCTCTATATGCGGCCGTGGAAACCTAACTTCGCACCCGAGCAGGAGACCTTCACTCAAGTGCCAGTCTGGATCAGACTTTTCTCCCTGCCAATTGACTACTGGAGGCCAGCAGCGCTGGAACAAATCGGCAACACTCTGGGCACTTTTGTCCGTGCTTCTGAAGCCACTCTTCAAAAAAGGTACACAACTTATGCTCGCATCTGTGTTGAAATGGATGTCTCTGGACCTTTGCACGAAGGACTCTGGTTAGATTACAGAGATGAAACCTACTTTCAAACTATTGACTATGAGCAGATACCATTTAGATGCCGGAAATGCCACGAGCATGGGAATTTAATTAGAGAATGCCCTCAAAACAAAACGGAGGAAAAACCCAAAGGGAAATCCTCCTCGACCTCGGATGGATTCATTCGACCCACAGGGAGACACAGAGCCAACCGCAGAAATCCTCCTAAAACAGCAGATCCAAACACTGGCACAACAAATCCCTTTGGAATACTGGGCGAGGATTCTCAGAAGGATAAGGTAGAACAAACTCCAGCAGAAAAGCCGGTAACGGAGACAAGTGATCAGACTAAAGAAGCCTTCGAATCGGTGGCTCTCAACACAGTAAACTCAGAAGACAAAGACCAGGAAGGGGATGAGGACATGGTCCTCAGTGAACAGGGCACGAAAGACCTAGAATTGGGCGAGATTTTGGAAAAAGAAGGGCTAGATCTTAATTCAATAGTGGAACAATGGCAACAGAAAGGGCTAGACAAAATACCAGAAGAGGAAATTAACAGGGTTAACCATCTGTTCTTAGCCAGACATGATGCAGTATCAAAAGGAATGAAACGAAGTCGTGGCGCTACCAAGGGCTTGGGCATCAAGTCACAAACCCTACACCATACGCAAGCCAGCAGCCAGTATAAAAAGAAACGAGGAAGAAGATCAGACAAAGATGCTCTCCTCGAATTGGGTCAAATGTTGATAAACTCGGGAAAGATGAAAGCCCTTGAGGCTTTCTCCTTCTCCTCCTAAACCTCGTTAAATATGAAAGTCCTCTCATGGAATGCAAGAGGACTGGGAAGCCTCGGGAAACAGAGGCTCCTGAAAAAGAAAATAACACAAGAAAAACCGGACATGGTTTTCCTCCAGGAAACCAAGTGCACAATTCAGAAACTAGGTGAGATAACTAAGCGTTTGGGCAGACATCTCGAGCATCTAGTTGTGGAAGGAACAGGCATGAGCGGAGGCTTAGCCATCCTCTGGAATCCGAATGTCTACCATCTCATTAACGCGGAGGCCTCAAAGCACTTCCTGGCCCTGCAAATGCAAATTATCGGGGAAAAAGGCTCCTTCTTATTAGCCAATATCTACAGCCCTCAGCGTCTGGAAGATAAAATTCTGCTGCTCCGTCAATTAACCAGCCTGCATCATAGGCACAGTACCTCTCAGGTCATTTATGGTGGGGACTTTAATATGATAACCTCTCTCGAGGAAAAGAAGGGGGGCACCAGGGCTCTCAGCAATGATGCCGGGCCTTTAATGACTTTATTCAAGAAATAAGTTTAGTAGACATTAGACCTCGCAATGGTTTGTTCACATGGACCAACATACAAGGAGGAGACAGGCTTATAGCTTCCCGATTGGATCGTTTTCTAGTCTCTGAAAGCCTTCTCCTTGAAGGGAACATTATGAGCTTTGAAATCCTCCCTTCCGGGGGATCAGACCACTGGCCCATCTCACTGCAAGTGTCGATTTCGGGCACCCCTAAGAACAGGCCTTTCCGCTTCGAAAGATTTTGGCTCACCCATAAAGATTTTCTCAGCCATATCAAAACTTGGTGGAAGACACCTCTGCCTGTAGAGGGTACAAAAATGTTCAATTTACAAGCAAGGCTCAAGTTCATTAAGGCACAACTAAAAACCTGGAATCGAGAGGTCTTTGGAGATATCTTTGCAGACAAACGCCATCTGGAGCAACAACTGGAAGAGATCCATAATAGGTGGATTCAGGGCAACACATCACAGGAGTCCATCGAGATGGAAAAGCAGCTCATGAAGAAATGGAATGAACGATGTGAGCAGGAAGAAATATTATGGAAGCAAAAGTCGCGCAATCAATGGCTGAAGGAGGGCGAAAGGAACACTAAGTTTTTCCACAGGTCTGCTATTGACTATAGATGCAGCAATAGAATCACTAGATTACAAGGAGAGCATGGAGCGGTTCTTAGCTCACACCAGGACATCGCCAATCAACTCCGCAGACATTTTCAGTTCATTGCCACTGAACCAGACTGCGATCGAAGGGAGGCCATTTCCAAGGTAACCTCAAACATACCCAAACTCATCTCCGATGAGCAAAATAGTGCCCTGGAACGTTTGGTTTCTCTCCAGGAGGTGGAGGTGGCTGTCAGAGAAATGGCAAACGGGAAGGCACCAGGGCCGGATGGCTTCATTGTGGATTTCTTCAAGGCCTGCTGGGACATTGTGAAAGAAGACATATGGGGAGTGGTGGAAGATTCAAGAATATCTTCTTCCATCTTAAAGTCACTGAACTCCACTTTTATTGCTTTAATCCCCAAGGAAAGAGATGCCTGCACTCCGTCCAAATTTAGGCCCATTGCGCTCTGCAATGTGGTTTATAAGATCATTTCGAAAGTCATTGCTAATAGACTAAAACCTATTTTACCTCAAATCATCTCAGAGGAACAATCAGGTTACGTGGAGGGGCAACAGATCATGGATAACATTCTGTTAGCCCACGAAATGATTCACACGCTACAGACTCTAAGAAAGGCAGGCATGATAATTCAATTGGACCTCTCAAAGGCGTATGATAAAGTAAGTTGGGCCTATCTAGAGGCTGTCCTCAGGGCTTTTGGCTTCAGTACCAGATGGATAACTTGGATCTCAGCTCTAATCAAAACGCCTAACCATTCGATTTTAATTAATGGAGCCCCCACTCAACCCTTCTACCCAACCAGGGGTATAAGGCAGGGGGACCCTATCTCCCCTTTCCTTTTTGTTATTCTTATGGAAGGTTTCAGCCGTCTCATTAAATCAGCTCAGGAGAACAATCTGATAAAGGGCTTGCAGCCATTAACCAATTTTCCGGCCACCACGCCCCAGCAGTTCGTGGATGACACAATGCTACATGGCACGCCCACTGTTAAAGAAGCAAAAGGCTTTAAGAAAATTCTCACCCTGTTCAGTCAGGCATCTGGAATGGATTTCAACTTTGACAAATCCTCGGTCTTCTTTTTTAATACCCATCTGGCAGTTCAGAGACATTTAACTGAGGTCCTCGGTTTCAAGCGAAGCACTCTTCCTTCCAAATATTTAGGGGTTCCCCTCACAGACAAGCCATGGCATAAGTCTCATTGGGAGAAGCTAATTACCAAGCTTGCTGACAAATGCAACCACTGGACCAACCGGGTCCTCAATCTGGCAGGTCGTATGGTAATGACCAAAGCAGTTCTCCAAGCTATTCCTCACTACATGCTATCGATTCTCTCGGCCCCGCAAGAGATCCTTCAGAAAATCAGAACCATCCAGCGAAACTTTCTCTGGTCGGGCAAATCTGGAAAGAAAAAATGGGCACTTGCGGCTTGGGACAAACTATGTAGGCCCGAGATCTTCGGAGGGATATGGCTGCAGGATCCTGGAACTACCAACAAGGCCAGTGGCGCCAAGCTATGGTGGAGATGGTTAACAGAGCCGCATACTCCGTGGGTAAAATTGTGGAAAGCTAGGTATGCAGTTCATTGGCAACAAGAAGAGCTAGTCAGAATAACCGACGTCCCAATGGGCTCCCCCATATGGAACTTGGCTCGAGCCAGTCGACATATAATTCAGGATCACTGCTTTTGGGAGATAAGAAACGGGCAGTGTGCTCTCTTCTGGGAAGACGCTTGGCAACAGCTCCTGAAACTGGAAGGCCCTAATCTTCATCCTTTGCAGCGATGGTATTAGGAAAAAGGGAAAATAAAATTCCATCATTACTGGGCTCAGAGCAGTGAACCTCAGCAATGGAGGAGCTGGAATCCAACTCCTCCTCCCTCTGATGAACTACTGCAAAATCTAGCCGACACACTCAATGCCACCCTCAGGCAAAGAGTTATCAGGGAAATGCACGATTCAGACATACTCCACTGGGGCAAGCTCTCTGGGGGCTCTTTCAACCTAAAAGAAGCCAGGCACTATTTGGACAATAGCGAGGAGCGGGACAAGGTGGATTGGTATGAAAATGTCTGGGCCGGAAGTCTGTGGACCAAAATTAAAATGTTCTTATGGCTCATACAAAACAGGAAAGTCCTAACATGGGAAAATCTCACCAAAAGAGGGTTTACAGGGCCCTCCCGTTGCCCATTATGCGAGCAACAGGAGGAAACCACCAATCATCTCTTCAATAACTGTGACTAGACAAACAAGCTTTGGGAATGGCTTTAAGAAATCTTCCGACAGTCAGACAGACAACACAATTCAATCCAAGACACCATAACCAACTGGCGTGCACAATACTCTAACAGCGCTATGGTAAATACACTTTGGACGAACAGTCCAGGATTCCTCATATGGAATGTATGGAAAGAAAGAAATAATCGTATTTTCCAAAAGCGTAGCATTCGGCAACTCGATGAATTAAAACTGGTCATCATGCAGGGGCTCACAGAAACAACCCGTACCTGGTGTAAAGAGGAAAAGGCTGAAACGATTTCTCCCAATGACAGAAGAATTCTAGGCATCTTCGGGCTCCTCGATTCAGCGGAACAGCTCCTGAAGAAAACTGCACTCTGACCGGCTCCTCCTCCTGTTATTTGGCAGTGTCCGCCCCATGGCTTCTGCAAGTTGAACTTCGACGGCGCAGCAAGGGGAAACCCAGGCCCAGCTGGGGCAGGTGGTGTTCTACGTGATGACATGGGCAACATCATTCACATTCTAAGCAGAAATATGGGCGAAACCACAAACAACGATGCTGAGTTCACAGCTTTAGAACAGGGTTTGCGACTCTTAGTTCAGCTTGGCAAAGGGAAGGTTATCATGGAAGGCGACTCTCAGTTGGCCATAACCACAGTTAAGAAAATCCAGCACGGAACGCAGCCAAGCAAGGAAATCAAGCACTGGAGGTTAGCTGCGGTCACGGAGATGATTGCACAACATTTGACATCCCTCAGCGGGATAATAATGCAGTCTGTGCGAAGGCAAGCTAACTCGCTTGCGGACCACCTTGCAAACTACGATGTTGACAACCCGACTATTGCCTGGGACACTTGTTGGCATGATCTCACTAATGAACAACTTCGGGATCAATGCAACACCATCTCAAGGCAAGACTTGAATGTGGGTGATTCCGTAGGACGGACGGCAGGTCATCCGTCATCAGAAAATCAGGCATAACGGTATGGTGATTGCGCACGTCAGGCAGCACACGCAGGATCGGTTAACGAGATATCATTGGGATCAGCCTTCCTTAATGAGAAGGAATTATGGTAAAGGAAAGAGCTATACCAAGCGCATTAAGCGTAGGATGCCAACGTGTGAAGGATTGGATAGCAGGACGGACATCCTCGGTCACTCATCCAGCTTTGGCGGAAGTACAATTCGGCAACTTGCCTTGCATTATGGCCTTAAATGGCTTCTCCACAGCACGCTTCCACCCGACTCCAACCTCTTTATTAGTTCCTCCCTTCGACCTTTCTTTATCATTCTAGCTTTGGATAATAGACCTATATGCCCTTCATCTGATCTAGGTTTCAACTTACAAAGAGTGATCGTTGCAAGCACTGACCCAAGCGCCATGGTGGAGCTGAATCTGCGAAGCATTAAAGCCTCACAGGCCCTCAAAAGGGCCAAGGACTGTTATGAGGCTTCAGTTTCTAAACGCGGAAAGCAGACAATCGAGGTTTTGGAGGAAGAAGTGGAAATGGCTCGAACACAGACGGATGACACTAACATCAGCGAGGAAGTTGACTGGCTCGTGGATCCTGGGACTCCCTCCACACGCCAAACCCAATTTCTTCAGACCCAAGTCGTAGCGTGGCAAGTGAAAACGATGTTGGCTAAAGCCATCGCCATGCAGGGGGCAGCAGTGAAGGAGACGTTTGCAGCTACTTCCATGGCGTCAGCTCGCAACACAGCCCGCCTCGACAAACTGGAAGTTTCATTCAACTCGCTGACCGAGGAACTACGCCAGCATGGCAAGGCCCTGGAAAAGTTCGTCCGACGCTTCGAAATCTACCTCCGCCACATACTCCATGTGTCCATCGAGCTTCCTTCGGACGACTCGCAGGCCACCGTGATCAGACGGTTCAAGCCACGGGCTCCTGCCACCGGCGGTGAGGGCGCTACTCCAGTCGAAGGGGGACACTCCGGTGCTTCCACTCCCACTATCTAACAGCTCAGCAATTCCTGTGTTTTTCTGTCAACTGGTCAATTTCTTTTTCTTTTCTTATGTCTGTCTACAGTTAACTTTCGGCTTGTAAAAGGCCATTGTGGCCTTCAGCATTGTTTTGGTCTAGTTTTGCGGTCACAGAGAAACCCTACGTGGTAGCCTTGAAGTTTTGTTTAAAGGACTAAGATGGTCACAATTCTAGCAATTGATCAGCTCTGTTAAACTCAGTCCTTTGTAAGCTCGAAACGAAGCAGGCCTCTCCATTGTCAAAGCCATAAGTCTTTGAGCCTCCAAGTTGTATTTTCTGTTCATATTATAATATAATGATCCATACTTACTTACAAAAAAAAAAAATAGTTAACAAAAAAATTAGAAGTTTAACTCATACGAAACTGATTTTAACTCTTTGCCTTCATATAGAGAGAGGGAGATAGCAAAAATGAGTAGAGAGGGAGATAGCAGAAATTAGTGTGCCTTCTAGAATTAGGTTTAATGGTTAATCTATTTATTCAGCAATCAAGATTGCAGAAACAACATATTTTACTTTCCCTCTATAATCGATACTCAAATCTTGTTGAGTCGTCACGAAGGGATTCTTTGGCACGACGGTGAGCCATAACAGAGCAATGCACCATAACAGAGCATTGCATTGCCTGGATAAAAGGCATTGAGTCTTCCCCATTTTCATTTAATACATGCTAATTTTATTTTTGCTTCGATTTTTTTCCTGTTTATTGAGGGATATAGATAAGGTTTTATATTTTTGTTTCAATGTTTTCCCTATTTATTGAGGGATATAGATAGGGTTTTACCTTGTGTAGCTTGCACAGAGGATGAAAACCTTACAGGGACTGCTATTATGAGATATTGTGAAGCAGAACAACTCTTTTCTTATGAAGGTCTAGCTTGGGAGTGTAGTTATATGGATGCAAATGACACTCCAGACAAAGTGGGCACTGTGCAACCAGGTGGGGACTCATACCTACCATTAGCTAGTTGTTCTTTGACCCAAAGCTGCTCATATGTCCATTTGAACACAAAGTCTCTATTATAATTCCCTTTGTGCCATTATTGGAGGATAGAAAAATATCACATTGCTTATAACGTTGATAAGACAATGTAAAGGGATCTTCCAAGTAATAATAATAATAACTTGCATAACCATAGCCACTGTGACAAACTTAGGAATCATACTTTCTATTCAGAAAATCATAAGATTGAATGGACTTGTCATGAGTTTGAAGAGATTCTTAGGTGTTGGAAACAAGTGAAATAAAGCAAGCATTGAAAGGCCAAAATCCCACCTTCATAAACGTGGAAATGATTCTGAAGAGTTTGCAACGACTATAATTTGGAGTTGTTATTAGAATAAGAAAAACATTTTTTTTGGTCAAATCAACTTTTTATTGTTTAAAATACGGTTTTCACAATATATGGATTGTGGATAAATTTAATGGAAATGTATGTTTTAAAAAACCCCAAAACATATATCAAGTAGAATACACCAACTTGCACATCCTATTTGTCATCGCCTTGGTACTCGTAGATTGAGATATTGAGTCATAACTGAAAGATGTCCATTCTGGAGAAACATGATGTGCGTTTTCATTGTCATTCCCATCGACTCCATTCTCTATTCCTTGGCCCATGTCAACAAAAACACACACCTCGACTCTACTCTTGTCACCACAAACGATGATAAATTATTCTCCAACAAATTGGATCTCCAAATCTATCTATAAGTGTTTTGGTCAAAATCTTGAGCTATATTAGACACATAATACATGAAAAAATACGGTATCTTCAATCCACTTTGATATAGACTTGGTGTTTTATCCCCCTAATCCTGTGGTAAGTCACTTCATGTGTACCTTTTCTCATGCGTTTAGCTAGTAACCTCGACATCCTAATTTAGATTCGGTGGTGTAGAAGTCCATCTACATTTATCTTTTTATTTAAAATAAAGTACATTACATTTATCTTTTTGTTTAAAACCCTTTATTTTGTATTAAAATCATTTGGTTTAAAGTGAAATATTTTCATTTAATAAAATATTTTTGTTTAAAATGAAATATTTTTGTTTAAAACCCTTCATTTTGTGTTAATATTTAATGATCAAATTATAGCAATTTGTAGGATGGAAAGTATGTGGTTTCGAATGATACCTTACGAGATGGATACAAAATCAATAAAGGTCATATAATGAGCTATGTGTCTTATTCTATGGGTAGAATGAAATGCCTATGGGGCTCTGATGTCAATGCTTTTACAATGAAAAAAACTTTAGAACATAGGTAAATCTCACAAATGTTTTACCACGAGGTGTCATGTCATCCTATAAATAATGTTGGACTAATTTACTGAAAGATAAGTTTTTCTTGGAATTTGTGGGTCCAATCTGATATAAGAAATTCTATTTTCTCAATTTACATCCAATGCAAAGTTGTAATTGCAATGCAGTTGGAAGATACTTTCATTGTATGTTTTATGTAAGTTGTAAATGAAAACAAAGATTTTAGTCCTCTTAGTAATTTTTTTAAGAAAATCCCCTTTGAGCACTCACATGTAATTGCCTATCATTTCATGAGCTTTTAAAATTCCAAAAGCTCATAAAAATACTAAGAGAAATTTATGTTAAAAATATGAAAAATCTGTCACATGACCAGATTTGTTTTGAATTTAAATTATCACGGAAATTATCATCCCCTCAATTTGAATATTTGCATTCATGGGCATTTCAAAAGTGAGATGTGTTGAATTGAATGTCATTTCCCATGTGTAATATAATTTTTGTAGAAATTTGCTGAATAATGATTAATTATCCACCGAGACTATCCTAATCACATACAATTCGAATTTATATGCAACACATAATCTCTTCCACTCAGATCATCACACATGCGGAAATAAAACAAGCGATAGCACATCAATTCATCATACACATTAACACAGTATGTATGGGGAAAGCTTATAGCTGAAAACCCCGCAACTATTGTGTATATTATAATGGAGAAATCATGTAACAAACTCAGTACAATACTCCTCACAAGTACTTAGTACTTTCTCATAAAGTTACACACAAACTAGCTCAGTTTTGAACAGGTTACTGGTTCAAAACTCACCGCCAATTGCCTTGCCTCTATTGCGCAATCCAGGCCTGTCTATATAGAGATCCAAGGTTCGAATCTCCTTGGTTTGACAGCGCAATCATCATGGGAAATTCCTCCAAGTGTGGTGCAAATCTCATGCACAACTAATGTCGCCACTGATAGCTAACTCCACCCTTTCATCTACCTCTTTCACTGGTCTCCACTGAACTGTCCATGCACTGTAGTGAACCGATGTGTTCTTGAGTTGAATAATGAGTTACTAATTAATGAATTAAATAATATTTAATTCACTCCACTCATTACTAGTTGATTAGCTAGTTAAACTAATCTCAACTAGTTCAACTAAGTTAAACCGAACACAACTCCACCATCTATCTCATTAACTCCACCAACCTTCTGTCATTGAAGTCCTAACTAACTTCTGCCACTGAAGTCCTAACTGAAGTCAACCATGCATGAGCTCACCAAACCCCTAGGAATAGCGTAATTCCTCTGTCAGATGCATGAGCCACTTCCAAGGCTCGAACTGAAGTGTTCCAAGAGAGTAAACTGAAGTTTATAGTCCAAATATTATTAAGGGTAAATAATATTTGACTTCCCTATTTAGGATAGGTACCAAATAGAGACCACTCCATAGGTTAAAAATAGAGGTCCAAGTATTTTTACTTTAACATGACCAATACTCCAAGAATAACATACCGCAATCCCCGACCATGCCTCCATAGTCTAAAAATAGACTTTGCGCCAGAATTTGCCTGCGGGCCCACTTAGTGAAGGCGACTTCATTTCACTGAGCTCCATCATCTTGCTGCATTTTCAACACTCCCTCTCAGCAAGATATGGATTATCTGCAACCCCTATCCTGCCTTTGTGGAATTCGAACTTGCTCCTGGTGAGCGCCTTCGTCAGGATGTCGGCATCCTGATCCTCCGTGGGAACATATGAAAGCATCATGATTCTCCACTGAACACAATCTCTGATGTGATGGTACCTGATGTCGATATGTTTGGACCTATCATGAAATACTGGATTAGCCGAGAGCTTGATGCAGCTCTGGTTATCACAGTAGATCACTGTAGGCTCCAAATGCAACCTGAACAAACCTGCGAGGATCTTCCTCATCCAAATAACCTCGCATGCAGCCAAACTTGCTGCCATGTACTCGGCCTCTGCTGAACTGAGTGCCACGGATCTCTGCTTCCTGCTGTACCAGGAAACTGCTGTCGACCCAATGCTGAAAACTCCTCCAGAAGTGCTCTTCCAGTCCGTTGGACTCCCTGCCCAATCTGCATCAGTGAAGCCAGAAAGCTTCGCTCCATCCTCCTGTCTGTACCATAGACCATATCCTGATGTGCCTCTAATATAGCGCAATACATGCTTGCCTGCCTTCCAAAAGAGTTTGGTAGGCTTAACCATAGCTTGCGAAAGCTGGTTAACTGCATAGCATATATCGGGTCGTGTATTGACCAGATACATAAGCGACCCCACCAACTGTCGATAGACAGTAGCATCCACTACCTCCGCTGAAGTAGCATCCTCCTTCCTCCAACCACCAGGAAGAGGAGTGTCAACAGGCTTGCAGCCTTGCATGTTGAACCTCTCCAGAATCTCCCGGGCATACTTGCCCTGAGAAACAAACAGTCCTCCGCTGCGTTGCCAAATCTCCAATCCCAGGAAATAATGAAGGATGCCCAAGTCCTTCATCTCAAACTCTCGTGCAAGATCCTCCTTGCATGAAAGTATCAACTGCTCATCGCCAGTCAAACTTAGATCATCTACATACAGTACGATGATCAACAGCTTCCCCTCCACCACAATCTGGTACAGGTTTGGATCCGCCTCACTCTTGGAGAATCCAAGCCCGGTGAAGTAGCTGTCTATTCGAGTGTACCAAGCATGAGGTGCTTGCTTCAGCCCGTACAGTGCTCTCTTGAGTCGGCACACATGCGACTCACTGCTGAAGATCTCAAAACCTTCAGGCTGCTCGATGTACACCTCTTCCTCAATAACTCCATTGAGGAACGCAGTCTTCACATCCATCTGATGAATGTGCCACCCCATCTGCGCTGAGAGAGCAAGGATCGTCCGTATGGAAGAGTACCTTGCGATAGGTGCAAAGGTCTCCTCATAGTCAATCCCCTCGATCTGTGAAAAGCCATGGGCGACAAATCTCGCCTTGTACTTCTCCACACTCCTGTTAGCTGCCTGCTTCACCTTGTAGATCCATCGCTAACCCACCACTGATTTCCCAACCGGTCTTGGGACAATCTCCCATGCACTGTTCCTGACGATCGAATCATATTCTTCGATCATGGCATCAACCCATGCGGGTTCCTCCACACCTTCCTCAAAAGAGGATGGCTCCGTCACAACACATTGACTCACAAGAGCCATGTATCCAGTGTACCGATCCGGTGACTGCCTCTGTCTGCGCTGTGCTGTAGGTGGTCCTACAACCTTCTCTGCATCTCGAGCCAGTCGCTCAGCTTCTGTAGTGCGCTTGCGCCCTCTGATGGTTGGCGCTGCATGGGTGGTCTCTTCCACCTCCTGAACTTCCTCTTGTGGCTGATCCACATCTGGAAGCTCCTCCTTAGGAACTAACAGCTCCTCATCTGCATGCAAGTGTAGCTCCCTCTCAAGCGAACATTGCATGGCTTTCTCCTCCTGAAATTTTATATCCCGTCGCACAACAGTCTTGCGACTGTCTGGCACATACACCCGATAGTTGTGAGGCGTATCAGTGTACCCCACAAATATTCCAACCTCAGCAGTTGGATCCAGCTTCCTTCTCGTATCCTTCATCACATGCATGTAGACAGGAGAACCAAAAATCCGCAAATGGGAAATATCAGGCCTCTTGCCAGAATAAGCCTCCTCTGGTGTACTCATGCCAAGAACCTTGTGAGGACAATGGTTCTGCACATACACTGATGTATTGCATGCCTCAGCCCACAAGTGAAGGGGTAGGCCCCGATCATGCAACATCGCCCGTGCAGCACCCACGATCGTTCTGTTCTTCCGCTCAGCCACCCCGTTCTGCTGTGGGTTATGGGGTGCGATGAGCTCTCTCCGAATCCCTTCTGCACTGCAGAACTCCTTGAATTTAGCCGAGATGAATTCACCACCATTGTCGCTCCTTAGAGCAATCACCTTCTTCCCCGACTCCTTCTCGACCAGTGCTTTAAACTCACAGAACTTCGCGAATGTATCGCTCTTCTTCTGCATGAAGAAGATCCAGCACTTTCAAGAGAAATCATCAACAAATATCACATAATACTTGTGCTTTGATGTCGAAGCAACTGAGAAAGGACCACACACGTCCGTGTGAACTCTCTCAAGGATCGTCGTGGCGCGACTATCCTTCTCGTGAAAGGTGGCTTTCACATACTTCCCTAAAGTACACCCCTTGCACTGATCTGACTGCGCAAGGGTGCCCTTAGGAAGCCTAGTAGAAATATGCTACAGAATCTTCAAAGCTCCATGGTGAAGGTGGCCCAATCTCCTGTGCCACAGTTCGCCCTCATCATCCCGGCTCACCACTTCTCTCGCCTTGCATGCCATTGTTGCACAGCCATCTACCTGCAACTGATAAAGGTTCTTGGTTCGAACCCCTATCTTCCGGGTCTCTCCAGTAGTCTTACTGCGCAGGAAGGCTTTTCCTTCGCTGAAGACCACATCATACCCCTTATCCTCCAACATCGCCGCAGAGATCAAGTTCTTCTTCAATCCAGGTACATGCATGACATCCTTTAGTACAAAGGGTTTACCAGACTCCCTCTGAAAGGATATGGTACCGATACCAGTCGCACTGTATCTACCATCATCGCCCATCTCGATGTGCACACCCAAATCTTTGTCCTCCAGATCTGAGAACAAATCCCGATCTCCCATCATATGAAATGACGCACCGCTGTCCAAGAACCATACCGATCCCATCACACTTGAAACCAAGCATGCGATCAGTGAAAATTCAAGCTCGAACTATGAAGCCAAAGCTTCTCCATCTGCAGATCTTCCCGCTTGCTTGTTCTTCTTCTTATTTGGACAATTGGTAGCATAATTTCCGTGATCATGGCAGTGAAAACACTTCACTTTCGCCATATCCTGCTTCTTGCCCTTTGCACCAGAATGAGAGGTTTTCTTACCCTTCCCTTTCTTTGCTTTGGCCACCAAAGCGCAATTTTCTTCATCAGCTCCCTTTGATGAAGATCCATCTCGAGTAGTCCTCCTTATCTCCTCCTGCATGAGATCCGCCCAAAGGTGCTCCCATCCCGGCAACTTCTCCCGACCATTGACACTATCTTGATATGAGTGCCAAGCCTTCGGAAGACCAAGGAGAGCCAGGTCGACCATGTCCTCGTCTTCGACAGTCACCCCCACACTTCCCAGCTCATCTCTGCATTGAATGAACTTCGTGAGGTATTTGGCGATACTGTCGCCCTTCTCCATCTTGATGTTCCTGAGCTTATCTTTGAGCGCCAGCTTCCTTTGGTCACTCTTACTCTGGAATAGATCCGTCAAATCTTTCCACATTAAATATGGAGTAGCCTTTCCATGCAGGCTGGATACAATATGATCCTTAACGCCCTCCAACAGGATCCTTCGACACTTCGCCATCTTCTTTTGCCATGCATCGACTTCAGCAGGATCAGTGGGCTTTTGGACATCCGTATCTACGAACTCCTTGAGACCATTATCTTCTAATACTTCTTCCATGCGATCCTTCCATGCAACATAATTCAAACTTCCTTCAAGAGCATATTCGAGTCGCAAACCGTTGAAAGACATTTTCAACACCGGCACCAAGAAAACAAAACTGCTGCAAAATTTCGAATTCCACCTCAAATCTCAACCGCTCTAGATCTATGAGAACAAATTATTTCTAGCACAGAGATTGACTGCAAGGGGCATTTACCAGACCTTTCACTTTCCGAAGAAAGATGAATCCGGAGGCTACCTGGCCCGCATGCAGACTCTGTCTACCGAAATAAGTTTGTAATCATTGTGATGATCAATCTCCGCTTCAATAGCTCTGATACCATGTAGAAATTTGTTGAATAATGATTAATTATCCACCGAGACTATCCCGATCACATACAATTCGAATTTATATGCAACACATAATCTCTTCCACTCAGATCATCAAACATGCGGAAATAAAATCAAGCGATAACACATCAAATCATCATACACATTAACACAGTATATATGGGGAAAGCTTATAGCTGAAAACCCCACAGCTATTGTGTATATTATAATGGAGAAATCATGTAACAAACTCAGTACAATACTCCTCACAAGTACTCAGTACTTTCTCATGAAGTTACACACAACTAGCTTGGTTTTGAACAGGTTACTGGTTCAAAACTCACTGCCAATTGCCTTGCCTCTATTGCGCAATCCAGGCCTGTCTATATAGATATCCAAGGTTCAAATCTCCTTGGCTTGACAGCGCAATCATCATGGGCAATTCCTCCAAGTGTGGTGCAAATCTCATGCACAACCGATGTCGCCACTGATAGCTAACTCCACCCTTTCATCTACCTCTTTCACTGGTCTCCACTGAACTGATCATGCACTGTAGTGAACTGATGTGTTCTTGAGTTGAATAATGAGTTATTAATTAATGAATTAAATAATATTTAATTCACTCCACTCATAACTAATTGATTAGCTAGTTAAACTAATCTCAACCAGTTCAACTAAAATAAACAGAACACAACTCCACTAGCTGTCTCATTAACTCCACCAAACTTTTGCCACTGAAGTCCTAACTGAAGTCAACCATGCATGATGCCATCAAACCCTTGGGAATAGCATAATTCCTCTGTCAGATGCATGAGCCACTTCCAAGGCTCGAACTGAAGTGCTCCAAGAGAGTAAACTCAAGTTTATAGTCCAAATATTATTAAGGGTAAATAATATTTGACTTCCCTATTTTAAGGAGAGGCAGTCTAAAAATAGACTTCGACCTATAGGTCCAAAAAATAGAGTACCATCTATTTTTACCAACATGACCAATACTCCAAGAATAACATACTGCAATCCCCGGACCATGCTCCATATGTCTAAAAATAGACATAGTCTAAAAATAGATTTTGCGCCAGAATTTGCCTGCGGGTCCACTTAGTGAAGGCGACTTCATTTCACTAAGCTCCATCATCTTGATGCATTTTCAACACTCCCTCTCAGCAAGATATGGATTATCTGCAACCCCTATCCTGCCTCTGTGGAATTCGAACTTGCTCCTGGTGAGCGCCTTCATCAGGATGTCGGCATCCTGATCCTCCGTGGGAACATATGAAAGCATCATGATCCTCCGCTGAACACAATCTCTGATGTGATGGTACCTGATGTCGATATGTTTGGACCTATCATGAAATACTGGATTAGCCGAGAGCTTGATGCAGCTCTGGTTATCACAGTAGATCACCGTAGGCTCCAAAATGCAACCCGAACAATCCAACGAGGATCTCTCATCCAAATAGCTCCTCACATGCGCCCAAGCTACGCTGTACTCTATCATTGAATCGGAAAAGCCACTTGATTCGTCTCGTCTATCAGGAATCGGCTGGACTCAATGTCGAAATCTCCAAAGTGCTCTTCCTGGGCCCGCGCTCCCTCGCCCAATCGTATCGCTGAAGCGAAAGCTTCGCCCATCCTCCCGTCCGTACCATAGACCATATCCCGATGTGCCTCTCGATATAGCGCACACATGCTTGCTCGCTTCCAAAAGAGCTTGGTAGGCTTAACCATAGCTTGCGAAAAGTCGGGTTAATCGCATAGCATATATCGGGTCGGCTGACCAGATACATAAGCAACCCCACCAACCGTCATAGACAGCGGGCATCCACTACCTCCGCCTGGCAGCATCCTCCTTCTCCAACCACCGTGAAGAGGAGTGTCAACAGGTTTGGCAAACTCGTTGAACCTCTCTAGAATCTCCTGGCATACTTGCCCCGGAAACAAATGCTCCTCCATTACAACTAAATCTCCAATCCCAGAAATAATGAAGTCCTGCCCAAGTCCTTCATCTCAAACTCGCAAGATCCTCTTGCATGAAAGTATCAACTGGCTATCGCTACCAAAATCAGATCATCTACATATAGTACGATGATCAATGCCTTCCCTCCACCACAATCCAGCATGTTAGGATCCGCCTCACTCAAGAATCCACTCCCGTGAAGTAGTCGTCTATTCGAGTGCATCAAGCACGGTGCTTGCTTAAGCCCGTACAATGCTCTCTTGAGTCTGCACATGCGACTCACCGCTGAAGATATCGAAACCTTCAGCTGCTCGATGTACACCTCCTCTTCAATAACTCCATTGAGAACACAGCCTTCACATCCATCCGATGAATGTGCCACCCCATCTCGCCGAGAGAGCAAGGATCGTCTCATGGAAGAGCACCTGCGACAGTGCAAAGGTCTCCCTTACACCCGATCCCCGATCCGTGGAGAGTTACCGGTGATTGGGACCCCATTGTACTTCTCCACCCCGCTCTGCCGCTGCTTCACTTTGTAGATCCATCGCGAACCCACCACCCATTTCCTCCGCCTTGGAAAAATCTCCCATGCACCGTGCTTACGATCGACCATATGCCTTTCGATCATGGTAGAACAACCTGGCTGTGGGTTCCTCCATAGCTTCCCAAAAGAGGATGGTTCGTCACGACACACATTGACTCACAAGAGCCATGTATCCAAGTTGTATCGATCCTATGATCGCTCGTTCATGCCTGTGTCGTAGGTGGTCCTACAACCTTCTCTCGCATATCGAGCCGCTTTCAACTTCGTAGAGTGTGCATGCGCCTTCCGATGGTTGGCGCTGCATGGTGGTTTCCTTCCACTCGAACTTCCCTCTTGTGGTTGATCCACATCCGAAAGCTCCTTAGGGAAAACAACTCCTCATCTCGCATGCAAGTGTAGCCTTCAAGGCCAACACCGCATGGATTTCTCTCCGAAATTTTATATCCCGTCGCACAACAAGCCTTGCGATCACCGAAAATACACCCTAGTTGTGGAGGTGTATCAAAGAAAAACTCCCCACAAATATTCCAACCTCAAGTGGTTGATCTCATCTTCTCCTTCGCATCCTTCATCACATGCATGTAGACAGAGAACCAAAATCCGCAAATGGGAAATGTCGTGCCTCTTGCCGTAATAAGCCTCCTCCGTGTACTCATGCCAAGAACCTTGTGAGAGGACAACTCTGCTCGCACATACATTCGCCGATTGCATGCCTCACCCACAAGTGAAGGGGTAGGCCCCGATCATGCAACATCGCCCGTGCAACACCCACTCTGCCTGGTTCGCCGCCCACCCCATTCGTCAGGGGTTGCGGGGTGCGAAGGATCTCTCTCCGAACTCTCTTCTATGCTGCGTAACTCCTTGAATTCAGCCGAGATGAATTCACCAATCGTTATCACTCCTTAGAGAAACACCTCTTCCCCGACTTTCTCGATCAAAGGTTTAAACTCGCGTAACTCGCAAATGTATCACTCTCTTTCTCTTCCGTGACATGAAGAAGATCCAACACTTTCGAGAGAAATCATCAAAAGATCACATAATACTTGTGATTTGCTGTCGGGCTAACCGAGAAAGGACCACACACTGCCTCGTGTGAACTCTCTCAAGGATTGTCGTGGCGCGAATTATCCTTCTCGTGAAAAGGTGGCTTTCACATACTCCCTAAAGTACACCCCTTGCACCGATCCGATCGCAAGCAAGGTGCCCTTAGGCCCGCAGAAATATGCCGTAGAATCTTCAAAGCTCCATGCTGAAGGTGGCCCACCCCCGTGCCAGTTCGCCCTCATCATCCTCGTTCACCACTTCTCCGTTCTCTTGTATGCCATTGCCACAGCCTATCTACTCGCAACTGGGAGCAAAGGCTCTGGTTCGAACCTCTATCTTCCAAAGTCTCTCCAAGAGGCCCTACTACTTCAGGAAGGCCTTTTCCTTCGTCAAGACCACATCATACCCTCTTATCCTCCAACACGCTACGTAGATCAAGTTCTTCTTCAACTGTGCATGGCCACATCCTCAATACAAAGCAACGTTTACCGTACTCCCTCTCGGGATATAACCATAATCACGCACCGTATCTACTTCATCATCGCCCATCTCGATGTGCACACCCAAATCTTTGTCCTCCGCATCCGAGAACAAATCCCGATCTCCCCGTCATATGAAATGACGCACCGTCCAAGAACCACACCGATCCCATCACACTTGAAACCACAAGCTTCGCGATCGCGAAAATTCAAGCTCGAATCGTGAAGCCAAAGCTTCCATTCTGCAGATCTTCCCGCTTGCTTGTTTTTCTTCTTCTTTGGGACACCAGGCAGGTATCCGTGATCATGGCAAGAAAACACTTCACTTTCTCCTCCATATCCCGTTTCTCGTCTCTTTGCACCGAATGAGAAGTTTTCTTACCCTTTCCCTTGCTTTGGCAACCAAGCTGCTAGCTTTTCACTAATCCCCTCGATGAAGATCCATCCCGAGTAGTCCTCCTTATCTCCTGCATGAGATCCGCCCAAAGGCACTCCCATCCCGGCGCCTTCTCCCGACCATCGACACTATCTTGATATGAGTGCCAAGTTTCTCAAGACCAGGGAAAGCCACCACCATAAACCCTCATCTTCGATAAATACCCCCACACTTCCCCACTCTCATCTCTCGCATTGAGTGAACTTCAGAGGTACTTGGTGATACCTGTCGCTTTCTCCATCTTGATGTTCCCGAGCTTATCTTTGAGCCAGCCTTCCTTTGGTCGCCTTTCCCACTGAATAGATTCACAAATATTTCCACATTAAATATGGAGAAGCCTTTCCATGTAGGTCGGATACAATATGATCCCTCGACGCCCCTCTAACAGATCCTTCGACATTTCACCATCTTCTTTTGCCATGCTTCAACTTCGTAGGACTCAAGTGGGCCTTTGTACATCCATATCCATGAACTCCTTCACTCCATTATCTTCTAATACCGCCCTCCATGCGATCCTTCCATGCAACATAATTCAACCTCCTTCAAGAGCATATTCGAGTCGCAACCCGTTGGAAAGACATTTTCAACACCGGCACCAAGAAACAAACCGTCAGAAATTCCGAATTCCACCTCAAATCTCAACCGCCTCTTAGATTCGTGAGAACAAATTATTTCTAGCACGAGATTGACCGCAAGGGCATTTATCGGATATATCACCTTTCAAAGAAAGGATGATCCAGGGGCTACCCGGCCCGCATGCACTCGTCTACCGAAATAAGTTTGTAATCACCGGGATGATCAATTCCCGTCTAATAGCTCCGCTACCATGCAGAAATTTGCTGAATAATGGTTAATTATCCACCGAGACTATCCCGATCACATACAATTCTGAATTTATATGCAACACATAATCTCTTCCACTCGTATCATCACACATGCTAAATAAAACAAGCGATAGCACATCAAATCATCATACACATTACGTATGTATGGGGAAAGCTATAATTAAAACCTATAGCCTATTGTGTATATTATAATGGAGAAATCATGTAACAAACTCAAGACAATACTCCTCACAAGTACTCAAGACTATCTCAAGGAAGTTACACACAAACTAGCTTGGCTTTGAACAAGTCACCTGTCTAAAACTCAAGCACTAATTGCCTTGCCTCTATTGCGCAATCATGGCTCGTCTAAATAGAGATCCGTTCGAATCTCCTGGATTGGACAAAAGACAATCATCATGGGAAATTCCCTCCAAGTGTGGTGCAAATATCATGCACAACCGATGTCCCAACCGATAGCTAACTCAACCCTTTCATCTACCTCTTTCACCGGTATCCACTCAAATGTCCATGCACCGTAGTGAATCGATGTGTTCTTGAGTTGTATAATGAGTTACTAATTAATGAATTAAATAATATTTAATTCACTCCACTCATTACTAGTTGGATTAAAGCTAGTTAAACTAATCTCAACTAGTTCAACTAAGTTAAACCGAACACAACTCCACCATCCGTTCCCATTAACTCCACCAAACTTCGCCATCGAAGTCATAATCAAGTCAACCATGCATGAGCTCACCAAACCCTTAGAATAGCGTAATTCCTCCGTTTTCGATCCATGTGAGCCACTTCCAAGGCTCGAATCATGCTCAAGAGAGCAACCGAAGTTTATAGTCCAAATATTATTAAGGGTAAATAATATTTGACTTCCTATTTTTAGGATAGCATTTAAAATAGACATCGACCTATAGGTCAAAAAATAGAGGTCCATCTATTTTTACCAACATGACCAATACCCAAGAATAACATACCGCAATCCCTGCATTCATGCTCCATATGTCTAAAAATAGACATAGTCTAAAAATAGACTTTGCGCTGCATTTGTACTCGCGGCCCACTTAGTGAAGGCGAATTTCATTTCACTAAGCTCCATCATCTTGTCGTATTTTCAACAATTTTGAATAAATTTTATTTTTAATTTTAGTTAATAACATGGTCATAAGAGGAAAAAGAAACTTTTAGTTTTTCATTGCATAAATTTTAAAAAATTATCTTCTTAGTATTAGTAAGTGTTGATGGTGGCTGAAACTATCAACTGAGTAGTCTCCCCGATGTGAATTCCTAATTAGACTCACATCGTTTGGAGTATGAGCTTGTTGTAGCCGCTACAACCTCCTTAGCATATACCAAATTCGTAGCCTTCCTTTGTCTTGTCATGGTTTCTACAAACTTTGAAGTTCATTTCATCACTTTTCTTCTTGAAGTGTTGTGATCCCCTTCGCAAGATAGGAAAAGTGTCGTTTTTTGGCATGTTGGTTGTCGTAGTAATTGTATGTGCTTGGTCCAAAGTTGGTTTCAAGAGGTAATATTTGCATAAATGATTTGTTCTAACCTTGTAAGTACCATTGCACTCATTTCCAAATTTCCTGGGCACCATTGCACAAGTGTCGTCATGGTCATCGCAAAGTATATCTTTGGTGTTGCACTTGTTGTAACTCCGGGTCGTAAGGTTGTCACACAGAGGATAATGCTTTGTTTGTATGTTTTGTATGATCTATGTTGTGTGAGTCATAAATAATGTTAAGTATACTATCAATATTCAAAGTCCATCATTGTTCACATCAATCTCACCGATCCCACACTTGGTCATTTTTCCTGAAACTTCCCAACCAAGTAACTTAGCTTCAAAGCCTTCTCTTGAGGCCGGGGCAAGACCACGTTAAGTATTAGTCCGAATGTGACCTTGATGCATGGAACTAAAGGGAAGCATAGTGACTAGCTTCCTAATACCGCTCCATTACATATTTTTTGTGACGAAGGCCGACCTGACCTCCAGATCATACATATACCTCCATCCCGACTTGAACCGCTCACTTGTAACTCCAAGGCACAAGCTCCTCCCCGTAGCCTTAGAACTGCACACTACGTACTTCACCTATGCCTCCTTGACCTCCCGAATTGTAAGCCAATCTTTGCCAACTCTCATCCATATTTCTCAGTTCCCCCGTCTCTCGAAATCGCGCAGCCCATGTCCTCACCAACTTGAACTCTGCACCGTATAGTCTCAAGGCTCAAGGTTTCCTTCCGCTTGAACTACACAATTACACAAATACCTGAGCCTGCCTCCCATCATGTCACTTGTCTCGGCTTAGTTCATGGATCAAAATGCATCATCTAGGGCTAGGGGTTTTCGATTGATGTCGTCTCATCACGAGTGAATTGCAAGAAAAATAATCTATCAAGTCATGGTGAGATGATAAAGGAGGAGATCATGCTCAAAGACACTCTTGTAACTGAACTTAAAAGATTATTGATCAAGACTTGATATCATTGAAGACTCCATATCACCAAGGCATACTGGAGGAGAGCTCTCTCACAAAGACACTTAACTCTCAACAATAGCAATGGCTTGACATTTCCAGTCATCAAGCAGCCATTTCCGTAAATGTCATGTTACCATACATCACTATGTCGTATATCATGTCCATTGTATCAAATGTATTGTAAAGTGGAAGTACAAAGGACACACATGAATGTAAAGAGGCATGTAAGTTGAAAAGTCAAACAGAAGTTGAAAATTCACGCAGAAGTTGAGTAGTCATGAGGGTATTCAAAGATTCACCCCTTGGTTATATATACTCTCTCATTGTATGAGCAAAGGACCACCTTGGCTCCACCAAAGAAAGCAATAGAGAGAATATCTAGTTATTTTTGGAGCAAGAGGGCTCCAACGCTCCACTATTGGAGCTAGCGGACGTCATTTCATATATGTGTCTCGTAAATCTTACTAATAATAGAAGCCTTTCAAGGCCGTAAATTTCTTCATGCATGACTTGTGAATGTTTTTAAGACTATTCTCGTAGATTTTTACAATTTCCTATGTTTTCTTTCACATGTACTAAGGTAGTTGAACTATTTTGATTATTTTAGTGCTCATCTTGTTGAGAATGTGTTGTAATGTGGTTGTAAATCGTTGTCCCATCCTCTTAACTATTCTAAGGGATATTAGAGGATATTTCTCATATTTATGTATGTGTAATCGTTGTCCCATCCTTGTGGACTATTTTGCGGTGTATGATAGACATTTCTTAAGTTGTTGTGTGTACTAAATTTCACATCCGTTGTGGACTATTCTCATTGATGTTAGACAAAATCCTTTGGTTCACGTGTGTCTCTTCTTGGAGGTACTATTACCTCTCTTAGAGGCTCATTTTTCTTCTCTCCCCTTGCGTAGAAGAAACTTGACACACATACAATCGCATAGTCACCAGGAACACCTCCCCTACTTTACAAAAGTACATTTGCATCACTCTCTCGATGACAACAAGAGCTAAGGATATCTTTAAGAATAAGGCAACCTGTAATTTTTTCTATGTGACTCCTACACCAACCGTGTGAGGTCTAATTGGGACTTCATATCGTGATATCCTCGAATGTTGGTGGGTCCAACACCGTCAACATTTCTAATGCTAGAAGGAGGCGCCTAGTTTTATGGATGATAAACCATCCAACTCCAAATTTACATATTCTTATCAAGCAACAACATACACTCTACCTCCCCATCGGTTCTCCCGAAGTCGCGACTCTTCTAAACACAACCCATGAGAACTGTGGAAATCTCATACAATCGATTTGACCGTACGGCCCCATAACCCATCGGGCTCAAAAAGTAGTTGGATTAATCCCAAAGAGTATCCAGCTTCTCTCCATATTCTCCAAAGAAGAACAAGAATCCATCTATAGTAGCAGGTAATCCACCTTGAAGATGTGGTTCTTTCCACCCTAGAAGAGTTAGAGTCTTCAGGGAGAATGCAAGAACCTCCAAGCCATCGGCTGTAAAGGAGAAAACCCACTACTCTCAAAAATCCCTTCAATGCTTAGGCAAGTTGACGAAGAGGAAAAAGATATTATATTATGAAAAATAAGAGGAGGAGTATGAAGACGAAGACATGCAAGACCAAGATCCGGATTGGATGTCTCGTGTCCACTGACACTTTCGGTGCCGCATAAAATCCTGCTGCACCATAAAATATTTTAACGAAGTATGACCCTTACATAATGGTTAAAGTGGAAGATCACTGACAACTTCGACCTACATTTGAAAACACTTGGAGGTATGTTATGATGACGTTGCATGCATACTTTTTTCCATGTATATTGTGTTGATTTTTGGTAGCATCAAAAGTTCTCTAAGTCTCAAAATTTGTGAGAGGCTTGTATTAATATTTATTCCAAAGAACCTAGAAATCGCTTTGTGGAAATGCCACGAAACATGTTTTATTAAAATAATTAATTATTTTAATGGAGACCCTAAGTCTAAACTTAGGGAAATTAAATAATTAAAGGGAATTAATAAAAGAGAGTGTGAATCTTCTAGAAACATGGATCAAGTCAAGTTATGATCTTATCCGTTGATTAAAAATCTAATCTCGAATGTTGATATCTCAACGGAAGACTATAAAGGAAGACTTGAGGGTAATTTATAAAACACACTAGTGAAGATACTCGCTTCCTCAGTAAATATATTTTCTCTAAGTGGGTCGAAGTTCGAAGAAGAGAAAAATCAATCCGTAGGGAGTTGCAGTGGAGGGAGAGGCGTAGAGGTTGAGTAGTAGTCCGAGGTGCATAAATGGTGTGACACAATGAAGGAAGAGACAACACTGTAAGGTGGAAGGGAACACAAAAGGGTTATGTATTTATGTGCGTGACCCACCAAAGAGCTGTAGTGGTGATGTAGGAGGCTTAGGAGGGTCCTTATGAGGTTATTTCTCATCAACTATTTAGAGTTTCGTATGGAAGAGAGGAAGGGAGAGTTGAGTGGGGTTCAGGGTGAGAAGCAGGGACGCAAAGTGGGTAGGAAGAGTTAGTGCAGTGGGAAGGAAGGAACATCGCAGAGCAAGGACACAAGCCTACGTAGTACCCATGTAGAGCCGTAAAGGTGACGCAGCAGAGAGGCCAGGAGGGTCCCTTCCGTCATTTCTCATCAATTATTTTTGTGAGAAGGTTCTCCAAAGGTTATCATAGAAAGTTTCTCTGCATCGTTGATTGTAAATTGTACAAGAATATTACCTGAATAATAGAAGCCATCATATGCACATTGATTTTCCGCACGGGTTTTTCTAAGTGTACAATTTTCCAAAATATCTCGTTTTCATTCATGTGCTAGTATTTTCCTTATTGTTTTGCATAGTAATTATATATGGTGAAGTCTACATTTGAATTTATTTATATTTATCAAGAGATTAAATAACTTATTTCTCAATAATAATTAGAAGAAATAACATTAGATATGCAGAGGATTTCAAGTTGGAAATTGACATGGTATCGTAGTAAGGTTAGGCAAGAAAGTAGGAGAATCTATGCCAAAGGGGATCTCATGGTGCTACTATGGCAGTAAAAATCAGACTCTCAAGGGCTTACACATTCCTTTTGTAGAAACTATCACTATAATGGTAGCTCATTATAGATTAGTCCTAGATGGGGGAATGAATATATTCAAGTTGAAATAAAGCAATAAGGGGAAAGGAACATAGAATATGGAAGATTGATTTTTATGAGAGTTGGCCTCAGGGTTGGAAAGAATGCATGCTTATCCAAAGACCGCATCATCAAGGATTGGGATATTGATAGCAGGACTTCATCCCATATGAATGGGGAAATAGATCATTTCTCAAGCCACTAGAAGAATGGATGGACTTCCAAATTACTATGGCAAATAAGACAAAGTGTATCCCCACGTGGAAAAGGGACCATAGCATTTCGTACATAAGCAGAGAGAGTCTTGTGACACTAATGTTGCATGTGCTAGGGTATGGGAATGAATTTAATTTCAATATGTCTCAATTGCAAAAGATTAAGTGATATGATCTATACTTTATCGAAAGAAAAGTATATGTCAAGTATCCAAGATGGAAGAAGAAGGCTCAAATTAGGACTTGAAGCAACAGATTATAGAAGCTGTACTTGAGTCTCCAATGGAACCGATAGAAATAATCTAAGCAATTAATTATATCAACATGAATTGTGGCGTAGCTTAATGGGTCATCTATAAAGTATTGGATCTAAAGTGAGAATGCTCAGAGAAAAATTTACAGGAGTTACAATTGAGTACCAAATATGATGTAGTGTGCATAGGTTATGCTTAGGTAACACGCTTAAAAGAAACATATTCTAGGGATAAATAATAAGGCGAAAAGTGTATTGGGACTAATACACTTAGATATATTCACACAAATTTCCAGATCTCTTGGTGAAAGTGAATATATTGTCATTACAGATGACCATTCCAGAAGACCTAGATTTACTTCCTTAAGACCAAGGATGAGGTCTTTGACTCCAAGAGAATTAAAAAGCTCGATAGAAAACATGATTTGGGAAGAAAATCAAAGTATTGCGTTCATAACAAAGGTGGAATATACTAATAAATTATTCAAAAAAATGTGCAAAGAAGACATTAGAAGAGAATGGAAAATCCTCTACAGCTCCAAAGTATAATGGAGTTGCAGTAATCGAAAGAACAAGACTATTGTTGGAGCAGTCAAGGCAATGTTGTATGACCAGGATTTGTCTATATTTTTATGGGTAGAAGCATTGCAAATACAACTCCGTATATTTCCATACTGTGACCCTCACCGAGCATTAGGAAAGATGATGCCCGAGAGTGTTTTGCTGTGTACGAAGATAGAGTTAAGTCACCTTAGGAATTTTGGGGGAGTGTGGCATATTTTCATGTACCCAGATGAGAAGAGGATAAATTAGATACGGCTGTCGAGAAGGGGTATCTCATGGGATATAGACTAGACATCCAATAGTATATAGAATCTACATTCCAGAAATAAGAAAGTAGTAGTAAGGAGGGATGTGGGAAATTTATGGAGGATCAAGTCTTCAAAAATCCCGAAATGCCCACGAAGAATAGTCTCAGGATGAAACTCTTGTCCAACAACATCTAGGAAAAGATCTAAAAAATGGGCAACCATTGGGACTAGCACTTCGTGGCTAGTACTAGCATTTCTCCAAGAGAAAAAAATCTAGATAGGTCATAGAAAAATGGGACAAAAGGAAGAAGAGATGATTGAGACACCCACTACCAAAAGAGAAGAATCAACAAAAAAGTGTCGCATAAACACGAGGGACAAGAGGATTTTTTTGGGTCTAGAATTGGAGAAAAGGCAATGTAGACGCATGACATGCTACCAAGAATTGGTAGCTTGCCCAAGAGCCCTCATATTTCAAGAGGTCGCACAACATCAAGTGTGGGTGGATTCTATGGTAGAGGAGTACAACTCTATCATGACCAATGATGTTTGGGAAGTTGTACCTAGACCACAGGAAAAACAAGCAGTTCCAGAATCTATAAGATCAAGTATACTCAGACGACAACAGATGGCACAAGGCTAGGTTTGTGGCTAAGGGGTATGCTCAAGGAAGGGATAAAATATGAAGAAACCTTTGCCCCAATAGCGATACACCCTATCAGATCCATTACATCTCTTGTAGCGATGGGATGGAGATCTGCCAGAGGGACGTCAAGACCACATTCTTGAATGGGGTAGAAGAAGAGGTTTATATCAACAAACTAAGGCTTCGAGACACATGACAAGAAAAAACTATGTATGCAGTCAAGAAAGCCTTTATATGGACTTAAATAGACACCTAGATCGTGGTACGATTGAATTGATGGATACTTGTGCGTATGTGGATTTGTCAAGAGTGACATTGATCCCAATCTCTATTATATCACGAGAGAATGAGCTCTCATTTGGTTTTGTATGATGATGATTTATTTTTGACAAGATCATCTAGGCTCATCAAATACTACAAGAAGGGATCTAGCGTAAGAATTTGACATGAAGAATTTGGGGTTGATGCACTATTTTTTAGGATTGGAAGTTTGGCAACAAAAGGGAGAAATATTCCTTGGGCAAGGGAGATACGCTACTAAAATTCTAAAGATATTTATAATGTAGGACTATAGACCGATGGATACTCCAATGATCACCAATTGGAAGAAAATAAGTGCGGGACCCCACCTTGTACAGAAGCTCATAGGGTCTCTCATTTAATGGGTCAACACTAGGCCAAACATTTTCTACAAAGTTGCTAACTCCCTTAGTCAATTCATGGTAGAACCGAAGAGGGCACACTAGGGTACCGCTAAGCATGTTCTCTCGATATGTGTGAGGAACAATTAGATATGGATTAAAATACACCAAAGGCGATGGCATCACTATGTGAATTCGCGTATGTAGATTGGGTAGAAATTCGCAGATCGAAAGTACCACATGGTATTGCTTCAACATTGATTAGGTATGACCTCCGGTGCAACAAGAATAAAAATTCCATAACACTCGAGCACAACTCAAGGCAGTATATGAAAACCAACACAACTTCGTGTGAGGCCATATGGCTTAGGAAAATTACATTTATTCGTAAGGAAGATGGAAGCAACCAACATTCTATGCGATAACTGAAGTTGCATCGTTTTCCCCGAAAATCTTGTTTTTCATGATCGGTTTAAACACATCGACATCGTGTCATTTTATCGAGAATGTGTTCAGTGGGGAGTAGTACAATATAAAGACATTCCCATGGGATATTAGGTAGCATACATTCTCACTAAGGCCCTAGGGAGAATAAAGTTTTTTCACTTCTGTGGAAAAAGATGAGATGATTGAGAATCTCTGTTTTCGTAATGGATGGAACAACACTTAAGAGGGAGATGTAGTTCAAAATGCAGTGAGTGGCAGCAAGGGTGTGATGGAAGTAGTACAATAGAAACTGACAAAAAGAGTGAAGTCAGATGGAAAATTGTCATATATCACAAATACTGCAGGATGCTTTTGGGTCGAGCAAAGATGTAATCGCATATTGTTAGAGCACCTTCTCGCCAAGAGGGAGTGCTGATTTTTGGGTAGCATCATAAGTGCTCTAAGTCTCAAAAATTTTTGGAGAAGCTTAGACACAGTATTCTAAATAACCCAAAAATATTTTGTGGAAATTCCACTATAATATGTTTTATTAAAATAATTGATTATTTTAATGGAGATCCTAAGTATAAACTTAGGGAAATTAAATAATTAAAGGGGAATTAATAAAACAAAGTGTTAATCTTCTAGAAAACACTATAAAGTAAAAGTTAAGATATTAGCCATTGATTAAATATCTATTCTTGGTCGTTGATATCTCAACGAGAAGACTATAAAGGAAGACTCGAGGTCATTTGGAAAACACATAAATTCCCGTGGCCTCGAATGTTGCACCCTTGAATGCCCCTCACAGATTTAGATCGTTTACCTTTTGGTAGATAGAGATTTCCAAATCAAAGACCTAGTGCTCAAAGTGAGAATCCTCTTCAAATTTTTTGCCATTACCGAGATAATTATTTGAAATGTTCTCGACATTGTTGGGCTTTGTGAATCCAATCTTCCCATGTATCTTCTCTCCTCAAATTCACATTTTTCCCCAAATCATCCATTACCGTTTCATGCAAATTATGGTCCCAACCAACGGAGCGCTTTATGCCCGAGTCAAAAAATCCTTTTCCCATAATCGCCAAATATTAATGAAATGCTTCAATTCCAACTCGGTCAAGCCTTGACTCCCCTTTCTATGGGAGAATTACTGAGAAATATTCCAATTTATCTCGTGAAGAGTTTAATCGCTTTGCTAAACCCTTCATGTTGCCGTAACATTAGCCGAAAGGTCCTCCCCTTATGGTTGGTACCTTTTTCACTAATGTAAAGGCTATTCTAAATATGATATCCTCTGTGTAATGGGTTTCAATACTAGTGAATATGTTGACCAATTAACCCGTATTGATATCAATTTTCACCCCTTGGACAAACCCCCCTCACTGGTCAAGTATGATTTTGAATCCTACATTGCTGATAAAATACATAGTTCATGAGATTTGAGAATGAGAGAGTGCTTAAATATTATTCTATTAGTTTATCATCTCATGCTTTACTTTCAATCAGAGAATTTCCCTTTCTATGTCAAAAAGCTTGATGCTAAAGGAAATCCTAGGTCTCGTGATCTTTGGTCTCGCCATCACTATAATTCCCCTAATTCTCCTTATTCCTACAATGAGTTTATTGATCTATTTGTACATTCTCGCAGAACTAATTTTTTGACAGGAGTCTCTCCTAGGGTAAGTAGTGAAATCAAGAAAATTCTTCACTATCAAAGTAATATCGGATAGGTGACCTGGCACATGTACCAAAAAATCACACAAATCGTGTAATATATGGGTATTATGCCCATTCAAATTTCCAAAATATTTCAATGAGACTCTTTTCATTAGAGTGTTTCAGTAAATGATCAATCGTATATAGTTCATTTTTGTAATGCAAAGAAAAAGGCTCAACTAAGGATTAAAAGTCGGGCTAGGTCCCTTTGTCTCAATTTAGAGAGATGTCGCAAAAGAAGTCGAAAGAATATTAGAAGACTATTTTAGATTACAAAAAAAGTTTCTATTGGGTTCCTTATGACTCAAATAGCTTTATTTGTGATAGAAGAATGAAAAATAAATTATCTCCATACATGCATCAAAGAATCCTTAAATTGAACAATATGCCAATATGGATGAATGGATGGAAGTGGACATTGATAGAACAAGATAGTGAGCAGGTTTGGCAGGGACAATGTTATGAAACACCTTGAAAATATTCTTGACCTAGACTCTTTGACAAAAGTATACTAGGCATTGGTCCTTCTTCGTGACTTCTCAACAAAATGTACAGGAGATCGTGCATTGGCCATAAAGAGAATTTAAAGAAAAGAAAGAGTTCGATATACAAGTATTTGAAAAAATTGCCAATGACCTGAGCAACTGAGACTTCTAAAGAATAGGGTCATACATATTCCTCCCACTGTGAATGTGTATGTCAATTTTACAAACTCCTCTTAATGTAGAAAAGGAAAAAGAGAGATGATGGCAAATTACCCCTCTTAGTGGGTCTGTAACTTGGTGCCAAAAACAAAATTCCAAATCCTCTTCCATAAGTGGAATCTTTTCAAGAAATCCTCGATAGCTCCGAGAAGAGAGAAGATAGTCAAAGAACATGCACAACAAGGAAAAATCTACTACTTTACAAAGAAAAGAACTGCTAAAGGCAACAAAGTGTAGAAGCATCTTTCTTTCAAAACCACTCCGTGAAAGATGCCTAGATATCAAAAGAACATTCATAAATATCATACGAATGATCCATTAAGGCTCCAAGCCATAAATCGAAGATTTGGAAAAATGGCTCCTAAGAATCAAGAAAGATTGATGTCGGCCTTATGACATCCAACAGGGAAAAATGATAATGAGTCACTTCAAACGCAAGGTACAACAGCCTCAAACAAATTATAGATTATATCACCAATTTTGAAGTCCTAGCAAAGGATATTCATCCTTTGGATCAAATTGAGTTACACAAACAAAGAGGTGAAATGATCTATTCTACTCTTACCGATAAATCAAATGGTATGAACTAGAAATTGCAAAGGATTCTTTAGAGAATACCAATGCACAATTTCAGCTTGAAAAGCCTCTTCTTAGCTAAAGATAACATACCTAAGACTTTGGAGGAAATAATCATTGGGTTGGGACATAATCCCAAGGATGTCAAAGGTATAGAAGCTTTGATAAAGAAAAAAGATGATGATATTGCGCCTTTCGAGAAAGCAATCGGTTACCAAATTTCAAGACATCCACAGATCAAGCAGTTATGAATGTACCCAAGAAGAATTAATGGAATTGCTCTGAAACCGAATGAGCAACTTAATGAACCGAGAAAGATCTTGAAAAGGAATTGAAAGAAAAACAACCTAATATTCCAAAGATCTACAAAGAGATAGTTGCTGGTAATAGTGAGCTATAGGTACAACAACTACAAGTCATCCAACATAATGGTTACAAAAAAATACCTCCAAATTTGAGCACAAAAAGAATTAATAAAGTCAATGGGAGGAAGTAAAAATTTAGGTGATAGAGCTTCGACAACAAAGGCACAATTGACCACTTTAGAACAAAAATATGATCACCCCAAAATGAGTGTTGCGTATAAAACAAGAGAGGTCAATGTGTTAGAAAAATTGGTCAATGTGATTAGAAGGGTCTCATTGGTCAAGCCTTTAAAGAAATAAATGAAATTCTTTGGGACAACATCATCCGCTCAATAAAGGATAAAGTCCGGTCCTCAATTCAAATAATGTATGAAATCAGAATGACTTAGTTAAATCGTTCTAGATGAAATTGAGAAAGCAAGAGAAGAATTAGGAACATGCTCGAAGAAGCCAATAGACTTATACATTTTTTGAATACTCGTAACAAGAATCAACTTGTAGAACTTGGCATTCAAGACAGGATATGAACAATCTGGAAATAAAAAGATTTTTTACTAAAAGAACTCGATATTTAATCTAGAATGAAGGTGCTTCCGATACACAAGAAGAAATCATTGCCTTTAGAGAAAGATTGGATATTCGTTAAATAAAGGATTGCCCACTTCTATAGCTTCGTGAGGATAAATTAATGGACCTTGAAAGTTATGTTGAGAAATTGGACAAATATGCTCACAATCAAGCTAGTTCCTCAACTAGTTCCTCAACAACAACATTGCCTACAAAGAAAAATCTTCTCATGGATAAACATTTGGAAAATTTGTTTTATCTTGAACATGAGGTAAAACATTTATTCCAAATACAGCCCTACTTTCTTCAGACATATTGAGGCCGATGAAACACTAAGGAAACTTCAAAGGACCAGGATACCGTAAGCTCAATGGTGGGATGAAATGTTAGAACTTTTGTAAATATTATCCTGGATGAATTTTTGATTGTTTACTACAGTAAGTCGTGATAAAAGGATAGACAGAGGTCAAAGTGTATCAAGGAGATGAGTACGTTAAAACAGAATCTACCTAACACAGAAGTTACTCAAGATGACAAAGAAGCAAGCTAAATCATAGGGCCCGCATCCAAGACATTCTCAAAAGAAGGAAACATCACAACATCGCTTATCATTTTTTCTTATTTACGAGACCATCTCTGCCCTAGTTTGTTGTAAAATATCCATGAGTCATCCTAGATGGTATCTCATTTTATTAGGATATATTTTTGTAATTTTTTGTATAAATACCCCTTGGAGTATCGAGGGTGGATTCGTAGACATTACCGTAACATTGATCATTTTGGAATAAAGTGCTTTTTGGAGAAATTTCGTATGGCCAAATTTAGATGAAGAATTGATGCAAAGACTTTTACAGATTCATGAGTCAAAAATGTCTAATAAGTCATATCTCTTATGTTTTGAAGTTTTATATTTGTTTATTATATCACCGTGTTTCATGTTTGAAAGATTAATGAAAAGGAATAACCGTAGTGCTTAAGTGTGATATGATTTTAGTCATTGTTATTCTAAATGTTTTCTCCAATCGCTTAAATAGTGAATTCTTAATTTCTCTTGTTTTTCTTGTTTATTCATTTTGGTTATTTAGTAAAGAATACTTAATTTCTCTTTATTGATAATCTCACCAATTTCCTCTTTCAAATGTGTTGAAGATTCTTAATTTCCTTCATCCATTTTGATTCCATTCCATTCACTTTAGATCCTAATTTCTCCCTATTTGATTACCTCCGCCCTATAAAACCATCTTTTGATAAGAAAATTAATCCAATTAGCCATCCTTTCTGACTCCATTAGCCCAATGGACTAAAACTACTCAATCTTACCCTCTCGCTTATAGAATTCCATCACCCAAACTCAATCAAAAACCCCTAAATTTTATAACTAGTCTAATACCTTTTAAAACAAAAGTTAAATTTTGCTGTGAGAGAGCCCTTCTCTCGGGTACATATTGGCTATATTTTGTACCTAAAAGTTGGTTTGTGGTTACCTCAGACCCCTTTCCTCTTCTCTACAACTTCAAGGAAAATCTGAGTGATAACATAGTGGCGACTCCACTGGGGACATGAATAATTTTATTGTTACTATTGTTTACTTTATGAACTACAGACGGAGCCTGAAGTTAGCCAAGTAGCCTTTGAACTACTTTTGCTCTGTAATTGCATAGTAAATAAATGCTGCTTCAATCTATCTCCAGTCTAGTTTATGAACTGAACTTTGGTGTCAAACATTTGATCAGTTCCTCTAGTCAAATAAATCTTTGAGAAAATTTAAATCCAATATCTAAAAATTATTAGAGATTGTTGAAGTTGTATTTTTCATTCCATTTAAATAAAAACCAAACAAGAAAAAAAATCACCTAGAAAATTGGCTTCAGAAAGGACTCGTTACACCAGGTCTAATCCTGATCCAAATCCACCACCTGTGTTTGAAAATACGAATCTGATCCCCAGAATTCTTAGAAGACAAGATAGTCAAGAAAGCTCTGGTAGTTCTCTACCTCTCTATAGATCAATTTCCTGTCCTGTGAAGTGGATTTATCTTGAGGACGAACCTTTTAACGAGCAGTTTGAAACATCTTTATTTGTAAATTTTTCCGAATATGAGTTGTCCAATTTGGTTCCAGACCTAGTATTTCTTGAAGATTTGCAACTTGAGTTTGTTACTTCACATATTGATAAACATTTGTGAAATTCTATACAATCAGAGCTTACCTCTGAAGGGACATCAAACATTTCTGTGATCACTTCAGCCTCTCCAAGTTCATCTACTCATAGACCAACCTCACCTATTATTCCATCACTACCTCTTCCAATGGCAAACATATATGCTCCCTTAAGGTTACCAGCCAATCTAGTGGCTATGCCCCAAAACTACCAGAGTAAAATCACTCCTTTTGATGGTTCTGGTACTTATACTGCACAACAGTATACTAAAAAGATGACCAATTATTTTGAAATTTATGAAATAGATGTTGATGATGTAAGAATGAGAATATTTGTCCAAAGCCTTATTGGAGAGGTCAGAATTTGGTTTAGAGCCCTTCCTACAAACAATATTATTGACTTACCGGCTCTTTATAGAGCATTTCTAAACAGATGGGAAAAGAAGAAAGATCCTCTTCAAATCTTATCAGACTTTGGAAAACTAAAAAGAGAACCAAATGAGACTGTGCAAGATTATATCACCAGATTTAATGAAGCTTACAATGTTGTTCTCCAAAATCTTATACCTCCTCCATATTCAGTTTTAATAAAATTCCCCGATGGATTTGATTCTGATATGGCGTATTAGCTCAGGGAAAGAGCCCCTCAAACTTTAGAAGAAATGAAAAGTATAACTGTCAGTGTTGAATCCAACCTGATAGAGAAACGATCTAGAGCTAGAGCTGAAAGGATAATGCCTTTAAATGAAGAACCCACATCTTTTGAAAATAAACTGGATGCTATTATTAAAGGAATGGAAAGGCTAGGAGATAGAGTAGAAACAATTGAAAGGAAATATCCTTGGGATGGCCAACCAAGCAATGCTATGAGAAATCCAAATTTCAAAAAGAATCAAAACCAAAATACTGGAAAAAATGGTCCTGACCAAAACATTAGGCCCCCATTCTAGGAAAATTATGTTGAAGGTTCAAATTCTGAACAACCAATCGAAGATGATCAAATAAACAACTTGATTGAACGCAAGAATGAACCAGAAATTTTCTTGACCCAAGATGATCAAGAAGCTCACATTCTTGATCAATTTCAAACCCATTTGGGAGAATCATTTGATTTTAAGGAAGGATATGATACAGCTGTTTATGAAGTCCATAAGCAATAAAATTTGAGGAGAAGAATAATTAATGTCCTAGAAACAATTAAATAGAAAGCTACGAAACAACCCCTCAAAGGAAAAACAGATACTACCCGTGTACATATTCTTTCTAGATCAGATCCTAATTGTACTAACCCAATAATCGAAGATGTATCCGATACTCAACTGAATAACAGACAACTTTCCAATACTCTTCCTTCTAAAGGAAATGTAGAGGAACCTCCAGAAGTTGATTCAGAAACAACTTCAGCCCACAATCCCACTCCTGAAAAGGAGAAAAATACTGAAAACACAGAAGAAAAGGAGAATCAAACTGTTCAAAATACAAGAACTCAGACTGGAAAACCTTTTAATCTGGAGGCTGAAATAGGCAAAATAAAAATAGTTGTTCCATTGTCAGAATTAGCTAAACATGATGTCTACAGAAGCCAAATCATTAAATCACTTAATATTACTGGAAGTGATGACTCAGTAAATGTTTTTGATGACCAACCCAAATTACTTTTTGGCCCTGAAGTAAATGGAAAACCAGGAAGTGGAGAAACTCCATTTTATTTGAGTTTGAATATACATGATAAAATACTTCATAATGCCATGCTTGATTCTGGGGCATCTCACAATCTAATGCCCAAGGATGTAATGGAGAAATTAAACTTAGACATCACCAGACCTTACAAAGATCTCTTTTGTTTTGATTCAAGTCAGGTGAGATTTTTAGGATTAATAAAAGATTTGTGTGTCACTTTGGTTCAATACCCTGCAAAAACAATTTTGATGGATATAGTAGTAGTAGATATTCCTCCAAAATATGGTATGTTATTGTCCAGATCCTAGGGTGAAAAACTTGGAGGATCTCTTCAATTAGACATGTCATATGCTACTATTTCAGTATTCGGCCAACCTAAGAGACTATACAGAGAAACCTTAATGAAATATGTAGTCAGTAGTCAGGAGAAAATTGAAAATTTCCCCATCTACTCAGTGCACTCTGATATGGACTCATTCATTCTTTATAATGCTAAATTTGATCTTCCAACTGAATTAGAAGTTCCAACAACAGAACCAAAAGAAATTGCAAATAAATCTAGTGTTCAAATCTAGGAAATATTTGAGATAAAAGAAACATCAAATACCAAATAAAAACCAGAAGAAACTAAAAAACAAGATCTCACTGTAAAGAAAGTCCCTGAAACTCCCGATACTAATTATGAACATGAAATTCTTTGGCATTTAGAATTTGATGGTTCAGTTAATAAGCTAGGAGCAGGAGCTAGAATTTGGATACAAAACCTTGAGAATGATCATGCTGAAGGCCGTGATTATAGATTAAACTTTAAATGCACTAATAATATGGCAGAATATGAAGCTCTTTTGTTAGGGCTAAAACTTGTCAAAAAATTAGGGCAATTAGAGTATCTATCATAGGAGTTTCTGATTTAATCATTCAACATATCAATGGTGATTTTCTGACAAAAGATCCCAGACTAAGAGAATATAGAGGGATAGTTGTAGAGACTCTCAATACTTTTCTGTAGGCTCAGCTTGCTAAAATCCCAAGAAAACAAAATTTGCATGCTCATAGTCTTGCAATGTTTTCCAGTACTTGTAAATTACCTTTTGAACCTAATCATCAGTTCACAGCTGAGATTAGATACAGACCAGCTATATCTGATAATTTTAAGAATTGGCAAGTGTTTGCAAATGACAATCAGATTAACAATTTTTTGAATTTAGAGAATGAATTTTCTAACAGTAACATAGATGAAGATATAATAATTGAATTTGATCAAATAAATGAACAAGAAACAGATATTTCAGAAGAAAATGCAATTCAAATGCTTCATCCAACTAAGTTCACTAAAAAAGAAATGCAGGACCTTAAACAAATGGAGGTTGATGAGATTATAGAAGAGGAATCAAAGATCATTAATTTAAAAGACAATCATTTGCCTAAAGGATTAAATCCTTTAGAATATATTTTCGACTCTAATGATATTCCAAAGAAACCCAAAATGCAACCATTGAAATTTGATATTGAGGAATATAATTTAGGAATTGAAGAGAATCCTAAAATGATAAAGTTATCCAAATCTCTGCCTGCTGATCAGAAACTAAAATATGTTTGAACTTTTGAAAGAATTCCAGGATGTCTTTGCCTGGAGTTATGAAGACATGAAATCATATGATACCTCTATAATTCAACACAATATACCTTTGAAAATAGATCAGAAACCATTCAAACAGAAACTCAGAAGAATCAACCTTGTATTGTTGCCTTCAATTGAAAACGAAATAAAGCGAATGTATGAAGCAGGGATAATTGCTCCCATTAGGTTTTCAGAGTGGGTATCTAATTTGGTCCCTAATAGGAAGAAAAATGGAGAGATCAGGTTATGTGTTGATTTCAGAAATGTAAATAAGGTCTCTTTGAAAGATAATTACCCTTTTCCCAAAATGGATCACATCTTACAAAGATTAGTAGGTGCTTCAAGGATTTCTCTTCTAGATTGATTCTTAGGATATAACCAGATTCTGGTTCATCCTGATGATCAGGATAAAACAGCTTTTACAACACCATGGGGTACATTCAAGTACGTTAAAATGCCAATTGGACTCAAAAATGCTGGAGCAACCTTCCAAAGAGAAATGGAAATTTCTTTTGAAAAAGAAATTCATGAATTTATTGTTATATATCTGGATGATTTAACTGTTTTTTCTAAATCAGATCAGCAACATTTGGACCATCTCAGACAAGTATTCATAAAATGCAAAAAGTATGGTATCTCTTTGAATCCAAAGAAGTCCTTATTTGGTCTTGAAGAAGGTAAAATCTTGGGCCATATAATTTCCAAAGATGGTATTAGAATTGATCCTGCTAGAATAGAAGCCATATTGCAGATACCTCATCCCAGAAATATCAAATAACTTCATGCTTTCATAGGAAAAATCATTTTTTTGAGAAGATTCATATCTAGCTTAGTTGAACTAATTAGATTGCTTACTAACATGTTAAGAAAGGATTCAAGTATTAAATGGACAGTAGAAGCCAAAAGATCATTTGAAGAAATCAAAATGGCTTTGACTAGAACACCAGTTCTTACCAGTCCACAATTTGATATAGATTTCATAATATTTTCATTTGCATCAGAACATACTATAGTAGTTGTTTTATTACAAAAGGATGATCAAGGATGTGAAAAACCTATAGCCTTTTTTAGTAAAGCACTAAGAGATGCATCATTAAAATATAACATCATGGAAAAACACGCTTTAACACTTGTAAAAGCCATTAAAGATTTTAGAATCTATACATTGTATTCTCATGTGATATCCTATGTACCAAATGCTGTTGTCAAAGACATCTTAACTCAAGATGGAATTGAGGGCAAAAGAGGTAAATGGATTGCTACCATATTAGAGTATGATATTGAGATAAAACCTACAAATCTTATAAAGGGACAGGGATTGGCTCAACTCATGACTGAAACAAATTGCCAAGCCCTAGATATTAATTAACTGGATGACGAATAGGAGATGGTGACTCCACAAATTATTCAAGCCTTCTTAGATTCACCTTGGTATGCTGATATAATTTATGTATTGTTAAACCTGCAAGCTCCTCCAGGGTTATCCAGAACAAAGAAAAGGTTTTTAAAGATGACATCTTTAAAGTTTTGTATTTTAGATAATGCTCTCTTTTGGAAAAATCATGATGGTATTCTGTTAAATTGTTTGTTAAAAGATGAAGCTGACAAGGCTCTCAATGAATTCCATGTAGGAGACTGTGGTGGACATCTTTATTGGAAATCAACTGCAGATAAGATCCTAAAGGCTAGATTTTATTGGCCAACCTTGTTCTATGATGTAAAGAATTTTTTCACTACTTGCCATAAATGTCAAATTTTTGAAGGCAAGAGAAAACTATTACCTTTACCCCTGAAACCAATTTCCACTGAAAAACCTTTCCAACAATGGGGCCTGGATTTCATTGGAGAAATCCATCCTCCTTCTTCTGGCCAACACAAATGGATCCTCACTACCACAGACTATTTTACCAAATGGGTAGAAGCAATTCCTTCCAGACAAGCCAATGACACTGTAATCATAGGATTCCTAGAAACTAATATACTATCAAGATTTGGTTGTCCTGAGAAAATCATAACTGATAATGCTGCTGCTTTCAAATCTAAGAAGATGATAAGTTTATGTAATAAATATCATATCACCTTAAGCCATTCTACAACCTATTACCCTCAGGGTAATGGACTAGCTGAATCTTCCAACAAGAGCATCGTCGATATTATTAAGAAATTATTGGAGAAAAACAAGAAAAATTGGCATAAGAAACTTACAAATGCACTATGGGAAGAAAGAATCACCACCAAAAAATCCATTGGGACTAATCCTTATGAGTTAGTATATGGTATGAAGGTTGTATTTCCTTCATCTTTAGGAGTTCCTGTAATGAAATTACTTCAAGAAGCTCAGGTTGAACCTAATGATATTCAGAGGAGAATAAATCAGACTATCAATTTGTAGCAGACCAGAGAGGAAGTATATCAGAGATCACAAGTATTGCAGGAGAAACTAAAGAAGATATTTGACAAAAGGACAAAGGCAGAAGATTTTCAACTTGGAAACAAATTTTTAAGATGGGATTCCAAAAGAGAGGATAAGGGAAAACATGGGAAGTTTGACTTCCTGTGGAAAGGACCTTATATTATTCATGCTTTAGAAGGAAACAACACATATTTTCTGAAAAACTTGGATGGTAAAGAAACTGAAGAAGGGCCAGTTAATGGTCGAATTTTGAAACATTACTTTGATCCTATTTATTAGGATATTCTGATTTTTTAACATGTGAATACTATATCCTTTGTAATGTATCAGTTTTGAGTGGATAGTAACCTAATGGAGTTGAAGCACGAGGAGAAGGCCCTAAGATTCAGAAGTATTACTGTCATACCTACAATAAAGCAACAAGCAAAAGAAGATTCCATGGTTCAGTCAAAATCATTCTAAGGGCAACTGACCTACTGTTCTTGAATTTTCTCTAGGAAAAGTCATCCCCAAGTGGAGCCAGTGTTAGACTCCTATACCAATAGGTGTCATATTTCATGATTGAATTGATGACTTATATAATATGTTCATACCTTTTCTTGTTGCAAAGGTTTTCCATATTCTCAAAAAATCAAAAAATAAAAAAAATGTAAAGAGGCTATACCCTAAAAAAAAAATCAAAGGGTGAAAAGAATAAAAATGGCCAATAAAATAAAAAGAAAATGAACCCCACCAAAAGAAAGGCCAAGGAAAGTGTGCAAGTATAAATGCTACTACTTTTTGCTCTGATGTAATAAACAAAATTGTGTGCAACTTGTAACTTATGCCACAATTTATGAGCAGTCAAACAGTTTAAGCTTGGCTAGTTCATCTTTTAATTTTATGTTTTAGAGATAGAGAATAAAATCTGACCAAACTGTTTAATCTTGGCAGATAAATAGATAGGTAGAGTAAATAAAAGGAGCTCAACAGTTTAATCTAAGCCCTTGGATGTAATAAGATTAGATTTAGATAGATTTCCATATGTAAAAGAAAAGAAAAAGTGTGATAAGGGTTTGCCAGTCTAAGTGCACCCTAATAAAGAAGAAAAAATGGTAGGGTAAAGTAGGTAGGGTAGGTAGATGTTGTTGTAGAATTATATGTGATGGATAATGGCTCTAGATGTGTTAAAATTTCACTTTCATCACAAATTGCAAAAGCAAACACTACACTGGAAGAATTTCAAGCAAAGCAAAATCAAAATGATTAACTTCCCTTCTCATCTTTCCCTAAAAATTATACTAATTTCCCCCTAAGTACTAAGGTATTTAAAGATTAGAGGGGCTCAAGGCATTTCCTTGACATTTGGAGGGACCGGACCCTCGGCCCAATAATTGGAAAAATCCAAGTTCTTAAAATCATTTCATCATGACATTCATTCACCTCTAAAAAATATTTTCCTAAGTAAAATCTTATTTTACTTAGGAAAATCATGCAATATTTCATAAAAAACCCTATTCATAAAAGTATAAGTTAAATAAATTAACCTAATGTTTGCACTTAGTGCTTCTTTCATTTTCCATATTAATTTCTAATTTATTATTTAAGTCCCTATAAATTCCCCAGTCCCGTATTATTTTAATAATAAATTCCCGAATAATAAAATCTCGCCCATTGGTTGAAAAATAACCATATACTTTAATTGATTGGTTGAATTTCCAATTAATAAACAAAAAACGATACTCTGCCGTATAAAGGGATTAATTAACCCTCATGGTTAATTAATAACCTGTCCCGCCAATCAAATTTCTTCCGATATGATTAATTCATAATAAATTTCATCGGGTTTGCCATTTAACTCCCCATCATCTTCCTTTCTTGATGGTCGTTCGATCGATCGATATGAGATCAATGGTTATTATCAATATCGCTAGCCATCCACATCCGAACGATAATGCGCATTGGCCAAGCGATTTTCTGAATAGTGCCATGCCACGTGTCTTTCATCGTATAGAATCGCTGCCACTCCATTCAAAATCACCCCTCTCCAAAAGCGGTGCGATAGAAACCACTTACTGCCTACCTCCCGTGACAAAGCTGCCGTACTTGCTGACGTCATCCATTAAAATAATTAAAAACCTGCCAACCTTTGACTTTGCGAATAAAACAAATATGCTCGCGTCATTTTCACTATCCTGTGTAACGACCAGAGTCTCATGCAGAAAACTCCAAAATCAACTGTCAAACGCCATCAACTGCCACTTTGCTGAAGAAAATTGCATCTGAGCATTCAGACTTCATCTGCCATAGTTAATACCTATTCCAATTACTGTTCATTTCCTAGAAAAATAGGTATTTACCCCTATTCCCTTCAAACTCTATAAAATTCTGGTTTTTGTTTAAATTCCACACGAGAAACTAAAACAGAGTTCTATATTGGCCTTTAGTTCATTCCTATATTCCCAAAACTGCAATTACATTCTTAAACCTGTGATTGTGCCCGTTTTTTCACCCAAACCCAAAATTTTCATTTCTGAATCCACAAGAACCAGAAATGGAAATTCCCGTGGCTCTGAATGTTGCACCCTTGAATGCCCCTCACAGAGATTTAGATTATTTACCTTTGGTAGACAGAGATTTCCAAATCAAAGACCTGGTGCTCAGTGAGAATCCTCTTCGATTTTTTTGCCATTGTCGAGATAATTATTTGAAAGGTTCTGACATTGTTGGGCTTTGGGAATCCAATCTTCCCATGTATCTTCTCCCCTCAGTCCACATTTTTCCTGAAATCATTCATTACTGTCATGCAAATTATTATCCCAACCAACGAGCAGTTTTATCCCGAGTCAAAACATCCTTTTTCCCATAACTACTCATTCTATTAATGAAATACTTCAATTGCAACCTAGTCAAGCCTTGACTCCCCTTTCTATGGGAGAATTACTTGAGAAATCTGCCAATTTATCTCAAGAAGAGTTGAATCACCTTTGCCAAACCTTCATGTTTCCAGAACATCAGCCCAAAGGTCCTCCCCCTTATGGTTATACCTTTTTCACTGATGTAGGCAGGCTTATTCTGAATATGATATCCTCTGTAATGGGTTTCAATACTAGTGAATATGTTGACCAATTAACCCTAATATTGATGTCAATTTTCACCCCTGGACAGCCCCCTGCTGTCAAGTATGATTTTTCATCCTACATTGCTGATAAAATACATGACCAGTTCATGACATTTGAGAATGAGAGAGTGTTTAAATATTCTTCTGTTATTTATCATCTCATGCTTTACTTTCAATCAGAGAATTTCCCTTTCTATGTCAAAAAGCTTGATGCTAAAGGAAATCCTAGGTCTGTGATCTTTTGGTCTGCTATCACTCATAATTCCAATGATTCTCCTTATTCCTACAATGAGTTTATTGATCTATTTGTACATCCTGCAACTACTTTGTTGACAGAAGTCTCTCTTCCTAGGGTCAGTAGTGAAATCAAGAAAATTCTTCAGCTCTCAAAGCAATATCAGATAGGTGACTGGTACCTGTACCAAAATCACACAGAAATCAGAATATATGGGTGTGAGTTATGCCCATTCAAATTGCCAAAATATGTCCCAATGAGACTCTTTGCATTAGAGTATTTCAGGAAGATGATCAATTCAGATATAGCTCATTTTTGTAATGCAAAGAAAAGGGCTCATCTCAGGATTAAAAGTCAGTTAGGTCCCTTTGTCTGCAATTCTAGAGATGCTGCAAAAGAAGCTGAAAGAATATTAGAAGACTATTTTAGATTAAAAAAAGTTTCTATTGGGTTCCTTATGACCCAAATAGCTTTATTTGTGCTAGAAGAATGAAAAATAAATTATCTCCATACATGGATCAAAGAATCCTAGAAATTGAACAATATGCCAATATGGATGAGTGGATGGAAGGGACATTGATAGAACAAGATAGTGAGTAGGTCAGTGTGGACAATGTTATGAAAGACCTTGAAAATATTCTTGACCTAGACTCTTTTTGACAGGTGCAGATACCAGGTATTGGTCCTTCTTCTGCTGGGACTTCTCAGCAAAATGTATAGGAGATCAGTGCATTGGCCACAGTAGAATCTAAAGGAAAAGAAAAGGAGCCTGATATACAAGTATTTGAAAAATTCATAATGACTGAGCAACCTGAGACTTCTAAATAATAGGTTCAAGTACAGATTCCTCCCACTCAAACCAATGTGGCAGAAGTGTCAATTTTACAAACTCCTCTTAATGTAGAAAAGGGAAAAAAGAGAGATGCTGAAGCAGCTACCCCTCTTAGTGGGTCTTCAGAACAGCCTGGTGCTAAAAAAAAAAGCTAAATCCTCTTCCATAAGTGGAATCCTTTCAAGAAATCCCTAATATCCCGGGAAGAGAAGATAGTCAGCAAACATGCACAGTCAGTGGAACATCTACTACTTTACAAAGAAAAGAACTACAAAGGCAACATAGTGTAGAAGCATCTTCTTTCAAACCACATGTGAAAGATGCCTAGGATATCAAAAGAAAATTCATAAATATCAAGGCCAGAAATGATCCACTAAGGCTCCAAGTTTACAATCAATATTTGAAAATGGCTCCTAAGAATCAAAAAATATTTATGTCATCTTATGACATACAGCAGGGGAAAATGATAATGAGTCACTTCAAACCCAAGGTGCAGCAGCCTCAAACAGCTGCAGATTATATCAGAACGAATTTTGAAGTCCTAGCAAAGGATATTCATCCTTTGGATCAAATTTAGTTACACAAACAAATAGGTCAAATGATCTATTATACTCTTACTGATAACTCAATGATGAACCAGAAATTGCAGGATTCTTTGGAGAATACCAATGCACAATTGCAGCTTGCAAAAGCCTCTTCTTAGGCTAAAGATAATAGAATTAAGACTTTGGAGGAAATCATCATTGGGTTGGGACATAATCCCAAGGATGTCAAAGGTATAGACGCTTTGATAAAGAAAAAAGATGATGATATTGCAGCTTTGAGAAAGCAACCGAAGTTACCAGCCTCAAGACATCCACAGACTGCAGAAGTTCTGAAGAAAAATTCTGAAGAAGAATTAATGGAATTGCTCTTGAAACTGAATGAGAAACTTAATGAAACTGAGAAAGAGCTTGAAAATGCATTGAAATACAAATAGCCTAATATTCCATCATCTACAGTTGGAGTAGTTACAGGTATAGCAGCCACAGGTACATCAACTACAAGTTGGCCAACAGAATTGTTACAGGTTAATACTTCCAATTTGAGCACAAAAGAATTAATAAATTCAATGGAGGAATTAAAACTTCACGTGACAGAGCTTCAGAAAACAAAGGCACAATTGACCACTTTAGAACAAAAATACGATCTCTCCAAAATGAGTGTTGCAGATAAAACAAGAGAGGTCAACAGGTTAGAAAAATTGGTCAACAGATTAGAAAAGGATCTCACATTGGACAAGCCTTTAAAGGAAATAAATGAAATTCTTTGGGACAGCATCATCCAGTCAATAAAGGATGTCTCTTCCTCAATTCAAATAATGTATGAACATAATGACTTAGTTTTATTGGCTTTGGATGAAATTTAGAAAGCAAGAGAAGAATTAGGAAACATGCCCGAAGAAGCCAATAGACTTATACATTTTTTGAATACTCAGAACAAGCATCAACTTGCAGAACTTGGAATTCAAGATAGGATAGGAACAATCTTGGAAATAAAAAGATTTTTTACTAAAAGAACTCTGATACAGAATCTAGAACAAAGGTGCTCTGATATGCAAGAAGAAATCATTGCCTTTAGAGAAAGATTGGATATTCTGTTAAATAAAGGATTGCCCAGTCCTATAGCTTCAGAGGATAAATTAATGGACCTTGAAAACTATGTTGAGAAATTGGACAAGTATGCTCACAATTAAGCAATTTCCTCAACTAGTTCATCAACAGCAGCATTGCCTACAGGAAAAAAACTTAATGACAGATTGGAAAATTTGTTTTATCTCGAATATGAGGTAAAAAATTTGTTCCCAATACAGCCTACTTTCTTCAGATATACTGAGGCTGATGAAACACTAAGGAAACTTCAAAGGACCAGGATACCAGAAGCTCAATGGTGGGATGAAATTTTAGAACTTTTGTAAATATTATCCTTGGATGAATTTTTGATTGTTTACTACAGTAAGTCAGGATAAAGGATAGACAGAGGTGAAAGTGTACCAGTGAAGGTAAAGAGTATCAGTAAAACAGAACGACCAACACAGAGTTACTCAAGATGACAGCAAGCAAGCCAAATCATAGGGCCTGCATCCATCACATTCTCAAAAGAAGGAAATAGCACAACATCAGTTATCATTTTTTCTTATTTACGAGACCATCTATCTCTAGTTTGTTGTAAAATATCCATGAGTCATCCTAGATTATATCTCATTTTGTTAGGAGATATTTTTTGTATAAATACTCCCTCAATTGGAGTATTGAGGGTGGATTCTTAGACATTGCTGTAACATTGATCATTTTGGAATAAAGTGCTTTTTGGAGAAATTTCGTATGGCTAGCTGGATGAAGAATTGACGCAAAGACTTTTTATAGGATTCATGAGTCGAAAAACGGATCAATAATTCATCTCTCTTATGTTTTGAAGTTTTATATTTTTTTATTATATCACTGCGTTTCATGTCTCAATGATTAATGAAAAGGAATAAATCAGAAAGTGCTTAAGTGTAATCTGATTTTAATCATTGTTATTCTAAATGTTTTCTTCTGAACTGGTTTAAACAGTGAATTCTTAATTGCTCCTGTTTTTCTAGTTTATGCATTTTGATTATTTAGTAAAGAATAATTAATTGCTCTTTGTTTATAATCACTCAATTTCCCTCTTTCAAATGTGTTGAAGGATTCTTAATTGCCCTTCATCCATTTTGATTCCATTCCATTCACTTTAGATTTGTAATTGCTCCCTATTTGATTACCTTGCCTTGTGAAACCATCTTTTGATAAGAAAATTAATCTAGTTCAGCCATCCTTCTTGACTCCATTAGCCCAATGGACTAAAACTACTCAATCTTACCCTCTGCTATAGAATTCCATCACCCAAACTCAATCAAAACCCCCGGACTTTATAACTAGTCTAATACCTTTTAAAACAAAGCTAAATTTTACAGAGAGAGCCCTCTCTGGGTACAGATTGGCTAGATTTTGTACCTAAAAGTTGGTTTGTGGTTACCTCGGACCCCTTTCCTCTTCTCTACAACTTCAAGGAAACTATGAGTGATAACATAATCAATATTTCCTTAGGTACTAGTAGGGAATTTTTATATAATAATTTTAGGCTCCATGGTTGGGTTCTCCAGTCGTGGTAGTTCTCGTAACCACTAGCTATCATATGTTTGTTAACTCATATTAAAAATTTCACCCTCCAGTTATCTAGAGACATTATTCTAAAATATATGCATTGTGTGTGTGCAGATTATTTGATGTAATCCCATTTTGGTAAAAATAAATTGACCATTTTATTACGTAATGTATAAAGAAAAGGTGGATTGTCTTTATTTTTTATTTCGTTATATTCACCCCACCAATTTAGAAATCATATATCAATATTGTATCTCCTACAACTCATATTTTTCTTCTCTTAGTGCATATGTATATCATAATTCATAACTATCCAAATTATAAAAACCTAGCTCCCATTATTTCTTAGTTTTAATTTCCCTCGCTAGGCTTGATGTTGACTAATTGTGTCATTCAATTTTTTTTCCTATGTCTTTGTACACACATGGAAATTTAACTAAAAATGTATAGATACTTACTGATATAACTAAACTAATTGTTCCTCTCTATAGTACTATTCTATTATGACTACATGTACGCATTAGACGCATTAGATAATCTAACTGTACAATACCCCTATATGCTCCTTTTGAATATTAATCTTGATTTAATGATACGACCCTTTACGATCAAGAGTAATTGTTGTGAATATCTACCCATGGTCACCTATTTGATTCAACGAGCATTATGCTGAAAAATTCCTCAACTGGAAATTTTGTATTTAAACAAAATTTTGCTAATTGATACCTTACAGTGTTCTACCCAATGTGTGCTCATACTGTGAATATAATTCTATACCTGAGTTAATATCAACCCCTATAAACCTACATATTTAAGTACCTCATTCAAATAACCAAAACCTACCCATAAGTAGATATTTCCGTTCGTGGGAAACTTACATATTATTAATCATTACCACACAAGTTATAACATTTATAATCTATAATAATATTTAATCTATACAAAATATAAGTTTCTCAATAATTACAATGAAAGCAGGTAAAAACCATATTATCCTTAATCCTATTACATTAAACAATCCATCACATAATATTTTTCTTTTTTCCTATTGCCAAACATATTTATAATCAAATCCAAAGCACCGCATGGATGAAATTCCACATAGCATTTGTGCTTACTATGAAAATATATAGGCACACTTTACCAATAACAATTTCATGCATTATATAGAAAAAAAAGTGGATATAACACATTGGAAAATTGGACATTGATCTACACCCAACCATAGAATTGCTTCATCACAATTCATCCCCTATGTGAGATTCAACTCATTTCTGATCAATAACCTCTTTATCCTTCTAGTTGAAATTTTATGCATTATTTCCATGAAATAATTTTCCCTATAGTAGTGTCTCGATTTGTGTCTTTCACAGCCACTAGCCTAGGCTCTTTTTGCACAAAATTTTGCTTTTCTCTCCCGCAAATATTTTTTCCAATTTATTCTTAGCATCTATCTCCAACTAAGCACTTTATGTACATTTTTCTCCAATCCATAAAATTTATCTAGAATTCCTTATAGAATTCTTATCATGGAAATATTACTTCGATTAAGAACCTTATTTCCTAGTGTCTAAATTCTCCAAATGTTTCTAATCCACATTCATTTATTGATAATTATTTATTTCCCTAATTACATTCTTATCATAATAAAGTAAATAATAATATGTATAATTTAGAGAGGTGTCACACTCGACTCCAATACTAAGGACCCGGCTCCTCTGGAGTCTGTGTTTACGGATGGAGAATAATAGTATGATATATTCTCTCTCTGTAGTTTTTTATTTTTCTTTAAAGCATGTGGAAATTAGTATATTTGAAGTTTAAAATGACAAATTTCAATGAGAGAGAATGCAAGCGAATTTTCCAAGGCACTACTAGCAAAGAATTTGATATGCAGGTGGAAATTAAGGGAACAACTGGAAGATTCTCCAACTTAGGAAAAGACAAGTAACCATGCAAAATTTCTTGAATATTTTCCATATTTAGTTCACATAAAATATAATTTCATAGAGTTAATTTTCTTGAAAATTATTTTTTAGTTTAGTTCTTGAAGATATTTCATGGATTGGATGATAAGTTAATGATTTTTTCTTGGAAAATAAGTCATCGAGAACCCATGTTAGTTTCTCATAATCATTTCTTTGGGAAATATTATGTTGAACATTGTATGAAATGACTAACTACTTCTTGGTAAAATATTATGTTTCTTTATATATGCTTTTCTTACTTGAAAATAATAACCTCCTGAAACGATTGCACAACTAGATGAATTGTGTCAAATTATTGATTTAGGTGTATAAAAGGTTAAGTTAACCTTGTTATCCTTTCCTAGTTTTATGCATTAAAGGTGGTTATATGTGGTAATTTCTTAAAATGGAAGCATCAAAAACTACATGTAGAAAGACAAAGAAACTAGGTTATATTAACTTTTTTTTTTTGAAAAAGAAGTATGTATTTATTTACATGAAAAGAATAGTTAATGTTGGTAGAATTATAAGAAGGGAATATGTGTTTCATACATTAAAGAAGAACTATTGTGATAACCTATTTCATGCACAAATAATAAGAATTGTGTTATAGATATATGTTCTTTGCATGTATAGAAGAACTATTTATCTATGTTTCTTGAGGAAAAAGTATATGTAATCACTTTATGTTATCATTACTATTATGTTAGTTTTTTTTGGAATAATATTATGTATATGCATGAAATATTTGTATTATCTTTCTTTGGAAAGAATATGCATTTTTGTGTGGGAAAATATAACATGTTGTGTTAGCCTACATTGGAAATGACTCTTTGAGAAGCGAGATGAATTACATGCACAAAATTCATAGTAATGTGTTGATATATATATATAGGTAATATCAATATAATCTCTGGAAAGGAAGACACGCATTTTTATGTTTTATGGCACTAGTTTTATGGAAAAAGAAAACATGTTTTGTCTTGCCTTGTTATGCTATATTTCCTTGAAGAGGAAACATGTCTTTGCATGATCTATTGTGCTAAGAATTATTTTGGCGAAGTTTATTTTGGAAATAATATGCATTTGCATGTATAGGGAAAACATTCATTGTGTTAGCTTTATTTACGTATTTTCATGCACCAAAATTAACAGCTGAAGGGTTAGGCTTTTCTATAAATTTTATTTAATTCACATGCATGAATATCATAATTAATGTGTTTGTTTCTTTCAAATAAATATTTGGACAATTGTAGCCATTTTTCTTGCAATAATTTATGCTTATGTGAGGGAAATATGAGTTAATATTATTGACTATAACTAGCGCATATATGCAATGTTGTTAAAGGAAAAGGAAACATGCTTTATTATGCTAGATTTCCTTGAAAAGGAAACATGTTTTTGAATGCTCTATTGTGTTAAGAATTCACTTTGGGAAGAGTATTTTGGAAATCATATGCATTTGCATGCATAGGAAAAAACATTCATTGTGTTATCTTTATTTACATATTTTTATGCACCAAAATTAATAGTTGAAGGGTTAGTTTTTTTGATAAATTTTATGTAATTCACATGCACAAAGATCGTAATTGATGTGTTAGTTTCTTTTAAAGTAATTTCTGGACAATTGTAGCTATTTGTCTTGAAATAATATATGCTTATGTGAGTGAAATATTAGTTAATATGACTTCTTATAACTAGCACATATGTCATGTTGTTAAAGGAAGCATGTTGCGATATTTTTCTTGCATGTCATCAATGTACATGAATAGATGGAGATGCATGACTACTATATATTTATCAATGGGTTTCTTAATACTTTATGTAATCTTGACATCAATGTATGTTGAATATAACAATAGTAGGAAATGATGGTGACTTGTGAAAAAGATATATTATGCTTAACATAGTCGCAGGAAAATAATTAATGGTCCCCACATATGAGTGTGAACATTATTTCCCTATGGAAAATTGCTTCCTCATAAATATTTCCTTGGATTTTAAGTCCATTTTATAGCCTTCATCTATTTTTTCGTAGAAAACATGGTTATTTAATCTTGTATGTCTATTTTAAATCCATTAATGTACCTTGCAATATTTTCTTCTATGTCTTCAAACTGTCCAGCTCATACACTAACCTTGTAGAACTCTTATGTGTATTCTCTTACTATCATAAACCTTTGCCTAAGGTTCTGCATCTGTCTATATAAGGTAAGCTAATAGTCACTTGGTAAGAACTTTTCTATAAATTTTGAGACCATCCTGTTACAATTTTTGATGCGTTTCTTACCTGGTTTTCTCCTTTCAACTTGTACTCCATCCCACCATAGAGGTACATGCCCCTTCAATCTAGTGACGATGAACTTAACCTTCCTCTCTCCTTCCATTTATTCATATTCAAAGAGTTTTTTCATCTCATTGATCCAATCCATTAACTCTTCAGGGTCTAAACTACCATTGTAGAATGTAGAATGGGACTTTAGGTTTAATCTTTGAATTAGATTCTACCAAATATTTTAGAAATATGAGTTAGGTGTAGGTGCCTCCTCCACTTCATGATCTTCTTCCTCATCAAGTTCACTGATATCTCCTTCAGGAACCCTTTTATTCTCCCTTGCTGCAAGTCTTTCTTCCCACCTTCATATAGCTTCCAATTATGCAATTAGTCTACCACCTCATGGATGTCTACCACGTCCTCCTCCTACCTTGAAAGCCATTTTTTATCCTAATATTCTTCTCTTGAAGGTTTTTTTAGGGGTTTATTCTCCTAATTTTACTTGCTCTCATAACAAAAAATGAGGAAGTTTCCCTTCCTTGAACTACATCTTTAACATAAATAGATAATATCCTTAGATATTGAACTATAATTTCATGTTCCGGATTTATTTCTTTTGTTTCATGTTCACCTTCGGACATTCACATATTATGTTCTTAAAAATAATATTTTAAATTGGAGCATAAAATTACACCTATCATCAATTTGATATGGAATCATTCACTTCTATATTTTGATTTTGTTGGATTCATTCCATATACCCTTCACTGGAGCATACTAAACATGCAGGAATGACATAACCATTAGAAAGATAGCTTTGGAAAATCTTGTCGCAATCGAATAAAAAGTAGCTTATGGAACTCAAGGAATCTCTTCAATCAATAATTTTTTTCACGAGTAACAAATTAGACCCCCTTCTGCAAAAAATCCATATATCAGAATCTTAAAATTATTTTTCATTTCCTTAGAACTCGAGCCCCATAATAGGTCACAGTTCCTCCGTCTATAATTTCTCTATTTTCTGAAAACTAAATTTTAAAATGAGAAATTGATGCAAAAAAAATATTTTTATATTTCCCATCGACAAAGATCAGAAAACAAACTCATAAATAAATTTCTATAGAGAATGAGAGTAATACACAAGTATGGAGAAATATATTTAATTCCAGAAACAAACCCCTCGAGTCCTTTTCTTTTGTCTTTTCTTCCCACCTAGAAATCTTACAAAATTTACATATATATCATTTCCAGATTGAGCCAAATTCACAAACATAGCTTCACATCAACCAAGAATAGCCCAAATATTAAGGATGATATCTTTTAAACCAAATAAAAAAAAATAATATCTAGTTATTACAAATGTATTCTAACTTATCCTTAGAAATTGAAATTGACAACTGAAGGATCAAACCCCCTGGCTTGTAATATTTTTTGGATTTTCTTCATAAATAGCCATGAAGGATGGATTTGAGATATATCCCTTCCATTAGCCACTAAATTGACTATGCTCCTGCATCAATGAGTGAAGAAAATCCACAAATAAGTGAGCCATTGTAGAGATCAATAGGGTAAGAGGTGCATTAATGACTAAAGTTAGAAGATATATTTACCAATCCTCTCGAATCACTAAATTTAAATATGTGATATTGTAGAGAATTATTTTCTCCATCCAAAAATTATATTATTCTACTATATTATCATTTACAATACATGTAATATTGTTATACTATATTATCATTTAAAATATATTTTACAGAAATCTAAGTGTTATATATATATTTATATTCTAATTTTCATATCCAATAAAAAAATACTATTTATTATAATTATATTTAATTTAATTATACGTCAGTTTTTTTATATTACTCTTTATTTTTTAATATTAATTGTAAATTCCATATAGTCAAAATTTTGAAATATTTGTTTGTGTATTTTAATGTACAATAAAATAATTTTTTGTTTGGATGAGGGATCATCAATCTATTTGTAAAATTTTCTAATAAAATACATTTTGGTGAAGATATGGTTTATTGTGAGTGGGTAGGAAATAGTTGTAAAAAATATATGAACAAAGTAGGATGGTTCTAGAAGTTATGAACGACCTTCACCTAAAAAAATCTCTGCTAAAGGTTATCGCCTGCTGTGACATACAAATATATACACAATACAACAAGAATATAAATATAAATAGCTGGGAAGAGATGGGAGGGGATAGAAGTGACAATCAGGCGATCGAGGAATCATCATTAATAGAAATGAGTTTTATTAGTGTGAGAAACATATCTGGTAACTGTGGGATATTGGAAATGGCGATGGTGCGGTAGGTTATGGTGAGGATGTCCCTTATAGCGTTAGTGGAGAGTGCAATGGCCGAATTTACTTGCGACATCGCATAGAGAGGCCCAAAAATGTATTATTGCTCCTACTACATTGGTTTCAATGATCTTATTCCCGATTGTTGTACTGTCATCAAAAATTACTTTGTTCAATCCCCCAATGATGACCAAAATTTTTGGGAGGAAGCCCCTCGGGTCCTTTCTTGGGAATTATGGTTTTTTTTTATTATTATGACAGATGGACAAGGGTAGCGATATATGGACACTACCACCTCTACGAAATCATTTTTTAAAGACTACCATCTCAACATATTGTAATTTTATAGTCATGGCTCAAGCGACGACAGTTAGGACGAGAAGCCCTACCTTGAGTGGCCCTGGCAATAAAAATAGAGGCACCATGTCGGCATGGCATTCCAACTCTTCTGAAGGTAAAAATATGAGAAAAAAGCTTGTATCAAACATCATAAATCACCCAGCTACAACATACCAAGAGGGAAAACTGAGGAAATCAAGAATTTAATTGAGGAGTGGGAAGAGGATTTGAACAGTTAGGCAGGTATGATGGAAATCGATGTTGAGGACTTTCACACTCTAGTTCGATATCCTAGTCATACTCATGGTCGCACACTTAGTTCAAGAATACACTTTTCTTGTATTGGTTCATGAAACAAATATTGGGGAAGGCTCTGGAGAAGATTTTTGTGGGCATTGTTGCAACAGTGCAAGACTTTTTTGAATACAAAGAGGACTTCCAGAAGCTCTAGTTTTAGTTGCATAAGTAGGATGCATGCCTTCAGTGAATTAAAAAATAATCTGCTTTGCATTCTCTCTAAGATAGATATCTCGGGAATCACATCTTCTAGATTTGAACCAGATGTGTCTTTCTTGTTTTCTTCTCTCCTTTGATTTAACTTATACATGTATATAACTCAATATTCAAGATATTATACAAATAAAATCCTTCTAATTGAGTTTGTCTTATTTTTTTCACATACGAACTTAAAGTGACCTTGAGAGTTATATATTTATTGCTTGATATTTATGGCTTAATTAAATAATATAAGGCATAAGTTATGGTAAATTTCATCATTCTTCCTAAGCCATTTAAATTTCTAGATTAAATCTCTTGAACTAAGGAATATAGTGCAACCTGTATAATTGATGACTATTAATAATCTCTATTCCAATTTTCAACTAGAAGAGGAATTAGTACTGTATAATTTAACCTAATCAGTCATATATATGGTTTTATTATATTACTCCATCATATAATTTTCAAGTAATATCATATTCCTCATGCATTAAAGTTATGACAGGCTCGATAGTTATTTTTTACCCCTCTCGAGTACCTCTAGTTGATGCCCTCTAATGGTTAGTCTCCATTTACACACATAGCACGTGATGGGTAATGGATATGGTATTTTGGTTTTTGTGAAGGGCTAGGATGCAATGAAGAGATCCTATGGTACTCGTTTCTCATCCCCAAACCCTAACCTATTTATTCTCATTACTCCCAATTCATTTTGTTATAGTCACATGCTAGATGTCATTTCCGAGCTGTCGTTTATCTCGTCCAAGATGTTGTAGGTGAAAGGCTACGAGTGATTACAGTATCATGGTTATGGTTTAAAGAGGTTCTACTTCTATTACCATCTCCATTCATCTTGTGTGATGTTCATTGTAAACTATGCTGCTCCATGGTTTCGCTATGCCCATGTCCTATATCACTTCAGATGTGTAACATCTCCAATATGGTTTATATATATATAAATATCTCTATGATTAATCACCACCTTTTTATTTCATCCTTCATCCCAATAATATCTCTACCATGTTTATAATATCTCTACCATGTTTATAGTAAATTCATCACACTTACATTTCTAGTCATAATTTAACATGATTAGGAAAATACCCCTATAACAACCTCTTCCTTCATTTCTAACATACCCTTGCCTTCTCTATTATTCATTCCATACCCTACCACTAATTGTTAATAATATAAACGTTACACATTATTAATTTATATACTAATTTAAATCCTCTCCTCCCTAATCCTATGGTCTTATTGTAAGCATATTTCAACCTTATATTAATATAGAAACCCCGATACTTAACTACATAGGAAATACCTACGTTACTACACTTAATGCATATTGTATTGGCTTCTCAAAGTTAAGTACGATGGTTTAATGGAGCAACAATAGTTTCATTTTGAATTTAATTAAAGTACCCCACATGTCTAATTTTCCAACATGCTGGTCTCCATATGGAAAGGGTCACATGCCCTCACATGGGCCTCCCACACATATCGAGGTTCCATATGGAAGGTGGAGATTAGACTCGAATGAATCGATGGTTCCGATGATTTTTTTAAGCCCTAAGATTTTACCCAACCTGTCTTGGTCTCGTTTCGACATTTTTCTATGAGTGAGGCGGTCATCTATCTCTTCAGAGATTTTTCTCCATTGCCGACCTGCAAGTATATTTTTAAAGGCTTTGTGCTTGATTCCTCCACCGTTTTCGTACCTAGACCTCTACCTCCAAAGTGCGACCAACAAGAATGTTTTCCAGAACTCCTGTGTAGGATTCATTCATTGTTTTCATGAGGATTGTGATTTAACTTGGTACAAAACTGAGAGTTGTGTTCAGTCACTCACAAGTAATCGAATATGATGTGTTTTTTGTATTTTTCTGATATGACCTTCATATGTTATATTTACTAAAAATATTTTGTCGTTTTTAAAGGAATAATACATGGTCCCTTCAATTGGTTGCTCATCATCCCTCAGGTAAGTAATGGATACCCTACCTCTGGTTTTGGTCATGGTTTTTGTGTATTTTCAACTTGTTGATATGAGTTTCTTTCATTTTGTAGAGGGCATACTTTGTCCTCTATATGATGAAATTGAGAAATTACCCTACCTACCAGCATGACGACAACACTCCTTCATCTAACAAACACCCTTTTGGCCCTTCTTTATCATAGAAGAGGTAAGCCCCTTTCTAAATATCTCTCTGATTCACTTCTAATTTTCTTGGTTTTTGTAAATAGAAGCAAGGTAGCATTAGTATGTAGATTTCAGGTGTTTACCTTACTACTAGTTTTCTGGTTTTGCAATCTCGCATCTTAATTAAATGATTATTCTGTCTAGTGTGAAAATCCTCTTTCCATCAATGGGTATTTTTCGACTGTCTGTGCTATTTGTAAATTCTTTATCGTGTTTTTATGTTTGTGTTAATGGTGTTAGGTTTTCGTCCTTGACCCTACCAGATTTGACAATCTGCAATTAGGGTTTTTACTTTTCAGTTCATAATTTCTATCTGGATACTTATTTTTCTAATGACCATGCTGCCATACTTGAATTTGATTTCTAGTTGTGGATATAAATAAACCCTCCCATTCAAAACCCCTCATTCTTCTTTGAGTTGTTGGGTTTCATTAAATTACAGGGTTGAATCTTGGAAGTAGCATCAGTTGGCTCATCGTGGCTTTGTATTATTTGGTTCAGTGTGACTCCATTGATTAGTTTATTCAATCATTTTATTTGATTCTAGAAATATGGTTACGCTGCTTAGTGAAACTGTGGGTTTTACGTTGTAATTCTTTAATTTAAGTATTTTGATTATTCTTCTTAGCGATAATTGGGATTTTTACCTTTAAATGTGATCTCTATGGGTAGCCATAGTGTTGGGGTTGTATTAATCATGGTTAAATGACTAAAACATTAAACATAAATTACCAATCCAGGGACATCTTTTATTTCAATTACAGTTGCATAATCTATGCCGATACATCAAACTAAAGGAAAATCCAAATAAAGGAAATCATTGTTGGAAAGAAATCACTCATGCAGAAATAAAATGATATAGAAGACAATGACCATACCTCAATTAATCTGTCCTAGCACACCACACAACAATTATCCAGCTAGTATCTCTAATATCACATGTGCAACATCATATAAAGTACTGGAATTGAAGAAGATATATTCACAGCTAAAACAGAAGAAACAACACTTCCACTAATACATAAAGTCAATATAAATACATATATATTCACGGCTACCTTAACCATCGCAATCCCTTCTAAAGAGGAGGGCCCTTCCTCCCTAGTAGGGCGTAGGTAGAGAAAGAACTTAACAGAAACTAAATCAGATGATGCGTGTAACAACAACAACACGATGACTTGTATTAATATGATCGAAATTACAGAGTAAAATTACTGTTATTCTTCTCTAAACTTTTGACCTCAAGAGTCGAGAAATATATAGTGGTTACATATTCGAAAAATGAGGGATGGATAAATCATGAGAATCTTGTTATTCTCATGATGATCAAAATAGAATACATATGGATACAACCACTTCTTAATAAAAGTATGACTCAAAAATTATAGATTACAATCAAAATCACCTAGAGGTTGTTATCCAAAAATACACTACTTAACAACTTCTACTGCTATCATGATAAATCACAACTATAGCATAACAGCTAGAGGAAATTTCAACATCAAGAGTTGACAAGATCCAGTCAATGATATAGTTGTGACAACAATTCGTCAACGGGTTTGTAACAACATGGTGTAACATCATCGTGGTGCAGTAGCTCACTGTAACAACACACATTTAGCTTCTCCTGTACGCCTTGTGTCCTTGATCCTTTGTGCTTCAAATAAAATTTGGAAATAAAATAAAATACCATAGATATTCTCCAAACATTCATCCTCAATTAGTCATAAAAAAGACATGATACATCAAAATAATTGATGAAATGGTGATGTAATGAAAGTAAGGTGAAGCAGCACAAGTTAAGATATAATGGTAGGAAAAAGAGGTAAATATAATACTAATGGTTATATTTATGAGGTAAAATAGGGGAAACAAATGTAGGAAATAAGTGAAAAACTGATACCCAACATCTCCCCCCAACTGAAGCACTTTCATTTCCTCACGCAAAATATCATCTCTCATGGGAATATCTCTGGTGTAGGTCAGTGAGATCATAAGCATTGGTTGTATCTTCATCTGCGATCCTGTACCCTTGATTAGCCATTAGCTTCTGTATCCAAGACTTTGATTCATACCTTTTCAATTCATAGTTACTTTGATAATCCTCAATTGACATCCATATCAAAGGGAACTTGAACCTTAACCTGAGCCATGAAGCACCAAGGGTTTGTACTATTTGTGCATATGTTGGTACATGTGTAACAACCACCACAAAATTTTGGAATGTAAATGCCCCCCGCTTTCAAAAGCTAAACAATTCTGGATTTCGTGCATTTCAAGCACCCAGTCAAGGCTCAACTCTTCATCACTAAAAATTTATTGAGATAGAAGTTCACAATACTCCTTCTATAAGTGGCCACACATTCCCTTATTCCATGGGTGCTCAAAATTCTTCTAAATTTCGACTTTAACTTGATGACCCGTCCTAGTTTTTCCTGGATCCATAATGTCATGTTCTCTTCATTAGCATCCATAGATCTGGTGGACAAATGGCACTCAATCTGATTCTTCATGAAGGACACAAAAGCTCTCAATTGCAAATCCCCTATATAGGAGAATATCGTCACCACCATTTTCATACTCATGTGTTCGCAAATGATATTGTGGAAGAATAACTCACACAACAGGATTTTCTCGTCAAAATCGGAGGCAGGAATGACATCTAAGAATGTGTGAGTGGAAGAACATAGATAGGGTATTTCCTCCATAATAGCTTTCATATGCAACAGGAAGTAGAATTCCCATAGAAAAATGGGGTAATATGGGGAGGACCTCCTGGACCCTAGTAGATTGAGGGCAAGTTCATGAAGGTTTTTCTTATCCATGGTAAGATCCTGAACCTGCTACTATAACAATAACAGTTGTTTCTCCTGCTTCTTCATAGCTTCCTTCCACTTATAATTCTCTCATCCTTTATTCAACTCTTATTTCATCCAATTTTCTTCTAGGGAATCTATCTCCCTCTGATGCTCCTTCAGCAAAATCTTCCCATCCTCAAGGGAGATTACTTCCTATTTCCACTTCTGCAATTCGTAAATTAACAAGATTTTCTTAGAACTCCATCTTGAGATGGGACTTGACGTTCTTCTGCATTCAATATCAACATTAATGACGTTTTTCGTAATGTCCAGTAAAAATGGGATCTCTGTCGCTCACAATAACCCTTGGGCTTCCATGTAGCTTTTGAATTCTGTCCATAAATGTAGTAGCAACTGTACTTGCTTTAAATGGATGAGATAATACACAAAAGTGTGCATACTTGGTAAGTCTATCAACTACCACCATGATGACACTCTTTCCTTCGAACTTAGGTAAACCTGTGATAAAATCCATTGAAATCTCCTCCCAGCGTTGACTTGGAATGGATAAAGGTTGTAGAAGTCCCGGGGTCTTAATTGTTTCCACTTTATTCTGCTGGCAAACCAAACATTCCGCCACAAACTTTTGAATATCAGATTTAAGGCCATCCCAAAAAAATTCTTTCTTCACCTTGTGGTAAGTTTTTAAAAATCCTGAGTGTCCTCCTAAAGGAGAAGTGTGCAATTCCAGAAGAATCTTTTGTTTTAGATGGGAATTCTTACAAAGATATAAGCGATCTTTGTACCATAAGGAATCATTTTTCCAACTAAATGTATCAGATGTACTAGGATCTTGCTGCAACTTTTGGATGAGTGTCCATACATATTTGTCCTTCTTCCATTCATCTCTTGCTTCAGTTATCCAATCTGGTTGGATAATAGAAATGGCACAAATCAATGCTTCAACCTCTTCATCCTTTCTTGAGAGTGCATCTGCAACAACATTAAGCTTTCCTTTTTTGTAGATTATTTCAAAGTCATAATCCAACATCTTTGTGACCCATTTTTTCTACTCTTCTGATGATAGTCTTTGTTCCAAAAAGTGTTTAAGACTATCATGATCTGTTTTTACCTTGAAGTGTCTTCCCATTAGGTAAGTTTGCCATTTCTTTAGTGCATGCAGTATTGCTAACATTTCCTTCTCATAAATAGGTTTCTGTAAATACTTTCCTTTGATTGGATGACTTTCAAACGCAATGGGTCTTCCTTCTTGCATTAAAACTGCACCAATTCCATTTCCTGAGGCATCACATTCCACAATAAAGGTTTTCGTGAAGTCTGGCGTAGCTAAGACCGGTGCTAGGAACATTGCCTCTTTAAGACTTTCAAAGGCCTTAGTTGCTTCAAGAGTCCATGAAAATGCATCTTTCTTCAATAATGTTGTTAGAGGTGATGCTATTCTCCCATAATTCTTAACAAACTTACGATAATACCCTGTTAACCCGAGAAATCCTCGCAACTTCTTTATGATTGTGGGGACTTTCCATTCCTTAATGGCTTTAATTTTGTTAGGGTCTACTTTAACACCCTTGTGAGATACAATATGACCCAGATATTCCACCTCTTGTAATCTAAAGAAACATTTGGATTTTTTTGCATATAATTGCTTCTCCTACAATAGTTTGAGCACCCTGTCAACATGTTCAACATGATCCTTCCAAGACCTGCTGTAGATTAGTATATCATCAAAAAATACTAGCACAAATTTTCTAAGGAAGGGTTTGAAAATGCAATTCATCAACCCTTGAAATGTAGAAGGTGCATTGGTAAGGCCAAAAGGCATGACCAAAAATTCATAATGACCCTCATGAGTTCGAAATGCTATTTTTGGAATATCTTGAGTCTTCATTCTAATTTGATGATATCCTGAACGAAGATCCAACTTGGTAAAATAAATTGCTCCATGTAATTCATCCAATAATTCATCAATCACAGGAATGGGAAATTTGTCTTTAATGGTGAGCTTATTGAGCTCCCTATAATCAGGACACATTCGCCATGATCCATCCTTCTTGTGTACCAACACTACAGGAGCAGAGAAAGAACTTTGACTGGGTTGAATTATACCCGCCTCTAACATTTCTGCAATCATACGTTCAATTTCGCTCCTTTGGAAGTAAGGATATCTATAAGGCCTGATGTTTGGAGGAACACTTCCTGGAATCAAATGAATAGCATGATCATGATCACGAATAGGTGGGAGTCCTTTGGGAGTTTCAAACACCTTGGAATGATTGTCAAAGACTTGTTGGAGATCTGCAGAAATAGATGATTTTGATGTCGGAACTTCTAGTGAGCATAATTGTGCAATTACGCCTCGTTGTTCTTTCTTTAGAAGCTTTGTCATGACATTAGAGCTTATTATCCTTCTCGGCTTCCCTTCAATACCCCGTAATTCGACTTCCTTTTCTTCTTAAAAAAATTTCAAAAAAAGTTCTTGAAAATTAAAAGCTACCGTCCCCAAAGATTGTAACCATTGTACTCCTAGTACAACATCAGCACCTCCCATAGGAATGGAAAGCATTGGACTAGTCAATACATATTCCCCATGGTTAGCTTGATATTATGGCATTTTCCAGATCAATTTATAGTTCCTCCATTTGCAACCATCACTTGACATTCTGGTGCTGGGTATAGGAAACAATTTAATTCCTTGGCTACCTTACAATGAATAAAATTATGGGTGCTACCTGAATCAATCAACACCATTACCTTTTTCTTCTTGATATGTCCTTCTATCTTGAGAGTTTGAGGAGTGGTAATTCCTGCCAGTGCATTACACGATATGGTCAGATTCATTTCTTCCTCTTTTAGGGCTGGTTCCTGGTGTATATCCTCTTCTTGTTCATTTTCTTCTTCCTCTTCACAATCTATGTAAAATAATTTCTTCTCAGCACACTTATGACCTTTAGTGTATTTGCTATCACAACTGTAGCAAAGCCCTTTTGCTCTCTTTTCTTCCAATTGTTGTGGTGTCAACCTTGTAGGTTGTGGAAATCTAGGCGTAGCAACACTTCCTTCTTTATAGAATTGAGTGGTAGGCTTCCTTGTCGCCATAATTTTATATTCAACTTTTCTTGCCAACCTGAATGCCTCCTCTAATGAATGAGGTTCCAACACATGAACTTCATGTTGGATGTTATCCTTTAGAGTACCTATGAAGAGATCAATCATGTGTTCCTCTGGAATATCAGTTACCCTTATATTCAATTTTTGGAAGTCCTTAATGTGCTGCCCCACTAAACCCTTTTGTTTGAGATTTATCAATTGGCTAAAGAAGGTGTTGCTCTTTGTATCCTCATAATGTGCTATCATTTCCTCAGTAAAAATTGACCAAGTGACAATTTTTTTACGGGAGCAAAGCCATCGATACCATACAAATGTGTTTTGTTCTAAATGTAAAGTTGCAATGCGTACCTTTTGTGTGTTTTGCACGTTATGGAGATCAAAATATTGCTCCATCTGTAGTATCCATGTTACAGGATCCTTTCCATCAAACTTCCTCATATCCATCTTTGGAATATGGTGTTTCTTCCCGCCAACATTAGAGTTTATGAAATCACAATTAACATTTATTTTGTTCTCATCATGAGGTTCTTCTACTATCTTTTCACCATTAGGAAACCTTTCTTGTATAAACTTTGTCAAACCTTCCATGTCTGCTTTTAGAAAATTCTTCATGTTTTCCATTTTCTCATCGATCTTAGCTTCCATTTCATCCATCTTAGATTCCATGCCAGCCTCCATGCCATCCATCTTAGCTTCCACGCCATCCATCTTAGCTTGCACGCCTTTCTTCAAACCTTCCATCTTCACTTCCACGCCATCCATCTTAGCTTCCATTCCTTTCTTCAAACCATCCATCTTCACTTCCACGCCTTTCTTCAAAACTTCCATTTCATTTTTTGTTGCTCTTTGCGAGAGTGAAATTTGTTGCACTTGCTCTTGTAATTTTGATAGATCATGTTGCAATTCTTCATCTTCATAAGTCATGGTAGAGCCTTCTGAAGGCTTAATGGGTGTTGAATTATTTTTAGGGGCCATTTTAGAATCCAATATTGATAACTATTCTACAATATGCCCTTGGAATCAATTCAACTTGATTCTTCAAACAAGACTTATGCAATTCGGAAAAAAAAATACACACCTTTTACTTGCTTTGAGGAGCTCGATATTGAAATTAAATTATCTCTGTAATTGGAAATATTCAATATCTGAAATTCAGCCCTGTAGTATCCCTCTGAAGCTTCTTTCAAATGCCATAGGTATGATCTAATTTGGATTCCCCAAGGCAAAGTTGTGTCCAATATCCCACAATGACCTAATTATGGACTGGTTCAGTAGAGAAAACTTGTAGGACTTGCCACGTGTCACTGTTTCGTCCTTTGCCTCTGAAATTGATAGCCAAGAAACTATAGTCCGTGTACTTGCGAACACTTTTAACGGAACTCAAATCCACTTCCCAGAGAGAGAGTTATTGAACTTTTCCCACGATCACCTCTTTCAGATGAAATTCAAGAGCCTGAAAAAGCACTACCTTCCACAGATCATATCTCCAAAAATATTGTGAACCAAGCTCTGAAATTTTTTGAAGCATTTCCACAAGATTTTAGCTTCGCACCATACAAATTTCAGATTCTGAACCTTCGTAGAAAATAATTTATAGTGAAAATGCCACGATGACCTGTTTAGGAGCTTGAAAAAAGACCTAACTTCCACAGATGATATCTCCGAAAATATTGTGAACCAAGCTCTGAAATTTTTCAACCATCTGCCTTAGGATTTCAGCTTCGCACCCTAAAAATTTCAGCTTCTAAACGAAACCCTAGAATCCAAAGCTCTGATACCAAATTTTGTGTAACCAGCTTCAAAAATAGAAGAAAAGAGATATTAACGCCTTAGAAATAAACCACTTCGAGGGGGAAACCTCCAATACATTACATAAATGCACAATTCTTGGATGATACAATTTACAAAACCTCCTTTCTATATATAGGAGTCCATGGGGCCATAATGTAATCTGAAGATATCTTAATGTAATCTGCTTGACTTTGGTAATAATAATTTAAGGGCACAATAATAACAAAATGGGGGTTACAAGGGTACAATAATAACAATAAGGGGGTTACATTAACAATAATAAGGGACTATACTAGTGATATAGGGACCTAACATCGTTTCTGCCTAGAGTAGGCTTTGTTTCCATTGTTGTTTCCTCTGTAACAGTAGTGGCTTCCACAAGTTATTATGTATTAGGCTCTAGGTCAATTATTACAGGAGGCTCTACTTTAATTGCTGGTTCTTGTGTAAGAGTAGTATCCTTAGCAGGTTCTTTTGTAATAACATCATGTAATTCTGTTTCTATTTCAATTGGGTTGGTGTTTTCCCCAAATACCTTATACCCTGCTATTGTTAGTTCTTGAAAATATGTCATGCATACAAGAACCAGTATTTCCTTCCCATTAGATAATTTTTGTTTCAATTCTTCATTTTCCTTTCTTCAATTTTCAATTTCTAAAAGTAGGACATGAGTTTTGTCCTTACCTGACGAGGAGGGTTCTCTTTCTTCTTATGATACTTCTACTTATGTCTGATTTCTAGTTGTGGCTGAAGGTTTTGTGGGCAAGTTAAATTTCACCTTTTATTTTGGTCATCTATCCCCAATTGGTTCATCAGTGGGTTCTTTCCCAATTCTAGCCTTGGGAGGCTGAGTCTGGGTTTCAGCTTCTTCTTGACTTCCTCTCGAAGTTGCAATATATTTTCCTCAACTTATCCTTGGCCTCTTTCGCTTGTATTCTTCCCCGGTACTTCCTTGCTGGCTTAAGGCATCCAGCACGATCAATTTGATGAGTCTGTGATTAGTCACACATGCTTCTGGATGTTTTGTTGTTTTTAATGCAACTGCCATATGCTTAATATTCCCTAATAAGTAGAATGGAAGGTCAATCTTTTGTTGGTGTCGAATGTGATTCAGTAGAGGGAAGTGATAATTGAATAAATTCATGGATATTCCATCACAAGTGATGTATTTTATTAAACCCAAGGCAACATCTTCCCATGGCCGAGGGAGTGATAACCTATCAATTCCTCTCCCTTTATTCTCCAACTTTTCTTCTCCTTATAGGAAGTCTTCTTTCAAGGAGGGGTCATTTATTTTTCTGTTAAACCACCTCCATCCCTCAACTGGAAATGTAGTTCTTAGGTGATGACTTCTTGAGTCACCTCAATTTGTAGGCCCCTAGCTCGAGTCTAGTTTTTATTCAAATTCTAAGCGAATTCGATTGCAACCGCCTCATCTAAGCCTTCCAACTTATGGAAATACTCAATCCATCCAACGTCTTTGAATACCTGGTAGGATTCTAGATAGTTCAGCAAGGCATCTATGGAATGTGGCTTCTGTTGAACTCCTACTCCATGCATCTTGCAGTTGTTTCTGAATTCGATCTTTACTACTCAGCCCACTGCAATGTCACTGCACTACATCCTTCCTCTTGGCGTCTTACTCTACTTATCCAATATGACGAGTTTGAAATGAGGATACAAGGCTTTAGTCAAGGAGGTCGATGGGAGGTGACAAGATTTAAGGATTACAGAATCGTACCTCACAAATTCTTCATAAATGTCCCATTATGGAAAGTAATGGGTCCTAAGTACACATGTTCTTTCTGGCCGGATTTACTCATCATTGGAAATTGTGCTATTAACTAGGTGCATGTAAAGTTGATAATGGTTTATGACTACCGATTTTTTTTTAATGATTACAAGATATATTATCCCCGTTTCTTTAATGGTGATGGAAGCCCACGACTGTCACGGGAATATCATTACTTTCGCCATTAATCACCAAATCATGAATGATGACATTACCTTTTGAACGATGTACTTGAAGCAATGTGGAGGAGGATTTTTAATTTTTGGTGTACCATTTTTAGTGATTGTGGAAATCGTGCTTTGCTGGCACAATTATTGATCTCATGTGATGAAATACGAGAAACAATGTTCGTGGTTGTCATTTGTTACATGTGTAACAACCAAGAAAACCTTCAAATTATTCTTCAAAAAACATAATGATAAGGAGAAATTAGTACATAAAGAAAATCAAATGAATAACATCATCTTGTAAAATGTATCAGGAAGGAGGGATGAGGTTTTAGGAAGGGAAAAAAAGGGTGTAACAGCTACCACAAGAGCGGTTTTCAACTGTTACAAATTATCTGACTGCACCCTGGAAAGCGGTTTTCACAGTCAGATTTATTATTTTTGTTTTATTATTTTCTTATATATATATATATATATATATTTATATATATATCTTTTTATTTTTTTTATTTTTTATTTTTAAACAGGTGTAAAAACTGCCACAAGGGTGGTTTTCATATGCTGCACTTATTAGAATTTCAAATTTCAAGTTGCACACAGGATGTTCCCCTGGTGCTGTAACATGAATATCAGAGTTCGCGATAATATTAAAAAATGATTCCTTCGAAGCAGATTGAGGATATAACATTAGACGGTGCCCATTACCCAATAATGGTGTCTTAGCACTTTTGATGTTGACCAATTGTATAATTCCATTGTCAAAGACTGTGTCTACATCGTAAGGACCTAGCCATCTGGTCCAGAGCTTGCCTTTGAAATCCTTGAATCTTGAATCATACAATAGAGCCTAATATCCATTCTCGAACTTCTTCTTATTAATAAAGCCTTCATGCCATCTAACTCTCTGCTGCTGAATGATCTTTGTCTATTGAATAGCAACCAACCATTTTTCTTCTAACTCATTGAGCTGGTTCAATATTTGTTTATGTGTTGTGCTTGAGTCCAGATTAACCTACAATTATGTTCTTAATGTATTTATCTCGAACACTATGGGGAATAAAATATTCTTACCATACACCAATTCATATGGTGAGACGCATGTAGTGTTCCTCCATGTTGTTCTGTAAGCCCACAACACATCTGGAAGTTTCTTGGCCTAATTTCTTTGGTGGTTGGCTATTGTCTTTGTTAAGATTCCCTCAATGAATTTATTGGTTCTTTCTACTTGACCATTTTCTTGTGGATGATAAGGTGAAATGATTATGTGATGAATTCCATACTTTTCAATCAGCTTCTTGATAAAATGAGATGCAAACTAAGGCCCTCCATATGTCACTATCTCCCTGGGTATCCCGATGCGAACAAAGATATCTTCAAATAGGAAATATAAGCAATCTGCTATGTAGCTCTAACTAGTTCCTTTTCTTCGACCCACTTTGTGACATAGTGGGTGGAGACAAATATGTATGATTTTTGTTGTGATGAAGGATGAATTGGCCCTACAACATCCAGGGCCCATTTCTAAAATGGATTTATCACTATCTCAGGTTGTAATGACATATCATCTGATTTCATAGGTTGGCCCATCCTTTGGTAGCTATCACATCCCTTCACAAACTTCTTGGCATCCTGGAATATATTTGACTAGTATTACCCTACTGAGAGTACTTTTTATCCAATGATTTTTTCATCGAAGTGCCCTCCATAGGGTTCCTCATGACAATATTTCAAGATCTCAAATACCTCATCTTCTCTAATACATCGCCTGATCTGAAAGTATGGCCCAGTGTGATAGTGATTGCCCTCTATCCAAGAGTAGGTAGCACTCTATTGTATAATATTCCTCTTTTCTTTGGAAGATAAATGGTGTGGAATTTTTCTTGCAGTAAGAAAATTGGCTATATCTGCATACCATGGTGAGTAAGTAGAGATGGAAAAAAGATATTCATCTTGAAAAGAATCGTCAGTGGCAGTGCATTCATCACTTATAGTTAATCTAGAAAGAAAATCAACAACTATATTATCCTTTCTGGGTTTATCTAAAATAGTGATATCAAATTCCTGTAACAAAAATAACCATAATGTAACTCTACCATTAGTAATAGGTTTGTTCATTAAAAATCAAATTGCAGCATGGTTAGTGTGTAAAAATACTTGATACCCAATGATGTAGTGCTGAAATCTGTTGATAACATGCACTACTACTAGGAATTCCTTTTCAGTCACTATGCATTTGAATTCTGTCGGAGTTAGATTCTTGCTCATGTAATAAATGGCATAAGGTTTCTTCTCCTCCAGCTGCCCTAAAATAAAACCCACAGCTATGTCAGATGCATCCGTAGTGATGTGGAATTGGAATATCCAATTTGGTCCTCGTAAAATAGGTGGTGTTGTTACACAGTTCTTTAGCTTTAGAAAGCCCTGCTCACACTTTCCTGTCCACACAAATTCCACATATTTCATGAACAAGGAAAACAGAGGAGATGCAATCTTTGAAATTTTTCTATAAATCTCCTATAGTACCCTGCATGTACCAAAAAAATACGTACCTCTTTTGGAGTCTTAGTAGTTGGGATTTTCGAGATTACATAAACTTTTGTAGGATCTACCTTCATTCCATCTTCCAAAATGAAATTTTCTAGCACAATTCCCTCAGTCATCATCATGTGGCATTTCTCTATGCTTAGAGAAACATTAGTTTGTTCACAATGTTCTAGCACCTTTTCCAAATTAACTAATGTTGTCTCAAAGGCATCCTGGTAGGGTGTAAAATCACCCATAAATATTTCAAGGCAATCATTCAAGAGATCATAAAAAATACCCAATATTTCCCTCTGAAAAGTTGTTGGTGCATTACAAAGGCCAAAAGGAAGGACTCTGTATGCAAAATTACCCCACGAGAAAGTGAAGGTTGTCTTTTCTTGTTCTTCTGGGGCAATTTGTATTTGATTATAGCCACTGAACCCATCCAGGAATGTGAAAATGTTTTCCCAGAGAGAGTATCCAGGACCTGATCAATGAATGGTATAGGAAAATGATCCTTTTGAGTGGCCTTGTTAAGCTCTCTATAGTATACATAGACTCTCCACTCACCGTTATTTTTCAGAACTATGATAAGTGGAGACACCCACTGGCTATCAGAAATGAGGTAGATGAAATTAGCATTAAGGAGTTTCTACAATTCTTCTTTCACTATCTCCCTATGTGCGGAGTTCATTCAGTAATGCGGTTGTCTAACCGGTTTGCAGTCCTCTTTAAGATAAATGTGGTGAGTGCATAGGGCATGATGGATTCCTTTCATATCAATATAGTCCCATGCAAATGAATTTTTCTATTTCTGTAACGGTTGTATCAACAATCTGTTTTGTTCAGTAGTCAGGTTAGGATTGATGTTTAAACATTTCCCAAGTTCAATTTCAATGGGACTACTGATAGTATGTGGAGTGTTTTTTAAATGTTCAATGATTACATCATCTACCTCATCTTCTTCCCCCAGATCTCTAATGGAGGCAACAAAGAGTGAATTGCTAATAAAACCATTAATGATATTATCCTCTATTTCATCCTTAAAGTATTGTGCTTTTCAAAGCGTGAGGAGAGGTAGGGAAATATCAGATCCAGGTTTGAATTCTTCCCACTGGGGACTACTCAAATCCATGTGAGTTTTAACAGGTGGGTAAAGGTTCAGGTTCTGAGTGCCCTGCCCATCTGATATCACCATAGATCTGGACCTACATCCAATATATGCATCCACAGTGGCTAGCCACGGTCTTCCCAAGATTAAAGGATGACCCCACAGATTGAATTTGGTTTGTAAAATGAGAAAATAAGCCAGATAATTCTAAGAATCCATAGTGACAATCACATCCTCTATCATTCCTTTGGGATTGACACGGGACCTATCTGCTAATTCAAGCACTGTGGGTGTAGGTCTAAGTCCATGAGGTCCTAGGGAGATAAAGACGTCTTTGGTCATGACATTGATGGTTTCCCTTGATTCAATCAAAGTGTTGGTTATGGGTTGGTCATCAATATGGACAGTCACTGTAGAATTCCCTGAGTCATTATCCTTAGTCAACAAAGGCTGATCAATCATGAGATCATACATTTTCCCCATGACATGGATAGTAGCAGGGTATTTTGGTTTTCTTCTAGGCTTTTTTACACACATATCCCACACTGTTTTAGCATAGATAGGTACTTCCTTAAGATCCTATAATAGTGGAATACACACATACAAATTTTGCAGTTCCTTAAGGAATTCAGATTCAGGTTGTGAGGCAAGCCAAGTTTTAGTTAATCGTTGAGGTATGGAGGATCGTGAGTGTTAACAACTGAGTCAGTTGTCACATATGCACTAGCCTTTCTTGGGTTGGTTGTTGTAGAAACAACAAACCCACCCAATTTGTCTACTATAAGTGTAACAATAGGTGTTGTATTAGATGTTACATGTGTAACAGCTACCTTAGAATCACCCATCTCATTTGTAGGTGACTCACATTCTTCCTCAGTGATAATGGGAGTATGTTCAGCTATGATTACTTTTCCCGATCAAAGCTAAACCTCGTTTAGTCTAATAGGAATAATAAGATAAGTCTGGAAGGTAACCGAGGCATATATGCTCTGGGTTGCCTTATTATTCAGATTGGGGTTAGGTTGCACAGGTAATTGGGGTCTGATAGAAGGTGTATAATTTTGAAGAGGAGGAAGTTGTAACTGCTATTGCATTGGTAGTGTAGGGGGCATTCGACCTTGGCCATTACCTCTCCAATTTTGGCTCCAAGGATTGGGTTGCGGTGGAGGTTATTGAATTGGTGGAGGGGAAGGCCACTGGTTCCATTGTGAAGGAAATTGTGTTGAGGAAGGAGTAAGATACTGCCATGGATATTATTGACTATTATAAACATTATTCCAAGGATAAAAACAAGAAACATCTAGAGCCATACCTATAGGTCGTGGCTACCATTGTCTCTTTGATCCAATGAAATAATAAGATTAGACATCCCCGCTTGAATCTTGAAGTACAACCTTCATTCTTGGAAATTTCAGACATTGATTCGTAGAATGTGCCAATTCACAGATATTACACAGGATGACGCTATTCAGTCCAAATTATCTTTCCAAATGTTTCTTTTTACATCAGGGATAGAATATTGCTAAGGATACTTCAGCTTCTTCTTGTGATTTCTTAACTTGCACCATAGTGATCTGGGCAAAGAGAATGCTAAGGAGGTAGGTTTTAAAATCCTCAAATATATTTCTGATCTCCTCTTCGGTTACTCCTCCATTTGTGGATTTTTGTATCCAGACTGAAGGGTCCCAAACTGAACCTCTCCCTTTAACCGATCCTCTTGAGCTCCGTAGGAAAATTTTCATTATTTCATCAAGCAGTTCTTGTGATATGTCTCATTTTCCCAACAGATTCAAATGCTCTACAGAATCATCTCTTATACCTCTTAAGAATATTGGCTTCAGAATTTTTGGGGCTAAGTTACTGAACTTATAGCTTTGTAAATTTTATTGGAATCGCTCCACATAGTCTTCCAAGCTCTTCTCCTCCTTCTGTGAAATCCTAAAGATCTCTTCCTTAAAATCCCTAGTTCTATAATAATCCTAATACTTAAAGAGAAAGGCCTCCCACATTTCATTCTAGGTTCGAATCATGCCAACACCCAGTCTCATGAACCACTTTAATGCTGCTCCTTTCAGAGTAGCAAGAAATAATCTCATCTTCTATGTGTCTGAAGTGTATTCATAACCTCCACACAACACATTGAATTCAAACAAAAAGGTATATAGATCTTCAACAACCATCCCTTGAAAGGATGGTAGGGCTGACAAAGGAATATTTTCCATAGGAGCCTCATCCTATGTCACTACTATCAGGAATTCCAAAGTAATAGAGATATATATCTTTACCTTCTGGTACCACATGGTTGACTCTTCTAGATGGAATGAACTGACTTCAGATTGTGCAGGATATTGATAAATAGAAGGATCAGGTTGTTCCAGGACTAGCTGTTTGACTGCACTACCATCTTCTAAATGATAATCAATTAAATGTTGTTCCTCAAGTCGTTAATGCTCCCTATTGGTCTCCCCTTGTCCTTCGATTCTCAAATCCTGATAAATTATTTTCCACTCTTGTTTTAGATCTAGAGTCTTGATATTAACAGTGGATATGTTGTTCAAAGGGTGGTTAGATCTAGACACGGAAGGTACTGATGCATTGGGATTTGATATAGTAGCTTCTTTCTCTGGTCCTCTCTTCATATTGTCTCTGTATAAAGTAGATTGTTCATTTTCCACCCTTGATATTAGATATCTAAAGAATGTCTTTCTTCCCAAGTCTGCACTCTTCTTTTCCTTCTTACGATCCATCTTTCCTATAGTTAGTAGAGTTGGGGATGTTTGTGGATTTTTCTATCGTCCTACTAGCACACATGGACCCTAAGTGATTCAATTTCTACAATGGTGAGCCTACTTAGGTTCATTAGAGAAATGTGCAAGTTTTTACCTCTCATATTACCACCCAAAAATTGTATAGTTGAAGACACCCTAAAGAAAACACCGAAAGATTCACACTTCTAAGTGTCCCAGCGAGACATTGGTGAGCCCACTCAGGTATGTTAGAGCAAAGTGCATGTTCTAACCTCTTGTCTTACCTACCAACAATTGTGTCGCTAGAGACACACTAAAAACACATGGAAATTTCACCTCTAAGTGCCCCAGTGTAGCATTGGTGAGCCTAGTCAGGTATATTAGAGTGATGAATAGGTTCTTACCTATCGTCTTACAGTTTGGAAATTGCAGATTGGGTACACTCTATGTTCTAAAAAAAAATTTGGTTGATTGGATCGTTACTTCCATCCCTGGAAACGATGCCAAAATGTTGATGTTGTATTAATCATGGTTAAATGACTAAAATAGTGCACATAAATTATCAATCTAGGGATACCTTTTATTTCAATGACAACCACATTGTCTGTGCCGATACATCAAAATAGAGGCAAATCCAAATAGAGGAAATCATTGGTGAAGTAAATGCTAGAAAGAAATCACTCATGCAGAAATAAAATAATCTAAAAAACTATGATAACAGCTCAATTAATCTGTCCTAGCACACCACACAATAATTATCCAGCTTCTATCTCTAATCTCACATGTGTAACGGCATGTAAAGTACTAGAAGTGAAGCAAATCTATTCACAACTAAAACAACAACAACAACACTTCCACTAATACATGAAGTAAATATAAGTATATATATACATGACTACCTTAACTATTGTAATCCTTGCTAAAGAGGAGGTACCTTCCTCCCTAGCAAGACATAGGTAGAGAAAGAACTTAACAGAAACTAAATCAGATGATGCATGTAACAACATCAACGGGATAAATTGTATTAATACGATCGAAATTATAGAGCCAAAGTAACGTTGTCCTTCTCTAACCTTTCGAACTCAAGGGTCGAGAACTATATAGTGATTACATCTCAAACAAACGAGGGATGGATAAGTCATTAGAATATTGTGATTCTCATGCTAATCAAAACGACATACATACTGTTACAACCACTTCTTAATAAAAGTCTAACTCGAAAATTATAAATTACAATCAAAACCGCCTACCAGTTATTATTCAAAAATACAATAATTAAAAACTTCTACACCTATTGTGATAAATCAAAACTATAGTGTAACATCTAGAGGATAGGTCACCATTAGGAGTTGACGAGATATAGTCAGGGGTACAACTGTAACAGCAGTTTGTCAGCGGGTCTATAACAGCATGGTGTAATAGCGTCATGGTGTAACATCTCACTGTAATAACACACGTTTAGTTGCTCCTATAAACCTTCTTCCCTTGATCCTTTGTCCTACAAATAGCACTTTGAAAGACTACAAAAGACCATATATCTTCTCCAAACATTCATCCTCAGTTAGTCATAAAAAAACACAGTACATCATAATAATTGATGAAATGGCATGGTAATGAAAGTAAGGTGAAATAGCACAAGTTAAGATAAGTTGGTAGGAAAAACAGGCAAAGAGAATCCCAATGGTTATAGTCATGAGGTAAAATAGGGGAAACAAATGTAGGAAATAAGTGCAAAACTGGAACCTAACACATAGTAACTCTCTGTTAAGTGTATTGACTCCTAATTGTATAACAGAGATAACTTGTATTTTCCATAATTACTTATTGTTGCTTCATTGTTAAGCTTTTATTGTATTTGTCTTGAAAATTCTTCGTTTCATGATCTGATAGCGTACTTCCCATATCTTTGAATTTATTCACTTAGTATATTAATAAGGCTAAATGGTGTTATTTTAGGATGGTGTGAGGCCTATCCTATGTTCCTCAATTTAACACTTGTGATTTTTTTTATTAAAGGATCCAATTTCAGTGTTCACAACATATTATGAGATATGTATTTATTTTTTTACTATGCATAACATTTTGGTTTGTGGTTATGTTTAACCAGAACTTATGGTTCTTCACTGCATGGTTTATATCATTCTTACTTTTATTTAGATTCATGATACGTGTCTTACCCTTCTTCATATAGCTATATGGCTATTAGATTTTCTTTTCTATTCATGATTTTGAAGCATATACATTAGGCTTCTAAGAGTTTTTACTCTAATATGTTTATTTATAAATTCCCATTGCAGCATTGAGTCCCTCTTGCTTACATGGTTCAGAGTAGTTTTGTTGATACTTCTGTTAATTCCTCTTATCTTTAGGTTATGTATGAATCATGTGTATCCTGGGATGGGGTTCTACCCCTGAAGGTAACACGCAATATCTTCATGTAAGCCTAATTTTGTATTGAGGTTTGGCACAATCCTATTTAATTATTAGTTAGCTACATCTTTCAATTACTGGTATGCATAATTTTGTGATTTATAATTCATTTTCTTCTTTATTGTTTATCTGACTTTTAATATGGGTTTATATCAACCACGTTTCCTCGTTTACTCAGACTCTGACTAGTGATACAGAAGCATACATCCTATCCTCTTTAGGTTAGTCCAATTTATTCAATTATTATATAGTTCGTATTTATAAATTTTTGATGTTCATCTTGGAAACGATGCGACTTATAGTATTGTAAATCTATCTATGCAGGTGAAGAAAACTCAATGATGGGACAATATAATAGTTAAGTCATATTAAGTTATTGAAAATGTAATTAATTTTTATTAGTCAATTGGATTGATTTCTAATTCTCGTCTCATTTTTTATAGTTATACTCTTAGAATTTTTCATTGAGTTTCATGACCCAGCTGCATCCTTTCCCATGCATGCTTACAATTTTATACTTCCTTTCAAAGGTCGGTAGCCTATTGTTTCATTAAGGCTCTTCTTCTGGCATCTAGCATAGTCCAGCACTTTTAGAGTCTATGTGTCAAGGCTATACTTTGTCTTTGACCATAATTTATATTGATGTAATATTTCTCGATTTCAATTAGTCAGATAGATATAGATGACAGTGAGACTCTCTAGGAGCTTTGAAAATGGTTTTATATATACATTTTTTAATTTATTTTATATTTGAAATTTTAAGGGTTCATATTCATGCAAACTGTTTCCAATTATCAAAGGTGTAATTCCTCTCCTAGTTTTTCAGTATTTAATATACTATATGAATACTTCAGAATTATCTTGTTTAGAATGGTATTCCACTTGGTCATTTACTATTGATTTTGGCATGTGTCAATATTTTACATCTACACATATTTGATTTTTGGCATGTGTCAATATTTTACATCTATCTATGCATGTATTCCTAGTAATGTTACCAGAACATAACCCTCTTGGCTTTATAATTGCACAGACTATGATTATATCATCTTTCAGTATCCTAGTTTGTCTAAGAACGCAATATCTTCATTGTATTTAATTATAATATGGACACAGTACAATAGACATGACTAACTATTGAATATTTCATTATTTATTTTCACACCAATATTACATAACAAGATTTAAACCTTTAATACAATAAGGTAAATACCAGGAAAAATGTAAAATATTTCATACTACAATTTCATACCTTTGAGGTGGAATTCTACCTATTACTTTACACGAGAATTAGAATTCTAGACATTTCTAGTAAAAAAATAAATTTAATATAAACCCTTAGCACATAACATACAAATGTGTAAAGACGAATTTTCCTCCCAAACATGAGCTTCTCCTTAAAGGTCTCCCCTCAGCAGAGACCAAGATTCCTCAGTGTTGACAACCTCTTATCACACTAGCGATGGCACTTTTAAGCCTTCTTCCCCTTAGCCAGTTTCCACAACGACATCCCGTTATTATGGGATTTTTTTTCCCATAACCTACAATTTTTTTCCGACAAAATATTACTTTAATGCTTGCTTTTCCTCAGCAGGGTTTTTGTTACCTCTTCCTAGTAACCTTTCACTTTACTCAGTATTTTTATTAGATATTTTTTTCCCGTTTAATTTAATTAATTATTTATTTTTCTCCAAGTATTTTCTAGAGAATTTTGGGAAATTTGGAGATTGTATTCCGTCCTCATGGAAAAGAATTTTTTGATCTCAATTACTCTATATTTAAAACATTAATATCTCTTTCATAAATAATTATTAACTTAAAAAAATTTTGTCCATAACATAATTTTTCCATAGGTCCACCTAGACCTTGGTTCTATTTTCACAACATAAAAGCTGTAAATCAGGGGTATTACATAGGCCCCCCCCTAAAAAAAAAACATTATCCTCGGTGTTAGCAGATAATTCTGTTTATTATTTCAAAAATGCTGGAAACACTTCCTTCATACTTTCTTCCCATTCCCAGGTAGCTTCTTCAGGTGTAAATTGCTTCTACTGCACTTTCACGCGAGCTACTATTCTATTCTGGTGCAAGGTTTCCTCCTGTTCCAATATAAGAAGTGGTTCTAGAAGAAATTCCCCTTATCTTTCTACTTGTATCAAAGTCCATTAAACCACATGAGAAGGATCATGAACATATTGTTTTTAGTAACGATACATGAAAAATATTATGAACTTTAATATGACTAGGTAGAGCCAGTTTATAAGCTAATGGGTGCACTCATTCCAAAACCTAAAAGGGCCCGCAATATTAGAGTGCTAACTTATCACAACTACCAGTCTACAAGGTACTCTTGCGAGGTTTGATACTCAAGTAAACACGATCCCCAATCTTAAATTCCCTATGATTTTTTTTCTTATATGGATAACTCTTTTTGCAGTCTTGAGCTTATTTGATGTTCTTTTGATTTTTTTTATTATTTTTTCCATCTCATGTAGCACTTCAGGTCCAAGTACCAGTTTTTCCTTTGGTTGAATCCAGCTAAGTGGAGTGTGGAATTTCCTTCCATACAAAGCTTCAAACAGACTCATTTTAATATAGGTTTTGTAATTGTTGTTGTAATAAAATTCTTCCAAATTTAGAAAGTCCTCCCACTTGGTGTGTTTGGCCATTACATACATGAAAATCATGTCCTCTAATATTTTGTTTGTCCTTTCGGTTTACCCATATGTCAGAGGAAATTAAATTGTGCTAAAGTTCAGCTTTGTTCCCATTCCTCCAAACAGTGTCTTCTAGAATGTGGAGGTGAACTTTTCATACCTATTATAGATGATAATATTTCGTATTCCATGAAGTTCAAATATTTCCTTCATAAACACATTGGGCACTTTTGTTTTCCAAAAAGTGGATTGTACTAGAATAAAATGTTTTTCATTAGTTAGTGTGTCCACCACCACCATGAAGGAGTCATGCTCGTATTTGGTACGTGGAATTCCAGTGATAAAATCCATGGATACCACTTCCATTTAGGAATTAGAAGATGATTCAGTAAACCTGCATGATGTTGAGGCTCTACCCTAACCTATTAGCACTCCAAGAATCTTGCTAAGTAGTCAACTATTTCTTTCTTCATTCTCGGCCAAAAATATTTTTCCGTAAGGTTGTCACCATCTTTTGGTAACATGGATGACCTGAATAAGGTCTCTTATGGTATTCTTATAAAATCGTCTATTCCAATGTAGGTACATTAGGAATATACAACCTCTGCTTATAACTTATTAATCCTTTCAGATTCATGGTTTATCCTAGAATTTTAGCTTGCTGTAATTTTTCATCTAATTCAAAATATCAGTAATCTTATGAAAACCTTCTTCAATCTGTTCCTCCACATTGAATTTCACACTGCTACCTATGTAAGACAAAAATTAATAGGAATGTATTCTTAAGGCATCAACAATTTGGTCTTCCTTTCCTTTAATTGTTTGATATCCATATAAAATTCACTAAGGAAAGAAAACCATCTCGCTTGCCTTGCACTCAAATCTGATTGACTAAAGAAATATTTCAAACTTATATGATCATTCATCAACAAAAATTTCTTACCCAACAGGTAGTGTCACCACATTTTTAATGCATGTGTGAAAAAAACTAATTCTAAGTCATAAACTACATAATTTTTCTCATGTTTTTTTCATTTTTATAGACTCATAAGCTATCATTCCATTATCTTGTATAAATACTCCTAATAATTCTATGCAAGCTGTTAGTGTCAGTCTAATCATACTGCCATCAGTGATCAAAACTATTCTTTTGCATTTGCATATTGGGTGTCTCATACCGAATAAAATTTCACCTTTCCGCTAGGTCATGCATTCATTGATGGAAGTAATTTTTATCAGTTTTCCCTCATGATGATACTTGCTGATTTTCCTCCCTATGGTCTTCAGACATTAGTCTCTTTCATTCTCAAAACTATACCAGTAGGTCACAGGATGGGTCTCATTAGTTTCTAGGGTCTCACCATGGTCAAATTAATGAGTCAAGTGTCAATAAATATCAGCAAAGTCATGAGGAAGTCAATAAATACAAAGTCACAGCACCCGGAAGATCAGAGATATCATTCATTCAGTTTGGTGTAATTTTCACCTCAAAACCATGTTTTGAGGTGAAAACATAATGCTTCGCCTTTCAGTCACAATTGAGAAGCTATTATCTCCACAAAGCAATGTCCCTGCCTTTCAGAGAAGTTTCCCACAGTATGTTCAGTGCCAAATCATCTTCAAAGTAGATTCATCAGAAAGAGCTCGGAAAGAGCTTTCCAATGGTATACTACACTCTCAAAACCGACCTCTGGATTGAATTTTATGCTTAAGTGAAGTAAAAGCCCTCTATTCCCTAAACCCCCCTATTTCCCATGTTTCCCCTTTAAATTTATGTTCAAATCCCTTTAAAAACCCCTTTCTTCTCCCTTCCTATTATAATATCGCATTATAAATCATTTAATAAAATATGCGATTTTATTACCCAACCACTTCCCCTCCATGCCTTTGGACTTTATAATAAAAAACTTCATATTACAAAGTCCCTCCCCTTAAACACTTCTTTGACCAATACCCCACAAACCTTATAACAAAGTTATACCATATATAAACCCCACCACTTTAGCGCAAAATCGCAAGATCGCAAGTTTAGAGATTCAAGTGTCTTGTTGATGTGGAATTTGCGATGTGCGATGTGCGATCATCTCAAATTCCCATCACAAAATTCCCATCGCAAAATCCCCATCGCAACTTCAGCCAATCGCAATTTCCCCGTCGCAACTTTCTCCCATCACAACTTCTGCCCATCGCAACTTCCGCCAATCGCAATTTCCCCCGATCGCAATTTCCCTGTCGCAACTTCCTCCCATCGCAAACTCTGGTCGCATCGCAAATTCTAATGCGATTACTCCCTGCTCCCCTCCGATATTGCGATGCGAATCATACCCTTTGGTCCCACCACTAAAGGTCCTCCGCCATGCATTACAAAACCCTTTTTTTCGTGTAAAAGTTTAAAAAAAATCATTCATATTGTTTATACAAAGGCTTTTCCCGTCCAATCGCATCGGAAGTTTATTTCATATATGATATTCCTCCCCCCGCCCGATTTGCGATTGCGATTTATGCGGTTCTTGCCTCCATTTCCCTTCCCTCTTCCCATTTAAAATACATTTTTCCCTTTACGAAAAGAATAAATTCATTTTATCAGCGTTCTATTAAAATCCGGAGAATAAAGAAATAATGGAAAGTGAAACGTCAGAGGCCGAGAAGCAGAAATGTAACAGTCGCATCTTTAGCATGATTCTAAAAGATCCACGCTACAGGTTTTGACCTCCACATTAGATATCCGAAAATCCTGAATGAAATTAATGTAACGCAACTTTTCTTTTACGAAGAGACTGTTGGCTTTTGGCCTTCTATTTTCAGTTATGATTTCTCCTCTTTCTAGCGATTTGTATTCCTGCAAATCTGTCTATTTATGGTAAATTATAATTATTTGCAAAGGGCTGAAAGTTTGAGGTCTGAAAACTCAGAAGCAGGGTAACAGTGCGGCAGTGAGCTTTGTGCTCCTTTTGTATAGTTTTGGCAGGGAATTAATAAAGTGATGCAGCTCTAATTTGTGGGATTCATGTGGTATGAGTTTTAGCATATGTTTCTCCTTTATGTTTCATATGTACATTGTTATGTTTCACCATTCATTCATTAACATTTCCAGTTGAATGTTTTCAAGTTAGAAAGGCAGAATCCATTTTATATGCTTTGCCTTGGGGAATCATTCATACTCTGTGTATTTCCTTTTGTTTGAAAAGTATTCATTTATTATGCCCTTTTCAGCTTCTCAACAGTCTTTCCACTCCATCTTATTTCAATTTGATTGCTAAATCTCCTGCCTATCTTGCCCCATGAAATACCCTGTATCTTGATTTAATTCCTCAGCTCACGATGTCCTTTTGTCCCATACATCCCTGAAATTTCAGTCATTTATTAAAATCCCTTTTCCCATTTATATATCTAGCCTAAAATTAGTTCATTACCATTTTATTGAATATCTATTCTACTGAGAGAGCCTTCTCCTGTCCTTGTAGGGCTAGCTACAAGGCTGAGCGTGGTTTAGTTGTTGCCCTGATTTTCCTTTTTCAGCCTGGGGTCCATTTCAGGTGCTAACATCTCTAGCGACCATACTGGGGAGAACTGTTACAAACTTTTTGCATAAGAAGATTTATCACCCCAGTAATATTTTTTCTTGCAAAGTCTTGATGATGATATTTCAGAGTTTTCTAGGCTGATATAAATTTTTTACAGTAGTAAGTCGACCACACTGGCTTCAAGAAGATATACAAGGGCTAATCCTGATCCAAATCCTCCCCCTGTGTTTGAAAATCCAAATATTATCCCAAGAATAGTCAGAAGACAAGAGGAATCACTAAGTCCTACACCTATTTCCAGGTCCCATACTTGGCCCAGTGAATGTTTTTTTGTAGAGGAGATTTCTTTTGATGATAATTTTGAGCTTTCTTTGTTTAGAAGTAAGTCTGAAACTGCACTTGAAGACACGGTTTTAGATCCAGAGTTTCTTGTAGATATTGAAGTTCAGAGAGAAAATTCTTCCATTGATGACTGCATTTTGAATTCGCCTCAGTCCATCACTGCAACTTATATTCCCGAGCCTTCAGAATCATCAGGCGCAACATTCCATCCTCCTTATTCATCAGCATTCCCATCAATCAATTCCCAGTTTTCATCTCCTCCATCAACACCTACCTCAAATTCCAGCATTACAAACGTTGTGGTAAATCCTCCCAGAAATATGGCTGCCCGGTATGCACCCTTGGTTTTACCTCAGGTTCTCAATGATATGCCTGCTGATTATCAGAGTAAAATTGTTATCTTTGATGCCATTTAGGGCATTACAGCCCAACAACATGTTGACAAGATGAATGAATTTTTTTACTTGCATGAAGTGGAAGAAGAGAATGTAGCAACCAGGTTGTTTTTTCAAAGCTTCGGAGGTGAAGTGAGAAAGTGGTTCAGAGTTTTACCAGCAGGCTCTATTCACACTTTGCAAGAGTTACACACACAGTTCCTAGACCAGTGGGAGGTGAAAAGGAACCCACACCAAATTCTGTCTGAATATGAGAATATGAAAAGAAATGTGGGTTAAACTATGCAATACTATTGTTTAAGATTCAATTCTGCATACAATGCTATTCTGGCCAACCTCAAACCACCCGTGGATTCAGCTATGCTAAAGTTTCCGGATGGTTTTGATGTCGATATGGCATATCAGCTGCGTGAAAGAGATCCACCGTCTCTTGAAGAAATGCAAAAAATAGCACTAAGCGTTGAAGCTAATCTGCTGACCAGAAGAGCTCGAGCTAGAACCGAAAAGAAAGTTGTGGTGAAAGAGGAAGCCTCCACTTTGGACAACAGAATGGACACTCTAATTCGTACAATGGAAAAGATGGTTGAGCATTTGACGATTTCCGACAGACCCGAAACTCAAATAAGAAATCCAAATTTTAGAGGACAACAACAAACACAATTCAGAATTAGACAGAGAGAACAAAGGGCGCAGGACCAAGCGGCACCACAACAGCTAATTAGAACGCCCTTACAGCAGAACTACGTGCAAGGGACTAACTCAGATGACGATGGTCCTCTGTTTGAAACCATTCAATTTTTCACAGCTGATGGTGCACCCATTTTCCTCACAGAAGACGAAGAATACATAGTGGCGACTCCAGACATTCAAGGGGATGAAAATTTCATTTTGGCCAATGACGTGGTGTTAGAAAAGGAATCTGATGACTACCAGAGAGGTTATATGAACGTGCTGTCAGCCCAGCAAGGGCAGTATTCTCTAAGGAACAGAAACGTCACCATCAGTTCCATTCAAAGGAGAAAAGAACTACAAATGAAGGACGAAGCACAGAAGAAAGGAAAAGAGTTGACCAATCCTTCATCCAGCAAATCACCCACAGTTGAGAACGCCGCAAAAGAAAAAGGCCAGCAGAACGTAGCGAGAGAAAAAATGGAGAAGAAAGACCCTCCTATTAAAGAGGTAGAAAAAGCTCCCTCCTTTAATTTAGAAAATGAAATTTCCAAGTTGAAAGTGTCCGTGCCCTTGACCGAGTTGGTAAAGAATAGTGTATATAAAAGTCAGGTTTCTAAAGTCTTGAAAATTGACCCTCTTTCTGATATGGTTAATGTGGAAGATGACTACCCTGAACTTATTTTTGGTCCAGCCACACAAGAGTCTGAAGAAAATGAAGTTCCCCCTTTTTACTTAAGTCTTAGGTTGCATGATTTTATCTTGCATAACGCCATGTTGGACTTCAGGGCCTCACATAATTTGATGCCCAAAGTTGTCATGGAGAAGTTAGGCCTTGATGTGACTAGAAAGTACCATGATTTGTATTCTTTCGACTCAAGTAGGGTCCATTGTATCGGTCTCATCAAAGATTTAGTAGTGTCTTTAGATCAAATCCCAGCCAAAAATGTCTTGATGGATGTAGTTGTTGCTGATGTCCCACCACGGTTTGGAATGCTTCTATCTAGGTCTTGGGGTGCCAAATTTAAGGGGACCATACAGCTTGATTTCTCCTTTGCCACAATCCCTGTGTTTGGCCAGTTGAGAAAGTTATATAGGGAAAAGAAAATGAAATATATGATCACTAGCAAAGACAAGCTAGTAAATCATCCCATCAATGCAGTACACACAGATTTAGAGTCTTTTGTCTTATATTGAGATGGTGGTTTAAATGATGAAGATGTTCAGTTGGTACAAATGGAGGAGATACCTGATATTTCAGAAAATTTCAGAAAAATACTAAAAAAGGAAAAAGACAAAGTAGAAAGTACTTCTTAGCCTTCTGCTTGCCAGTAGAAAATGGATAATGAACAACCAGAAATCAGCCAAGGCAAAGAAGAAAAAGAAACAAATTTTCATCATCTACAAGAAGAAGAAGAAGGTCTGTGGAGTATGGATTTTGATGGAGCTATTGGTAAGGATGGAGCTGGCATTGGAATATGGATTAGGAGTCCTATTTTTCAACCTGAGAAGGTCCCTAGTAATGTTAGAGTATGTGCTTACAAGTTGTATTTTGAATTCTCTAACAATGAAGCAGAGTATGAAGCTCTGATTACAGGCCTCAAAATCTTGAAGAAGTTGAAGGCAAAAAGGATTTCTGTGTATGGTGACTCTGAGTTAATAATCAAGCAGGTGAAAGGAGAGTACCAAGCTAAACATCCAAGACTGAGGGCATACAGAAATGCAGTTCTGGACATTTTGAAGACATTCCCAGAGTACACTTTGACAGCAGTTCCCAGGATGCAGAATCTTATTGCTGATTCTCTCGCAACTACTACAAGTAACCTGAAAATTCTGATGAACTCCAGCAACAAATTCGAAATCCATGTCAAACATAGGCCTGCTCTTCTGGATAATTTGAGGTATTGGCAAGTATTTTGGAATGATAATGAGATAAATGCATTTTTGCAGGGTGACGGAAAATTCAAGGACACTCTCATAGAAGGTGAGTATGTGGTGGATGATCAAGAAATGGAAACAAACCAGATGGACATATTGCAGTTGAAAGATAACGTAATTCCTAGAGGTCTCATACCTCTAGAGGAGCTGTTGGATCAGGATGATGTTGCAAAGAAGCCAAGCTTGGTGCCCACAGAGAAAGGAGTTGAAGATGTGAATATCGGAACAGCTGACCAGCCCAAGTTTGTGAAATTGTCAAAGACATTGTCCCCTGAAGTGAAGGAGAAGTATGTGGAGTTGCTATCCGAATTCTCTGATGTATTTGTGTGGGATTATTCAGACTTGAAGGTGTATGATAAGAACATAATCCAACATACTATTCCTATCAAGCCGGATCAAAAGCCTTTTAGACAGAAGCTAAGAAGAATCAACCCAAAGCTGCTGCCATCAATTGAAAAGGAGGTAAATAGATTGTACAAAGTTGGTATCATAGTCCCCATTAGATTCTCTGACTGGATTTCGAATTTGGTCCCGGTACGTAAAAATACTGGAGAGATAAGATTGTGTATAGATTTTCGAAACTTGAATAAGGCCTCCTTGAAGGATAATTATCCACTTCCGAAAATGGACCATATTCTGCAGAGAGTAGTTGGAGCATCCAAGATGTCACTACTTGATGGCTACTCAGGCTACAACCAAATATTGGTGCATGAGAAGGACCAAGATAAAAATGCATTCACAACGCCCTGGGGAACCTTCCAGTATGCCAAAATGCCTTTTGGACTGAAGAATGTAGGAGCTACTTTCCAGCGTGCAATGGACATCACTTTTGCTAATGAAAAAGATGTCTTTCTGGTTGTTTATTTGGATGATTTGACAGTGTTTTCAGGATCAGATGACGAGCATTTGCACCATTTGAGAGTTGTTTTTCAGCGATGCAGAAAGTTTGGGATTTCTCTCAATCCCAAGAAGTGTCTTTTTGCCATGGATGAAGGCAAGCTGCTGGGGCATATCATCTCCAAAGATGGTATTCGCATCAATCCAGCTAGAGTGGAGGCAATTCAGCTCATAGACCTGCCACGAAACAAAAAGGAGATCCAAGCATTCAATGGTAAGATGAACTTCTTACGTCGATTTATACCCAATCTGGGTGAACATTTGAGGGAAATGACTAATATGCTAAAAAAAGACAGCACTGTTAAATGGAGCGAGGAGGCCATCAAATCATTTAATCTGGTAAATTTTGCTTTGTCCAATGCCCCAGTTTTGATCAGTCCCGACTACACTTAAGACTTTATAATATTTTCGTTTGCATCTGAGCACACCTTGGCTGCTGTTTTAATGCAAAAGAGAGACAAGATAGAAAATCCAATTTCCTTCTTTAGTAGGACTATTAGAGACGCTGCTTTGAAATACAATATTATCGAAAAATAGGCATTGGCTCTCATCAAGGCACTGAAGGATTTCAGGGTCTACATCCTACATTCACATACTATAGCATATGTCCCTAACGCCGCGGTGAATGATGTGTTAACGCAAACTGATCCAGAAGGTCGTAGAGGCAAATGGATAGCTGCTATGTTGGAGTACGATCTGGAGATCAAGCCCACGAAGTTGATCAAAGGCCAAGGCTTGGCGAAATTGATGGCCCAATCAAATCTTCACGCCTTAGATATAAACCTTATAACAGCAGTGGTAGAAGAGGAAGACGAAGGTTTACTAGTTCCAATTGCAGATATTTTTCTACAGTCCCCATGGTATTCAGATATCGTCTATGTCCTTCAGCATTTGTCACCTCCTATGGGCATGTCCAAGAGAAAAGGTAAATATCTGAAGCTGAAATCTGCAAAATACTGCATTTTAGACAACGCTCTATATTGGAAATATCCAGGTGGCATTCTGCTCAATTGTTTGGTTGAAGAAGAAACGCAAAAGGTAATGCACGAGTTTCATAAAGGCGACTGCGGCGGTCACTTGTTTTGGAAAACTACAGCTAACAAGCTATTGAGAGCAGGATATTATTGGCCTACATTATTTTCAGATTTATATAAGACAATGATGAAATGTCATGAATGCAAAATCTTTCAAGGGAAGAAAAAATTGCTCCCACTCCCTTTAAAACCAGTTTCAGTGAATGCACCTTTTCAGCAGGGGGGGCTCGATTTCATTGGAGAAATTCATCCTGCATCCTCAGCTCAGCACCGATGGATATTGACAGGGACAGATTACTTTACGAAATGGATCGAGGCCATCCCATCTAGGCAAGCAAAAAACACGGTAATCATTCAATTCCTGGAATTGAATATTCTATCTCGTTTTGGCTGCCCCTGTAAAATCGTAACAGACAACGCAGCAACATTCAGATCCAAGAAAATGATCGAATTTTGTGACAAATACAACATCGCGCTGGGCCATTCGACCGCGTATTATCCACAAGGAAACGGCCTGGCGGATTCATCTAACAAATCATTGGTGAATATAATTAAGAAAATGTTGGAGGCAAACAAAATAAATTGGCACCGGAATCTCATCAACGCACTGTGGGCAGACAGAGTTAGCAGTAAAAGATCAATAGGTATGTCACCATTTGAGCTGGTTTATGGTACTGACGCTGTCTTTCCTACATCCCTTACAGTCCCAGTTATGAAATTATTGCAAGAATTTGGCAGTGAGGACAATGACAATCATCGAATGATCAATCAAATGATCCACCTTCAGAAAACAAGAGAGGAAGTGTCACAGAATGCTATTCAGTTGCAGGAGAAAATTAAAAATATCTATGACAGGAAGACAAAAGCAGAGAAGTTTCAGTTGGATGATATAGTGTTGAAATGGGATGCCAGAAATGAAGACAAAGGGAAGCATGGTAAGTTCGACAATCTGTGGAAAGGACCATACAGGATCTCAGCATACAGAGGAAAAAATGCCTTCTTGCTTTCAGAAATGGATGGCCAAGATTGCCCAGGAGGAGCAGTGAATGGTATGATTTTGAAGCACTACCATTGTTGAAAGCAAAGGATCAGAATCTATGTCATCACCATTGTATATACCATGTTATGTTTATCAGAGTGCAGAGTACACAATCATTGAAGTTTGGGGCCCGAGGTGGAGGCTATAAGACTTGGATGACTTGTGTATGGTCTGGTTTTATTTCAGTTTTTCAGTCTTAGTCTTGAGTCCATGTCAGTCTTTCAGTATTTTTGACTCCATGCCCAATGGATAAGGCTACTTGGTCTACGGTGTTCTTGGCAGCCCCAAGGACCTGCCATCCCCATTGGAGCCAATGTTAGTGTCAGTCTAATCATACTACCATCAGTGATCAAAACTACTCTTTTGCATTTGCATATTGGGTGTCTCATACCGAATAAAATTTCACCTTTCCGCTAGGTCATGGATTCATTGATGGAAGTATTTTTTATCAGTTTTCCCTCATGATGATACTTGCTGATTTTCCTCCCTATGGTCTTCAGACATTAGTCTCTTTCATTCTCAAAACTATACCAATAGGTCACAGGATGGGTCTCATTAGTTTCTATGGTCTCACCATGGTCAAATTAATGAGTCAAGTGTCAATAAATATCAGCAAAGTCATGAGGAAGTCAATAAATGCAAAGTCACAACACTCGGAAGATTAGAGATATCATTCATTCAGTTTGGTGTAATTTTCACCTCAAAACCATGTTTTGAGGTGAAAACATAATGTTTCGCCTTTCAGTCACAATTGAGAAGCTGTTATCTCCACGAAGCAATGTCCCTGCCTTTCAGAGAATTTTTCCACAATATGTTCAGCACCAGATCATCTTCAAAGAAGATTCATCAGAAAGAGCCCAGAAAGAGTTTTCCAATGGTATACTACACTCCCAAAACCGACCTCTGGATTGAATTTTATGCTTAAGTGAAGTAAAAGCCCTCTATTCCATAAACCCCCCTATTTCCCATGTTTTCCCTTTAAATTTATGTTCAAATCCCTTTAAAAACCCCTTTCTTCTCCCTTCCTATTATAATATCGCATTATAAATCATTTAATAAAATATGCGATTTTATTACCCAACCACTTCCCCTCCATGCCTTTGGACTTTATAATAAAAAGCTTCATATTACAAAGTCCCTCCCCTTAAACAATTCTCCAACCAATACCCCACAAACCTTATAACAAAGTTATACCATATATAAACCCCACCACTTTAGCGCAAAATCGCAAGATCGCAAGTTTAGAGATTCAAGTGTCTTGTTGATGTGGAATTTGCGATGTGCGATGTGCGATCATCGCAAATTCCCATCACAAAATTCCCATCGCAAAATCCCCATCGCAACTTTAGCCGATCGCAATTTCCCCGTCGCAACTTCCGCCCATCGCAACTTCTGGCCATCGCAACTTCCGCCGATCACAATTTCCCCCGATCGCAATTTCCCCGTCGCAACTTCCTCCCATCGCAAACTCTGATCGCATCGCAAATTCTAATGCGATTACTCCCTGCTCCCCTCCTATATTGCGATGCGATTCATACCCTTTGGTCCCACCACTAAAGGTCCTCCGCCATGCATTACAAAACCCTTTTTTTTCATGTAAAGTTAAAAAAAAATCATTCATATTGTTTATACAAAGGCTTTTCCCGTCCAATCGCATCGGAAGTTTATTTCATATATGATATTCCTCCCCCCGCCTGATTTGCAATTGCGATTTATGTGGTTCTTGCGTCCATGTCCCTTCCCTCTTCCCATTTAAAATACATTTTTCCCTTTACGAAAAGCATAAATTCATTTTATCAGTGTTCTATTAAAAAGCCGGAGAATAAAGAAATAATGGAAAGCGAAACGTCAGAGGCCGAGAAACAGAAATGTAACAGTCGCATCTTTAGCATGATTCTAAAATATCCACGCTACAGGTTTTGACCTCCGCATTCGATATTCGAAAATCCCAAATGAAAATAATGTAATGCAGCTTTTCTTTTACGAAGAGACTATTGGCTTTTGGCCTTCTATTTTTAGTTATGATTTCTCCTCTTTCTAGCGATTTGTATTCCTGCAAATCTGTCTATTTCTGGTAAATTATAATTATTTGCAAAGGGCTGAAAGTCTGAGGTCTGAAAACTCAGAAGCAGGGTAAGAGTATGGTATTGAGCTTTGTGCTCCTTTTGTACAGTTTTGGCAGGGAATTAATAAAGTGATGGAGCTCTGATTTGTGGGATTCATGTGGTATGAGTTTTAGCATATGTTTCTCCTTTATGTTTCATATGTACATTGTTAAGTTTCACCATTCATTCATTAACATTTCCAGTTGATTGTTTTCAAGTTAGAAAGGTAGAATCCATTTTATATGCTCTGCCTTGCGGAATCATTCATACTCTGTGTATTTCCTTTTGTTTGAAAAGGATTCATTTATTATGCCCTTTTCAGCTTCTCAACAGTCTTTCCACTCCATCTTATTTCAATTTGATTGCTAAATCTCCTGCCTATCTTGCCCCATGAAATACCCTGTATCCTAATTTAATTCCTCAGCTCACGCTGTCCTTTTGTCCCATACATCCCTGAAATTTCAGTCATTTATTAAAATCCATTTTCCCATTTATATATCTAGCCTAAAATCAGTTCATTACCATTTTATTGAATATCTATTCTACGGATAGAGCCTTCTCCTGTCCTTGTAGGGCTAGCTACAAGGCTGAGCGTGGTTTAGTTGTTGCCCTGATTTGCCTTTTTCAGCCTGGGGTCCATTTCAGGTGGTAACACAAGCATCAGTACATACAACAAATTCCTTTGTTGGATCAACAATTTTTAAGATAGGTGCAATAGTTAGTTTTTGATTAAGCTCCTCAAATATCTCTTAGCACTTGGTTGTCCTTTCAAACTTCACACCTTTTTGCTGCAAAGAGGTAATAGGATAAGTAAATGCAGAAAATTCTTCCACAAATCTATGGTAATATCCAGAAATACCCATGAATGAATGTATTTCCAATACATATCTGGGTACAAGGCAATTTAAAATTTCTTGTACCTTTTCCATATCTATTGCCAACTCTTCCTTGGAAATAAAATCTCTTGTGTATTGAATCTTGGGTTTGTAAAACTCACATTTGCTAAGTTTTTCATACAATTAGTGTTCTCTGAGTGTTTGAAGCATTGTTCGAAGATGTTCCTGGTGTTTCTCCTTTTTCTTAAAGTACACGATAATATCATCTATGAAGAAGACTAGAACAAACTTATCCAAATGTTTGTGTAGCACACTATACATGAGGCACATGAAAGTAGCAGGGGTGTTTTTTAGTCCAAAGGGTAGAACTGTGAAGTCATAATGTACATACCAAGTTCATAAAGTTTTTTTTTGTATGTCTTTGTCTTTGATGCAAAGCTAGTGATAACTAGTTCACAAGTCAATTTTTGAGAATGCAGTTTCCCCCCTTACTCGATAAAATAGATCATCTATTCATGAGAGGGGGTATCGATTCTTGATGGTTAACTTGTTTAACTATCTATATTCTATGCACATCCTGAGGGTTTTATCCTTCTTCTTTACAAATAAAACTAGCACTCCCCATGGATACACACTTGGTCTGATATACCCCTTCTTTAATAATTCCTGCAACTGAATTTTCAACTCTAATAGTTCATCGGTTCTCATTCTATATGGGGCTCAAGAAACTCTGGTGGCCCTTGGTACCAACTCAATAGAGAAGGAAATATCTCTCCTAGGGGGAAGTTGAGCATTTTCTTCAGGAAATACATCCTAGAATTCCTTAATCATTGGTAATTTTTCTATAGGTTCATTTTCTGCTTCTTGTTCCAAATATTCAATCTAGAAAACATACACTTGGCAACCATTCCTTGATGTCTGCTTCAATTGTAATGCATAAATTTTCCTAACGGACACAAGTCTTGGTTTCCCTCTTACCACCACTGACTTTCCTAGTGCATTAGCACAAGTTGCTGTTTTTTCCAAGTAGTTTACTACTAATTTTTGTTGTTCCAACCAATCCATACCAACCAGGAGGTCATAATATTCTAAGGGAAGGATATTCATATTTAAATCTATGATGTACCCATTTAATTTTATAGGATACTTATGTAATTTATGGGTGACCTTCATTTTGGTTCCTGTAGCCAACTGCACCAGCCAAGAGTGCTGGAATTTTTCTTTCTGCAATTTACATTTTTTCACTATGTGTGGAATAAAATAACTTAAACTAGCTCCAGGATAAATTAAAACAAGCAAAATTTGGTCGTAAATGGTACATTAAATTTCAATCATAGTTGATTGATGCTCAGCTCGTTGGCATTCCAATGCAGCATCGATTTGGGGAATGTTTCAGGCAACATCATTCATTGTGGTTGCCTCCCACACTGCTTGAATGTTCTGAATAGCACGAGTGTTGTGTGTCAAGTCCCACAACATGTGAAGCTCACCACATCCATGACATTTCAATGGTTCCTTGGTTTTTACCACAGTATCTTGCTTGTTGTTCCCTTCCATGGGCTTAGAATCTATCTGAGAATGGGTTGTCTGATTTTCACCAGCTTTATTGAACCTTTTTTGTTGGTCGTTTCTTCCAAAATTCTTCAGATAAACTAGTTTGCTTCTTTTTTAACTCGCTTCAGCCTTCCATTTTTCCTTATTCTGCCAATTTTTCAAGTGATCATTCTTGCCTTTAAATTTCTAGTAGCACATTCGTGCCTTCCAAAAAAATTCATCTATAGTATTTGGATTGTCAAACTCAATTATTTCTTTGAATGTGGTGGGTAAAAAATTTATAAATTCTTGTGTCTTCGATTTTGATTCTCTTATGTGTGGTACGCAGTGAAGTAATTTGTGAACTTCATCACAAATTCATCAATGGTGAGTTTTCCCAGCCTTAGCTCATGAAATTTCTTTTATCTGTCATCATAATACCTCTTACTGAGGTATCAAGATTTAAAATTCTCCCGAAATTCTTCACATGAAACAATATTTTCATCCAACAAGTGTATGATTTTGGTCTCTTCCCACCAAAGTGTGGCTTTACCTTGCAATTGGTAAACTTCCATTCTTGCTTTCAAATTGCTTTTGTACTTATATACTTGAAAATATTTTACCGTTTTCATGAGCCAGGCTTCAATATCCTCTTCCTTCTCCTCGTCAAAGGTTGGAGGCTTGATCTTGTGGGATTCCCCCCACAACTCCTTCTATTTGGATATAGAGTATGTTTTACCAAACTCTTCCCTACACTCAAACCTCTCTGTGTTGGGTTCTATTTATTTTATTTTATTTTATTTTTATCCTCCTTGATGAATGGATCTAGAGGTTAATTCTCTTATCAACCTTTCTTGTTTGTTACTAGCTTGATGTAAAAATGCATTGCTATTTCTTAGCTGAACCATTTCCTTCTGCAAATTCCTGATAGTTTCCAGCATCGTGGCATTTGCATCTTCTGGGGCACCCTCCTCCCCCACTTCCACATACAACTCTTATCTATAAAAAATGATAGTAGCTGCAATTATATTAGCACTTATCTACACTTTATATCTGATTCTCATAAAAAAATTAGCAATAATAATTCATAATCTATAATTGAATCATTGTTTTGTAACAAAACTCTTTAACCATAAATTAAACTTCCAGATAGTGGAGTTTCCAATTTTTGGGGTCCGCAACCAGGTGTTTTAACTTGGGCTATGATACCACTTGTAACATGCCCAAAATATTTTTTTATACAAATATATGTGTCATTAATTACCACCTATGTATTTCATCTGTCATCCCAATACTATTGCTGCCATGTTTCTAGTGAATTCATCACATTTACATTCCTATTCATAATTTAAAATGATTAGGAAAATACCCCTATACCTTAACCTCTTATTTCATTTCTAAGATACCATTACCTTATCTATTCTTCATTCCATACCCTACCACTAATTTTTAATAATATAAACTTTCCACATTGTTAATTTTTATCCTAATTTAAATCCTCTCCTCCCTAATCCTATGGTGTTATTGAAAATATATTTCAACCTTATATTAATATAGATACCCCTATATTAAACTACATACTACATACCTACATTACTACAATTAATGCATATTGTATTGGCTTCCCAAAGGTAAGTATGATGGTTTAATGCTGCCACTATAGTTTCATTTTCAATTTAATTAAAGTACCCCACCTCCTGACTTGTCCAACACACTAGTCTCCATGTGGGAACGGTCACATGTCCTCAAAAGTCCCTCCGACACATATCGAGGTTCCACATTGAAGTTGGAGATTAAACTCGAATGAATCGATGGTTCTAATGATTTTTTGAAATCTTAACAATTTTTTCGTACGTGTCTTGGTCTCATTTCGACATTTTATTGTGAGTGAGGTGGTCGTATGTCTCTCCGGAGATTTGACTCCATAGCCAACCTCCATGTATATTTCCAAAGGCTTTGCGCTTGATTACTCCATCATTTTCGTATTTGGAGCTCTACCTCCAAAGCACGATCAGAAAGAATGTTTTCCAGAACTCTTGCGGATGATTCCTTCAATGTTTTCATGAGGATTGTGAGTTAAAATGGTACAATGCAGAGAGTTTCATTCAAGCACTCACAGGTAATCAAATTTGGTAATTTTTTTGTATTTTTCTATTTTGATCTTCATCTTTTCTGTTTACTAATAATATTTTGTCATTTTTGTAGGAATAATACATGGTCCTTTTGATTGGTCTCTGATCGTCCCTTAGGTAAGTAATGGCTACCCTACCTCTGGTTTTGGTCATGGTTTTTATCTATTTTCAACTCACTAATATGAGTATTTTTCATTTTGCAGAGAGCATACTGTGTCCTCTATACAAATACATTGAGAAATTTACCCTGCCTACCAACGTAATGACGACACTCCTTCATCTAACAAGCAGCCTTCTAGCCCTTCTTGGTCGCAGAAGAGGTAAGCCCCTTTCAAAATTCCTCTCTCGTTCACTTATTATTTTCTAGGGTTTTTTAAATACAATCAAGGTAGAGGTAGTATGTATATTTCTGGTGTCTACCCTACCACCAATTTCCTGGCCTTGCGATCTCACATTTTAATTAATTGATTTCTCTGTCATGTGTGAAAATCCTCTTTCCAACAATGGTTATTTTTTTACTATCAGTGCTATTTGTAAATTATTTATCCAACATTTATCTTGGTGTTAATGGTGTGAAGGTTTCCTCCTCGGCCCTTCCAGATTTGACTATATGGCATTGGTGTTTCTACATTTCAATTCTTAATTATTATTTTTATACTTATTTATCTAATTCCCATGTTGCCATACTTGAATTCAATTGCTAGTTGTGGGTATGAATAAACCCTCCCCTTTAAAAACCCCTCATTCTTCTTTGAGTTGTTGGGTTTCATTAAATTACAGGGTTGCATATTTAAATTAGAATCACTTTGCTCAACATGTCTTTGTATTACTTTGTTCAACATGACTCTATTGATTACTTTATTCAATCATTTTCTTTCATTCTAGAAATGTGGTTACAATTCTTAGTGAAATTCTAGGTTTACTTCGTAATGCTTTCATTCAAGTATTTTGATTATTCTTCTTACTCAAAATTGGAGTTTTTACCTTGAAATGTGATGCCTGTGGGTAGCCACGGTAACTCTCTATTGTGCACATTGAACCCTAGTTGTATAACATATATCACTTGTATTTTCCAAAAATAATTAAGGTTGCTTCACTATTAAGCTTTTATTGTATTTATCTTGAAAATTCTTCATTTCATGATCTAATATGTTACTTTTGAGATCTTTAAATTTCTTTATTTAGTATATTAATAAGGATGAATGGTGTTATTTTAGGATGGCGTGATGCCTTTCCTCTGTTCCTTAATTTAATATTATGTTTTTTTTTTTTTAATTAAAGGATCCACTTTCTGTGTTCACAACATATTATGAGTTATGTATTTATTTGTCTATTATACATAATGTTTGGGTTTGTGGTTATGTTTCACCAGAACTTATTGTTATTAACTGCATGGTTTATATCATTCTTATTATTATTTAGATTCAGGATACTTCTGTTACCCTTGTTCATAGCATTATATAGCTATTAAATTTTTTTTTTCTATTAATGATTTTAAAGTGTATATATTAGGCTTCTAAGAGTTGTTACTTTGTTCTATTTATTTATAAATTCCCATTGAAACCTTGAGTTCCTCTTATTGAAATGGTTCATAGTAGGTGTGTTGGTACTTCTCGTACTTCCTCTTACCTTTAGGATGAGTATGAAAGATTGGTAACCTGGGATGGGGTTTTTCCCCTAAAAGTAACACACTGTCTCTTCACGCGGGCCTGATCTTATATTGAGGTTTGGCATAGTTTTATTTAATTATCAGTCAACTACATTTTTCACTTACTCCTATGCATACTTCTGTAATTTATAATTCCTTTTATTTTTTATTGTTTATCTAAGTTTTAATATGGGTCTATATAACCCAAGTTTCTTCTTTTACTCAAATCTGGACTAGTGATCCAGAAGCAGACATCCTCTCCTCTTCAGGTTAGTCTAATGTATTCAATAATTATATAGTTTATATTTATTAATTTTTGATGTTCATCTTGGAAAAAATATGAATTATAGTATTCAAAATCTGTCTATGCAGGTGAAGAAAAGTCAACGATGGGACAATATAATTATGTAGGTCATCTTCATATATTAACAATGTAATTAATTTTTATTAGTCAATAGGATTTCTTTATAATTCTTGTGTAATATTTTACACGTATACAATTATAATTTTTCATTGAGTTGCATGACCCAGCTGCATCCTTTCTCGCGCATGCTTTCAATTTTATACTTCCTTTCACAAGTCAGCTGCCTATTGTTTCATCATGGATTTTCTTCTTGCACCTAGCTTAGTCCAGAACTTTTAGAGTTTATGTGTCAAGGCCATGCTTCGTCTTTGACCATAATTTATATTGATGTAATAATTCTCAAATTGAATTAGTCACATAGATATAGATGACAGTGAGACTCTCGAGGAGCTTTCAAAATTTTTGTATATAGAAAGTTTTTTATTTATTTCATATTTGGAGTTTTGGGTGTTCATATGCATGTAAATTGTTTCCAATTATCATAGGTGTAATGCCTCTCCCATTTTTTCAATATTTAATACACTATATGAGTTCTTCGGAATTCTCTTGTCTAAAATGCTAGTCCACTTGGGGATTTACTAGTGATTGTTGCATGTGTCAATCTCTTAAATCTACGTGTATGTCCTTTCTTGTACTTGTTGGCTGAACTTATTTACTGTAATTTATCTATGGATATATTCCTAGTAATGTCACTAGAACATAACCCTCTTGGGTTTATAACTGCACGGACTATGATTATATCAGCGTTCAGTATTCTATTTTGTGTAAGAAGATATTATCTTCATTGTATTTAACTACATTGTGGAAATTGTACAATACATATGACTAACTACTAAATATTTCATTATTTATTTTAACATGAATAGTATATAATAGGATTTAAACCTTTAATCTAATAAGTTATATACTAGGATATATGTAAACTATTTCATACTACAATTTCATACCTTCAAGGTGGAATTTTGCCTATTACTTTAGACCAAAATTAGAATTCTAGAAATTTATAGTAACAACAAAAATTTAATATAAAACCTCAAAACATTAGATACCTATGTGTAAAGATAAAGTTTCTTCCCAACCACAAGGTTCTCCTCAGACCTCTCCTCCGAGTAGAGACCAATATTTCCTAGTTTTGACAACCTCATGTCACACTATTGATGGGACTTTTAGGCCTTCTTTCCCTCAACGAGTTTCTATAACGACGTCTTGTTATTTTGGGTTGTTGTTTCCCATAGCCAATTGTTTTCTTTTGTTTTTCCCACAAAACATTACTTTAAAACTTGATTTTCCTCAACACAATTTTTCTTATCTCTTCCCAGTAACTTTCCTCTTTACTGCAGATTTTTATTAGATATCTTTCTCCCATTTAATTTAATTAATTAATTATTTTTCTGCAAGGAGTTTCCCATAGCCAATGGTTTTATTTTGTTTTTTCCACAAAACATTACTTTAAAACTTGATTTTCCTCAGCACAATTTTTCTTTCCTTTTCCCAGTAACTTTCCTCTTCCTAGTAACTTTCCTCTTCACTGCAGATTTTTATTAAATATCTTTCTCCCATTTAATTTAATTAATTAATTAATTTTTTTTTACAAGGATTTTCTAGAGAATTTTGGGAAAGTTTGAACTTATATTCCATCGTCATGGATAATAATTTCCTGATCTCCATTACTCTCTCCTTACAATATTAAAATCTCTTTCACAAATAATTGTTAACTTAAAATAATTATATGCATAACATATTTTTTCCATAGGTCCACCAAGACCTTCGTTTTATTTTCACAACATAAAAACTGTAAATCATGGGTATTACAAGAGGTATGGTCTTACCCATTTTTGTGCTCTACTATATCTTTTCATTTTGAATAAATCCTCCTCTTCATGTAATTGATAAGTTTCCTTTGTGTATTATGTTTATTTTTTGATTATCAGTTGGGTTGTATGGCTCTCTAGGCGTTGTTATTTCTCTCTAGTTCTAATTTCAATATTTTCACCCGAGGTACTGCCCTACGTATTTTTCTCTCCTTAATTGTTGTACTCTTCAACCCTTGTATTGTAGAATTTTTCTGAAAGGGTGGTCTGTAAATTTATTTTTTTGTTAATTTTCATTTCACCATAGATAGGGGATTCACATAATAAATGTTCAAGTGACTTTCTTACAACTCTAGCTACAATCTAGAGGTCACTTTATCCTTGCTTGGATGGAATTTACTTCTTATATTTGGTTGGGTGTTGCTTCCTACCTTCGCCTCTACTCGTGGGCTATTTTCAATAACCCTTGCAAGTGCTCCAAATGGTTTTTCCCAAGGTACCCAATTGTGTCCTCGACAACACTACAATTTAGGTACAACAAGTCTCTCGTAACCCTCACATCTAATTTAAATTATTTTTATTTTCCTTATCCACACTATGACTCTTACACTAATGTTATTACTCTATTCTGAGGCTTCTCAATTGCAGGTTTGTTCTAATTAAAAAATTCTATTGTGTATATTTTTTCAGCCGCTCAGTATCTTGGCACGACTGACTTCCAGACATCACTTTCAATTTTACACAAATATTTAGTGGTAATATTTACACACACTCGCTTCTAGATTTTGTTTACAGCTATTACCCTCCAAGTTTCTTTCTATCTGAATTCATTTTTGTTGAACTTCATTTTCATTATACTTCATTTTTGTTGAACCTGCAAGTATGTGGGAAGAGAGATGGATAAAAACACCTCTCTCATGTATAGCTATGATACTCTTATTCTTTTAATTGTTCCTAAATTTTGTACAAGTAACCAAAATATGACGTCATTTCCATGGCTTCTATTTCTTTTTGTAGGTGAATTTCTGTACTTTTCGTTGCAAAACCATAACTCTAGCCGAGTTGGATTAACTGAAGATTCTGATGCTCCCTCATAGCTTGCCATATTTCTAGGATGGTGCTAATTACTTTTTTTCTTACTAGATGTGGAATAAGAATGGTTGTTCCCTCCCATCAGCTTCTCGTCATTAATTTCCTATGGCTCTTAAGTGAATGTGTCTCCAATGCGGGTGGAATATATATAGTTTGGATGTGTTATCACCCTAGTAGTTTTTTTTATTTAGAATCGATGTTTACTTCAGTACTATTAGGGTGTGTTTGTGTAATATTTATTTCCTCCATGGATGGGTTCACCAATCCTGGTAATTTTGGCAACCACTAACTATAATATGATTTTTTTTAACTGATATTATAAATTGAACCCTCCAATTATCTAGAGACATTAGTTTAGAATCTCTATGTTGTGTTTGTGCAAACTATTTGATACAATCCCATTTTGGTATAAAACTTTGACTATTTTATTATGAAATGTATAATGAAATGGTGGACAATGTTTCTCTTTTATTTGGTGATATTTAATCTACCAATCCATAAATCAGTTATCATTACCTTATCTGCTAGAACTTAGTTTTTTCTTCTATTTAGTGCACATGTATATCACAAGTCATAACTATCCATGTTATGAAAATCTAGTTTTGTTGAGTTATTCATTTTCAATTCCCTCACAAGGCTTGATGTTGACTAATTGTGTCATTCAAATTGTTTTTCCTATGCCTCTTTACAAGCATGGAAATTTAATTAAAAATGTACAGATACTTACTACAGTAAAAAATTAATTGTTCCTCTCTATAGTACTATTATATTATGATTGCATGTATGCATTAAAAAATCTAACTCTACAATACACCTCTACGCTCCTTCTCGATATCAGTCTTGACTCAATGATACGACAGTTTACTGTCCTAAGTAAGTTTGGTGTGTATGTACCCATGGTCGCTTATTTGATTCAATGAGTGTTACGTTGAAAACACCTCGACTATAAATTTTATATATAAACATAATTTTGCTAATTGGTTCCTTACAATGTTCTACCAACTAGGACAACCACATTATATTTACTAATGTGGTTGATATACGCCAATAGGCATATATAAAATAGATTTACAACCACATTTACCAATGTGGTTGATATACGCTGATAGGCCTATATCCACTACCCATCACATTAATTTATATATCAATAAATAGTTATTATATATAATAATTTTATTATATTAACTTGAAATATATATATATATTATATATTAATAAGAATATTAATATATTAAATATATTAATTATGATTAAAATCAAAAAAATATTTTATATATATTAATAATATATATTATATCATAGTTGGTTATATTATTAATAATATATATTAATAATATTATAATATTACTAATAATCATTATTAATATATTAATAATATTTATTAATATTAAAATAATATAAATAATATATAATATTTTAATATTTATTTATATATTAATATCATAGAAGGTTATATTATTAATAAACCAAAAGAACTAATAATATATTAATAATATATATTATATCATAGTTGGTTATATTATTAATAATATATATTAATAATAATATTATAATATTACTAATAATCATTATTAATAAATATTTGAATATTTATTTATAATATATATTAATATATTAATAATATTAAACTCAAGAGAGTAATAAACCATATGAAACAATATTTAAAAACAAAAAAACCTAAGAGATTAATAAACCCAAGGGATAAATATTATAAACATAAGGGATCAATATTAAAAACACAAGAGATTAATAAACCGTAAGAATTGATATTTTAAACTAAAAAACCTAATAAATTAATAATCCATAAGAATCGGTATTTTAAACATAAGATATTAATAAACCAACGAGATTATTAACATTATAAACCAAAAGAACTAATAGACCCAAGGGTTTAATGTTATAAAGCAAAGGAATCAGCGAACCCAAGGGATAAATATCATAAACCTAACGGATGAATATTATAAACAATAAAGATTAATAAACCCTAAGAATTAATATTTTAAACTGAAAAATCTAAGAAATTAACAAACCCTGAGAATTAGTATTTTAAACTCAAGAGAGTAATAAACTGAATGTGTGATTAACATTATAAACCAAAAGAACTAATAAACCCAAGGGTTTAATATTATAAACCAAAGGAGTCAGTGAACCCAAGGGATAAATATTAAAAACCTAAGGGATCAATAAGGCTAAGGGAAATATTAAAAACAATAGAGATTAATAAAAACCAAGAGTTTAATACTATAAACCAAATCAATTGGTGAACCCAAGGGAAAACCATTACCCAAAAAATTATAAACCAAAGGAATTGGTGAACCCAAGGGAATTGATTTAAACATTGAGACAATTGTTGTCACAAAGCGACGTTGGACCAACTATGACTAAGGTTGGTCATGGGTGATTTTTGTATTAAGACAATATTTGTCAGAATGTGACATTTGATCATGGATGACATTGATTGATTATTCATATTATAAACCAAAAGAACTAATAAACCCAAGGGTTTAATATTATAAACCAAAGGAATTGGTGAACCCAAGGGACAACCATCACCCAACAAATTATAAACCAAAAGAAATTGGTGAACCCAAGGGAATTGATTTAAACATTGAGAGAATTTTTGTCACAATGCGACGTTGGACCAACTATGAGTAGGGTTGGCCATGGGTGACTTTCATATTGATACAACATTTGTCAGAATGTCACATTTGATCATGGATGACATTGATCAATTATTCATATTATAAACCAAAAGAACTAATAAACCCAAGGGTTTAATATTATAAACCAAAGGAATTGGTGAACCCAAGGGACAACCATTACCCAACAAATTATAAACCAAAAGGAATTGGTGAACCCAAGGGAATTGATTTAAACATTGAGACAATTGTTGTCACAATGCGATGTTGGACCAACTATGACCATGGTTGCCCATGGGTGATTTTCATATTGAGACAATGTTTCTCATAATGTGTCATTTGATCATGGATGACATTTATCGATTATTCATATTATAAACCAAAAGAACTAATAAACCGAAGGGTTTAATATTATAAACCAAAGAAAGTGGTGAACCCAAGGGAAAATCATTACCCAAAAAACTATAAACCAAATGAATTGGTGAACCCAAGGGAATTTATTTAAACGTTGAGACAATTGTTGTCACAATGCGATGTTGGACCAACTATAACCATGGTTGGCCATGGGTGATTTTCATATTGATACAATGTTTGTCAGAATTTGACATTTGATCATGGATGAAATTGATCAATTATTCATATTATACACCAAAAAAACTAATAAACCCAAGGGTTTAATATTGTAAACCAAAGGAATTGGTGAACCCAAGGGAATTGATTTGAACATTGAGACAATTGTTGTCACAATGCGACGTTGGATCAACTATGACCATGGTAAGGAATTGGTGAACCCAAGGGAATTGATTTAAACATTGAGACAATTGTTGTCAGAATGCGACGTTGGACCAACTATGACCATGGCTGGCCATGGATGATTTTCATAATGAGACAAGATTTTTCAGAATGCGAAATTTGATCATGGATGACATTGATCGATTGTTCATATTACAAACCAAACGAACTAATAAACCCAAGGTTTTAATATTATAAACCAAAGGAATTGATGAACCCAAGGGAAAAACATTACCTAACAAATTATAAACCAAAGGAATAAGTGAACCCAAGCGAATTGATTTAAACATTGAGACAATTGTTGTCACAATGCGACGTTGGACCAACTATGACCATGGTTGGCCATGGGTGATTTTCATATTGAGACAATGTTTGTCAGAATGTGACATTTGATCATGGATGACATTGATTGATTATTCATATTATAAACCAAAATAAGTAATAAATGAAAGGGTTTAATATTATAAACCAAAGGAATTGGTGAACCCAAGGGAATTCATTTAAACATTGAGACAATTGTTGTCGCAATGCGACGTAGGACCAACTATGACCATGGATGGCCATGGGTGATTTTCATATTGAGAAAATGTTTCTAATAATGTGACATTTTATCATGAATGACATTGATCAATTATTCATATTATAAACCAAAAGAAGTAATAAACGCAAGGGTTTCATATTATAAAGCAAAGGAATTGGTGAACGCAAGCGAAAACCATCAGCCAAAAAATTATAAACCAAAGGAATCGGTGAACCCAAGGGAATTTATTTAAACATTGAGAAAAATTGTTGTCACAACGCGATGTTCGACCAACTATGACCATGGTTGGCCATAGGTGATTTTCATATTGAGACAATATTTGTTAGCACGCGACATCTGATCATGGATGACATTGATCGATTATTCATATTATAAACCAAAAGAACTAATCAACCCAAGTGTTTAAAATTATAAACCAAAGGAATTGGTGAACCCAAGGGCATTGATTTAAACATTGAGACAATTGTTATCACAATGCGACGTTTGATGAACTATGACCATGGTTGGCCATGGGTGATTTTCATATTGAGACAATATTTGTCAGAATGTGACATTTTATCATGGATGACACTGATATATTATTCATATTATAAACCAAAAGAACTAATAAACCCAAGGGTTTAATATTATAAACCAAAGGAATTGGTGAACCCAAGGGAAAACTATTACCCAAAAAATTATAAACCAAAGGAATTGGTGAACCGAAGGGAATTGATTTAAACATTGAGACAATTGTTGTCCCAATGCGATGTTGGACCAACTATGACCATGGTTGGCCATGCGTCATTTTCATATTGAGACAATATTTGTCAGAATGTGACATTTGATCATGGATGACATTGATCGATTATTCATATTATAAACCAAAAGAACTAATAAACCCAGGGGTTTAATATTATAAACCAAAGGAATTGGTGAACCCAAGGGAATTTCTTTAAACATTGAGACAATTGTTGTCACAATGCGACGTTGGACCAACTATGACCATGGTTGACCATGGGTGATTTTCATATTGAGACAATATTTGTCAAAATGCGACATTTGATCATGGATGACATTGATCGATTATTCATATTATAAACCAAATGAAGTAATAAACCCAAGGGTTTAATATTATAAACCAAAGGAATTGGTGAACCCAAGGGAATTGATTTAAAAATTCGGACAATTGTTTTCACAATGCGACGTTGGACCAACTATGACCATGGTTGGCCATGGGTGATTTTCATGCTGAGACAATGTTTGTCAGAATGTGACATTTGATCATGCATGACATTGATCGATTATTCATATTATAAATGAAAAGAACTAATAAACCTAAGGGTTTAATGTTATAAACCAAAGGAATAGGTGAACCCAACGGAATTTCTTTAAACATTGAGGCAATTGTTGTCACAATGTGACGTTGGACCAAATATGGCCATGGTTTCCCATGGGTGATTTTCACATTAAGACAATATTTGTGAGAATGCGACATTTGATCATGGATGACATTGAGCAATTATTCATATTATAAACCAAATGAACTAAGAATCCCAAGGGTTTAATATTATAAACCAAAAGGAATTGGTCAACCCAAGGGAAAACCATTACCCAACAAATCATAAACCAAAGTAATTGGTGAACCCAAGGGAATTGATTAAACATTCAGAAAATTGTTGGATCGGCTATGACCATGGTTGGCCATTGGTCATTTTCATATTGAGACAATATTTGTCAGAATGTGACATTTGATCATGGATGACATTGATCGATTATTCATATTACAAACCAAAAGAACTAATAAACGCAAGGGTTTAGTATTACTTAAACCATTATTATACTTATTTAGATATTATTATATTTGTTTATATATTATTTTAACTATAATTAGTTTAACCGTTTCAACAATTATAACTATAATTAATTATTATAATTATTAATTATAATTAAGGCTCACCATGGATTATTATGGTTTAAGAGGTTTACCCATGGATGCCTATGACAAGAAAAATTGTGTATGTATTAAAAGTAATCTTAATAGTATTTATATTAACATCATTAATGATAATATCATTAATAATTTTAATCATATATTTAGAGTGAATAAAATTTTAAATCTATTTTTATTAATAATTATATTTTTAATTATTAAAATATAGTTTCATATTTATTGCTTCGGATTCAGTAGGGAAATGTGTGTAAATTCTTCGCATCTTCCAGTTTCACTGCATTGTTTGCCTTGATTTCATGTGGAATAAGGAGACTTATTTGGAAGCAATGGATACATTGGTTTAAGAAAATAAAATAAGGCAATGCATCTTACATTACCATCACTGTACAAATTGGATGATCTCAAGATAAGTGTTAATTCTTAATATCTAAAAATGGGAGATGGTAATAATTATAGACAAAATAGAACTAAAGAATCTATACAAGATCCAAATAGGCTTAAATATGGGAGAAAGAAACATATTGAAACACAAAAAATCTCTTTAGAGTCAAGAAATAATCCAAATGTTTTTTTCTTCTAGACCTATGCATTTATTCATTTCCAATAGGAGGATTTTTCTAAATTTCTCTTCATTTTCAAGATTATTTCGAGGTGGTTCAATCAATTCAAAATGGGTGCAAAACCATAGAAAAAATAAAGCTCTTGATTTGGATTGGATAGGCAGGATGACATTGAAAGGGGGGTTTCCTATCATACCTTAAACTTCTCTAAAAAGTGAACAAGATTGTGAAACCTGAATTAAGGGATCTAAAGTCAATGAAGAAGGTAATGGGAAAAAGGAAAATTTTGAGAAAGAGGATCATGTGATAGAAAATATGTTTGAAAATTTGAAAGGTGAAGCCAATGATTTGAAGTTTGTAGTGGAAAAATTTGATAAAGATCCCAAGAATACAAGTTGTCCCCTACCAAATTAGGGGGATTATTGTACCTTCATTGTATACTCAGAAAAAGACAATGCCTCTAACTCAGACTTCTCTCACATAAGATATCCAAAAAAAGAAGATAAGTATTCAATATCTGTAAATAGAAGATGGTGATAATTATAACTTCATCTGCACAAAAAAATGCATTGCTACAAGGGATGCCTTTAATGTGTCTTTTCATTATCATGGAACTAGTGTTTTCATATAAATATGATTTTCACATTGAAACTACATAGAAAATTTCATTAGAATAAAGCTTGCCTTTAATATATCTTTGCATTATAATGGAATTGGTCTTTTCATATAAATGTGATTGTCACCTTGAAATAATTTGGTTAATTATATCATTTTAAGGAGTGAGGCCACCAATTTTTGAACCAATGTCATTATCATTGAAACATTCTAGGTTTCCTCAAGATCACAATCTACTAGACAAATCGTGTGCATAAATCATGCCTTAATGCTAAGATGGATAAAACCCACAACGCGAAACTTAGTTTACTTTGGCATGTATTTTATACACAAGTTGGATGTGGTCTACCCTGGTCTTCATTTTGGTTGAGGAGATTTGGCTTATTACTGCAAGGGTGAAATATGGTGTTTGTGAAGAATTTTTTTCAAGTTAAATTTTGGTAGAGTAGCTTTGTAACTTTTCTATTTTGAATTTTATAGCTATTCGATTTTAAGCTCATCCAAATACCTTGAAAAAATGGAAAGTTAAATTTAAGATTTAGGTTTTATGCATACATAAAGAGCAATCATGTGTATATTGCCACAAATAAGATGGACACTAGGTTCTTTAAACCCCTCAGATGTACCTACAATTTTCACTTTCTGGATGAATTTAGTGACTTGTGGGATTAGAAAATTGAATGGTATAATACGACATTGGTTATGAGAAATGGATTTACAAAGGATTTTTGCAAGGTTGTGTCCATTCATTTTGCATTAGATTCCTTTTACAAGGGAAGAATTTAAGCCAAACAAGAAAGTGCATTGTTTGTTATGAATAGGATATATACCATTGTCCTTAATTTTTCTTTTATTTTTGTTATTGACCTCTCAGAAGTATTTCATTCAACATATATTGCTTCCAAGTAGATTCACAAATTATGTTAGCCTTGGAAAAGTATTTAGTCTTAGTTCAAATTAATAATACAAATAAATGGTAAAGCTAAATTTATTTATTAATTTTTGTTGGAGGAATTTATTTATGTTGCAAGGTAAACTATTCTTGAGTGGACAACATCTACATCACATAACATATCACATCTTCTTCATCTTTATTATTTTTCTATATGCTTTGCCTTACCTTGTTTCCTTTGCCACATGTGATGCAATTGCTACTTAAAAAATAATAAGAACTTACTATGAATTAGATATATCAAATTAATGCTTAAAAACTAAAAAAATGAAAAAAAATAGAATTCATATACTAAGCATGCATACATATGTGCTGGGGTGATGCCAAAGCTAGCCACAATAACCCTTGGTAACTTCTAAATACATGAAGGGATCTAAACTAGTGACATATTACTTCTCTTCCAATAATATATTTTAAAGTTCAATAGGTTTGAATAATTTGTAAGCTTAAATGGTTGGGAGATCTCTAATTCTAGTCTAAGCAAGATTATTTGATAGACTCTTTCAAGTACAGATTGCAAACGACAAAATACATTTCACATCACAGCTAAATATGATCAGCAGACCAGCCTAAAGCCTCATTTAGGGTGCATCAAACAACAATACTTTCTTAACAAATCTGTTATAACAAAAATGCAATGATCGGTACTTTCTTAACAAATCTGTTATAACAAAAATGCAATGATCGGTTATGCCTTTGCCACGCATTTTGGCTTCTAGCTTTCTAGTTATTTTTGTCTAGCTTTGAGGTATTTGGAATTCTCCTCTACTCTTTTTATCTATTTCCATGGCTAGTTGGAGAACTATCCCGTCGATCTTCCAGTCTAATAGAATTATGTAATTTCGGGAGTTTGTTTTTTTTCGATTGAAAAAATAAATTACCCTGGAAATTGCTCTAATACTAAATCAAGAACAACGATATTTTCTTAACAAACATTATTAAAAAATGCAATACAATGGATATTGTCGTAATACTAAATGCAGAACCACAAGTCCAACACGATGAACTTGGTGATTACAACGCTTTTGTTTTCACTAATTGAAAACCGCGTACCCTAAATATGAGAGCACTCCATTGGACTGAAAAATAGAGAGCAACTTATGTGGACATTTTAACTATGACTATAACTTGTTTTAGATTCAGGCTAATGGGAGATTCCACAATTACAACGCCATATAATTAATTATTACAGTATTTTATCTTCATTAATTAAAAAGTAGAGAAATCTAAACCTGAATAGAAACCGATTGCAAATTCAGATCATTGAAATGCTCAGTTTCAAAACCATTGGTATCGTCCATGTCACAAATGCCATAGGATTTATGACGCATCGAGATACTTTTTTACGAGTTCAGTAATTTTTCTCAGTAGCCCCTTGTTGCGTCTGATCTTAGCACAGTTATCGGGGTCGTTGGCCAAGATATTTAATATGATCTGTAGCCCCAACACAGTGAAATATGAGTACTTATATTCACCTGAGGACTTACCCTCGTACTGTTTCGGATGCATTTCAATATGATTGCTACCACACAACAAAGATGCTATGGATTCCATGAACTCAGGAATGGCCATCACCTGAATGCGATTCTGGGGTATCTCCACCAATTTACAGATGATCACTGCAGTCGCTCTTAGAATCCCCTGTTCATGACGTTTCTCCCAATTCAGCATCTCGATCAGCCTCTCCATCACATCTCGAATGGTTCCGATCGCCCTCGAAGTCTCCTCTGTAAACTTATCTTCGTTCACAAGCGCCGATAGAACTCGAGCCCCTGTGAGATGATTGTAATGATCTATAGACTGCAGCAGCTCGACGCTGTATGACAGAAAATCCATCTTCAACCCATCAAAAACGCTTCCATTGATGCACCGAGAATATGTGTGATAGAGAAACTGCCGAATCGTGTGGAACTGAGGGTCGTCGAAGCCATATTTTTGTAAGTTCGAGAACGATTTTTTTCCTACGACGTGGATGATTAACATTTTTCTCAGTTTTTCGGAAATGAGCTTGTCCCACGAACATAATTTTGGGTTCATCGACAAAATTGAGGATTTGGAAAGTGAGCATCTAACAGCAAATCCGAGCAGAGTCAGAAACAATTCCACCATGGACAGGCAATAAAAAATACTGAGAGCCCGATTTCGATTCCGATTATGGTCGCCCTTGTCTCGTTGCTTCGGTATACGGAAGCTAGACAAGGTGATGCATGCAAAAGCCGAAATTTCTTGTATCACAAGCGAATACAAATATATTAATGGCGGTCTCACACGCATCAATAAATCGTTTCACTGCATGCTCAGCATATGTGCATGCTTCTGCCATGTTCATCTTCTTCGGGAGTTATCTGCCACATTACCCGATTTGAAACCACCAGGGCGCTCACAATGTTTCCTCTCACGACATGTCCCTGTCCGTGGGCGCCTTCAGACACCTTGCATAACTGTTTCACACACTTGGACAAAGGTTAATGTTTCAGTTTCATTCCAAATGTTAATCTTGATAGGTGGCAATTAATAAATGGCACAATAAATTTTTAATCAAGATTTGTAAAAAATTAATTTAAGTACGGTTTAAACATGTGATTTAGATATGCAAGGAAGTTAGTGGGGTAGATTTTGTCCATTGATTGAGTGGCGATGACCAGAATATACCGGCATCTTTCAATCTAGACCATCAGATCAAAAAGATTAATTAGCCTAATCACAAAATATGCTCCTTCTGATAGGGGGATACGCCTATCGGCGTAAATATGTGCACATACTAGTATTGTAATTTTGTACCATAGTTAATCTATCCCCCTATAAACCTACATCTTTAATTATCATAGGCATATAACCAAAACCTACCCATAAGTAGAGATTTCCTTTGCAGCGAAACTTACATACCATTAATCATTACCACCGAGGATATAACATATATAATCCAGAATACTACTTAACATGTACAAAATCTCAGTTTCTCAATAATGACTGTAAAAGAAGGTAAAAACCATATTTTCTCTAATCTTATTACATTAAACAATCCATTGCATAATATTTTATTTCCTATTTATAGAAATAATTATTATCAAATCCAAGGCAACCCATGGTTGAAATTCCATATAATAGTTACGCTTACTATGCACATATATAGTCATAAGTTTTCAATCATAGATTCATGCATTTTATAGAAAACATAGTGGATAGAACACACTGGAAATTTGGACATTGATATCCACCAAACCATAGAATTTCTTCCTCGTAGTTCACCCCTAGATGAGATTCAAATTGTCTCAAATCAACAACCTATTGATCCTTTCAGATGAAATTTTATACATTATTTCCATGAAATATGTTTCCATGTAACAACATCCCACTTTGTGGCTTTCACAGCTGCTGCCATAGGATTTTTTTGCAGAAAAGCTCGATTTTTTCTATCCGAGAGTTTTTTTTCCAATTTCTGCTTAGCATCTATCTTCAGCTAAGCACTTAATGGACCTTTTTCTCCCATCCATTAAGTGTTTCCAGAATACCTTCTAGACTTATTATCATGGAAATATTTCTTCTATTTATAATCTCATTTTCCAGTGTCTAAATTATCCAAGTGTTTCTAATTCACATTCATTTATTGATAATTATTTATTTTCCGAACTAATTAATAATTAATGTTAGATTTAATACTTTTGTGAACCAAAATGTAGATAAATGTCTTTTAGATTAATCACATAATTATGATTAGGTCGAGGTTTCGAACCATCTAATGTGGTTCATCCTCTGTGGTTTTTTCATCTAGAATAGATGGCCTTTGTTGGGATTTTTTTCATCTGGAATTGATGTCCTTCATAGTGATTTCTACAAGGCCATGTTGGAAACAATAAAACAATATTTCTATTGTTTGAAAACTGAAGAATTCTCTTCTAAAAGGCTATCTAAATCTCTTAATAAAGCCCTTAACAAACTCATTACCAAGAATGTAGCTAGGGGCACCATTGGACAATGCAGTTTGGAGGCTCATTACTTTCCTCTGCATTACATAAAATATCATTGCTAAAGAAATGGCTCTCAAATACACTCAATTGCATGGAAGGTAGCTCAACATGAGCAGAAACGTTTTTCACAGTGTCCAATTATACTAGACACATAATCTAGACTTGAGATACTTTGGAATGAGCTCCAGATAGTGGCTAGAAAGCTTGTTTTCTACAGATTAGAGCTTTATCACAGACATGTTGGTTTTTCTTGGAATTTGGACCATGATATGTGGCCATGCTAAAAACACTATTCTCTCATGCATCAACATTTCTCCTTGTTAATAACTCATTATCCCTTCAAATTTTGTTGAATCAGTCTATTTGTTAAGAGTGCTCATTTGCCGCAGATTTATATGTTTGACAATGGATGTCTTGGATCACCTATTTGAAGCTGTTGGCATTGAGAGGAAAGTGAAGAACATCCTACGTCGTGATGGGTGAGACATTCTCAACAATCATTCTGCTAAGTGATCCTTTATTTCTATGATTGTTAAGCATATCTTCGTTTATGGTGCTCATACATGTGTAGACATATTTGTATCTACATTGGATGTTGTGATTAGTGACCACCAGAAAAATTTTTGGTTGTTAGAATTATACTCTTAGCTTACTATATTCCCACATCTTGGACTTGTGTTTGACCCAAGGTAATTCTAAGGTATCAAGGCATTGCATTTGAAGTGGGGTTTTCACTAGTGGCTATCCAGTATTTGTGTATACTATCTTCAAGAATTTCATAGATAGTCTTGATTTTGGCATCATAAGGACCTCTCTTTATAACAGAATATGACAAGGGTTGGAAAAATATTTTATGCCTACCACTTTTATTATGCTGTAAAGCGTTTTATTTGAAAACAACTCCCCTAAATGACAGGTGTACAATTATGTACCATTGATGATAGTGTTAGACGATTGAAAAATTCTCTACCTTCAGATAAAAAACTATTATTATTAATCAGTTACATAATAAAATAGTTTTTCCCGGAAGCAGATGGAATTCTATGGAGTCTTCGACGGCTTCTTCCACAAGGCTTCCACACTTGGAATACATATCCACAGTTCTGGTAGCTAAGAACATATTTTGATGAAACCCATTTGCGAGAATGTGGGCATGGAATTTATTACCTTCTACCAAGGCCTTCGCAGAGCCACATGCATCCAGCAGTGAAGCGTACATGGTGTCATCTACCACAAGCCCTCATTCATCCATGACTTGCAACTTCAATCAGCCTTCCTTGCACAGAGAATTGAAGTTTGCGTTCATGGTAGAAATGATTTTATTATGTCGATTTTGCTGGTGTGTAAGGCTAGATTCAGAATTAAGAGCATTGCTTATTATTGTGTTTGTCTCTACATTTCCACTACTTTGATGTTTGAATTGGGTTTTGGTTTTCGATTGGTTTTTTTTTTTTAGTGGGAACAACAGTGCAGGTAATAGTGCCAAAGTCGCCATAGCCATTAATGTCTCGATGATAAACCAACCATCATCCACGAGGGAGCTCTAATGTTGTTCCTTCATATTATGGAGCAAACAGAGTTCCAGGAAAAGGTAAATTGTTTATCTAATTACACAACTGTCGGGACAAAGGGACATTAGTTTCATAAAAAGAGGTTTTATTTGATAAGAGATGAAAATTTTGACATTCACAGGGAAAAGTAACATTGTGTTGATATATTACATGATCAATCAGTTGCAGATTTATACTTTCTGAAACCCATTTGCGAGCATGTGGGCATGGAATTTCTTACCTTCTGCCAAGGCCTTCGTAGAGCCACATGCATCCAGCAGTCAAGCGTACATGGTGTCATCGGCCGGAAGGCCTCGTTCATCCATGACTTGCAAATATCCCAAGGCCTCCTTCAATCATCCTTCCTTGCACAGTGAATTGAAGTCTGCGTTCATGGTAGAAATGATTTTATTATGTGGATTTTGTTGGTGTGTAAGGCTAGATTCGGAATTAAGAGCATTGCTTATTATTTTGTTTGTCTCTACATTTCCACTGCTTCAATGTTTGAATTGGGTTTTGGTTTTCGATTGGGGTTTGTTTTTTAGTGGGATCGACAGTGCAGGTAACAGTGCCAAAGTCGCCATAGCCATTAATGTCTCGATGATAAACCAACCCTCATCCACCACGAAGCTCTAACAATGTTCCTTCATATTATGGAGCAAACAGAGTTCCAGGAAAAGGTAAATTGTCTATCTAATTACACAACTGTCGGGACAAAGGGACATTAGTTTCATAAAAAGAGGTTTTATTTGATAAGAGATGAAAATTTTGACATTCACAAGGAAAAGTAACATTGTGTTGATATATTACATGATCAATCAGTTGCATATTTATACAGATGCGACACAAAGGCAACTCAAGCCTATCATATTTCTAGGTCATTCCTTAGGAGGGGCAGTTGCAACCCTGGCCACTCTATGGGTATTGGGAAAGAGGCTAAGGTCAGGCTCTCCATTTTGTATCACATTTGGTTGTCCTTTAGTGGGAGATCAAAGACTTGTTGAAGCAGTTGGTTGTGAGAATTGGGGAAGAAAATTTTCTCACGTGGTTTCCAAGTATGATATTGTTCCTCGGATGCTCTGTGCACCATTTGAATCAATTGTTCATCTCTTTACTACTATTTTTTCATATTGTCAGGGCATAAATCTGTCTGATTCTGTTATTCAAGGTGCTTTCAGGGCTCTTCTTAATCATGTCTTTGATTCTCGAAGTAGCCCTGTCCGTGATTCTCCAAGTAGCCCATACAGGCCTTTTGGCACTTACATGTTTTGCTCAAGCAGTGGTGCAGTTTGTATTGAAAATTCTAGCACAATTTTGGAAATGCTTCATTGGACACTGCAAAGCCAAGAAACTTCTTTCGACAAGATTGTATAGGCCTGCCTGTTGGAACACAGAAGGTATGGTTTCGTTCTGGAGGAGGTCATAAGAAATTCCATTAGAGGGAGACGATTAGCGAATCGCAGTTCAGAATCCTCTTACCAGATGGGTATTTCATTGGAGCATAGAAGATGTTGGTGTTGGAGCTCAAGTAATACTCAAATCCTTTCTTATAATAAAATAAAATTTGAATGAACAAAAAAAATACATCTCATGATTTTACTCCGCAGTTAGTTTTTATATCAATAAAATGCCTTAGCATAGATGCATGTTAACCCTGGATATATTATGCACCAAAAATGAGTGATGATTGTGGGTTGTTGGAGCATATGATTTAAAAGGGTACCATTTAGTTGGTGGTTTTATATTGCAGATACTCATATAGGAGTCGAATTTTGTTTATTAAAGAATCCAATATGGGTCTACCTTTTCATGGAAATTTAGTGGAATGTTTGCACTCCTCTGTTGTTTAGTTTCTAGCTTTTTCATGCACGTAGGTTGCTTCAGACAGTGCTTTTTGGTCAGCAGAAAGGTTTGAGCAATAGTTTTACTCTAAATGAGAGGTTTTAGTGGGAATGACAGTTCAGGTAACAGTGCCAAAGTTGCCATAGCCATTAATGTCTTGATGATAAACTAGCCCTCATCCACCACGGAGCTCTAATGTTGTCCCTTCATATTATGGGGCAAACAGAGTTCCAGGAAAGGTAAATTGTTTATCTAATTACACAACTTTCGAGACAAAGGGACATTAGTTTCATAAAAAGAGGCTTTAATTGATAAGAGATGAATATTTTTACATTCACAGGGAAAAGTAACATTGTGTTGATATATTACATGATCAATCAGTGGCAAATAGAGTTCCAGGAAAAGGTAAATCGTTTATTTAATTACACAACTGTCAAGACGAAGGGACATTAGTTTCATAAAAAGAGGTTCTATTTGATAACATGTGAAAATTTTGACATTCACAGGGAAAAGTAACATTGTGTTGATATATTACATGATCAATCAGTTGCAGATTTATACTTGCTAAAACCCATTTGCAAGCATGTAGGCATAGACTTTCTTACCTTTTGTCAAGGCCTTCGTAGAGCCACATTCATCCAGCAATGGAGCATACATGGTGTCATCGGCCGCAAGGCCTCATTTATCCATGACTTGCAAATAGTCCAAGGCCTCCTTCAATCGGCCTTCCTTGCATAGAGAATTGAAGTCTGCGTTCATGGTAGAAATGCTTTTATTATGTGGATTTTGCTGGTGTGTAAGGCTAGATTTGGAATTAAGAGCATTGCTTATTATTGTGTTTTTCTCTACATTTCCTCTGCTTCAATGTTTGAATTGGGTTTTGGTTTTTGATTGGGGTTTGTTTTTTATTGGGAACGACAATGAAGGTAACAGTGCCAAAGTCACCATAGACATTAATTTCTTAATGATAAACCAACCCTCATCCACTAGGGAGCTCTAACATTATTCCTTCATATTATGGAGCAAACAAAGTTTCAGGAAAAGGTAAATTGTTTATCTAATTACACAACTGTCAGGAAAAAGGGACATTAGTTTCATAAAAAGAGGTTTTATTTGATAAGAGATGAAAATTTTGACATTCACAGGGAAAAGTAACATTGTGTTGATATATTACATAATCAATCAGTTGCAGATTTATACAGACACGACACAAGGGCAACTCAAGCCTATCATATTTGTGGGTCATTCCTTAGGAGGGACAGTTGCAACCCTGGCCACTCTATGGGTACAGGGAAAGAGGCTAAGTTCAGGCTCTCCCTTTTGTATCACATTTGGTTGTCCTTTAGTGGGAGATCAAAGACATGTTGAAGCATTTGGCCGTGAGAATTGGGGAGGAAACTTTTGTCATGTGGTTTCCAAGCATGATATTGTTCCTCGGATGCTTCGTGCACCGTTTAAGTCAATTGTTCAGCCCTTTACTACTATTTTTTCATATTGGCAGGGCATAAATATGTCTGATTCTATTATTCAAGGTGCTTGCAAGGCTCTTCTTAATCATTTCATTGATTCTCTAAGTAGCCCTGTCTGTGATTCTCCAAGTAGCCCATACACGCCTTTTGGCACTTACATTTTTTGCTTAAGAAGTGGTGTAGCTTGTATTGAAAATTCTAGCACAATTTTGGAAATGCTTAATTGGACACTGCAAAGCCAATAAACTTCTTTTGAAGAGATTGTATAGGCTTTCCTGTTGGAACACATAAGGTATGGTTTTGTTTTGGAGGAGGTCATAAAAAATTCCATTAGACGGAGAATATTAGTGAATCCCAGTTCATAATCCTCTTACCAGATGGGTATTTCATTGGAGCATAGAAGTTGTTGGTCCTGGAGCTCAGGTAATACTCAAATCCTTTTTTATAATAAAATAAATTTTGAATGAAAAAAAAATACATTTCGTGATTTTACTCTGCAATTAGTTTTTATATCAATAAAATGCCTTAGCATAGATGCATGTTAACCCTGGATATATTATGGAGCAAAAGTGAGTGATGAGTGTGGGTTGTTGGAGCGTATGATTTAAAAGGGTAACATTCAGTTGGTGGTTTTACATTGCAGATTCTCATGTAAGAGTCGAATTTTGTTTATTGATGAATCCAATATGGGTCTACCTTTTCATGGAAATTTAGTGGAATCTTTGCACTCCTTTGTTGTTTAGTTTCTAGATTTTTCATGCACATAGGTTGCTTTAGACAGTGCTTTCTGGTCAGCAGAAAGGTTTGAGAAATAGTTTTACTCTGAATGAGAGGGCAACATACAAACTGAGCACAACTTATTCTCTGGTTATCTCATGGGTAATGATGATAAACAAGCCCTCATCCACCAGGGAGTTCTAACATTGTTCCTTCATATTATGGAGCAAATAGAGCTCCAAGAAAAGGTAAATTGTTTATCTAAGTACACAACTGTCGGGAAAAAGGGACATTAGTTTCATAAAAAGAGGTTTTATTTGATTAGAGATGAAAATTTTGACATTCACAGGGAAAAGTAACATTGTGTTGATATATTACATGATCAATCAGTTGCAGATTTATACAGACGTGACACAAAGGCAACTCAAGCCTATCATATTTGTGGGTCATTCCTTACGAGGGGCAGTTGCAACTTTGGCCACTCTATGCGTACTGGGAAAGAGGCTAAGGTTAGACTCTCCCTTTTGTATCACATTTGGTTGTCCTTTAGTGTGAGATCAAAGACTTGTTGAAGCAGTTGGTCGTGAGAATTGGGGAGGCAACTTTTGTCACATGGTTTCCAAGCATGATATTGTTCCTCGGATGCTTCGTGCACTATTTGAGTCAATTGTTCAGCACTTCACTACTATTTTTCCATATTGGTAGGGCATAAATCTGTCTCATTCTGTTATTCAAGGTGCTTGTAGGGCTCCTCTTAATCATGTCCTTGATTCTAAAAAATTCTTTGTACACCTTAAGAAGGTTATGAACCACAAAGCCTTATGTAACCTTAGTAATTCCACGTAAAACTATGTCTTGTAAAAGTGATATATCATTAATTATGCGCTCTTTAATGGAACAATGGAACCAGGACTCATTCAATGTTAATTCTTGGTCACATGCATGTTGTTGTTCTTGTGTTATCTTTCTTTTGAATACATAAATACTTATCACTGAGACCATCACTCTTTCTTCCGACATTATTTGAAACTAAAAAATTATTTGTAGTGATTAACAACCTCGTTTTTAAATTCTCACAAGGGTAGAGTTTCCATCGTTCTTTAAAATTTTAAGAGCCCCAACATGATCTATAACCACCTTAAAAGGGAGGTATTTGAAAAAAGAGTTGGTAAGTATGTCCCCTATCTTCACCCAAGGAATTATTTCTTTAATTACTTCAAAGTTCATCCTTAACATTCCATAAATATGTGCCAGAAAAATGTCATAGTGCATAATCAGACCACCACTCTATGAAAGGCTTTACAACGTTTCCTTTGCAACATATGGTGTAATTGCTAGTTATGTATCTTGTAAGTTGCCTAGTAATACTAAATTTCAGCATTTAGAGAAAATCATGCAATCATACCTATGGTGAAAGTATGATGGGAAGAACAATCCTCCACAAGGATGGTGGGGCTCATCTCTCACTAGACATGTTGAAAAATAACATTGTGACATCGAGGCTAGTTTGCAAGGATGTTGGATGGATATTTGGTCATTCCTTGTAGTAGCATCAACCACAAACCCTTTAACCTTCATTTCTTTAGCAGAATTTATTAGCTCCAACTTTCAATGCAATATGTGGTTTTTGTTGCTCTAGAAGAGAGGTGAGCACACAATTATAGAGTTACATTTGTAAGGATAATCATGACCAATATTTAGTTCTACTTCAATGCAGGGCTACTAGTGTGTTGCCTTCTTTGGAAATTGTATCTATCTTCTACACTCTTCCTTCATTTAATTTGGCAGTGATTAAGTTTATTTTTTAGAAAGAAGTTAGTAATTTTTCACTTTTTGTTCCATGTGGCGTGATGAGATACCACTAGCTATTAAGTACATCACTAGCTATTAATTGAGGTTGCATTATTGATAAGAGATGCTCAAACTTTAGATTTGCAAACTATGCAGGCTTTATTTCTGCATTTCTAGTCTTACAAAAGAGGATACTAATATATTCTCCATTGTATATATGCTTCCACCTTTTGATTTTTTGTTTGTAAATATTTTGATGTAAATATAAGACATATTTTGACAACAAGAAAAAGAAAAAGAAAATGGTGACCTACAATAAAAACTACTTATTTTTTTGCATTCTTCAACTGTGTTGGAGAAAAAAAAAGAATGAGAGTCAGTAGAAAAATATGCATACCATTGGGATTAGAGATTGGCTAAGCTAGTGCAAATAAGGTCAGTTCCATGGAGCACATGGTTCTCTATTGGGACAATAAGGTATATTTATATAATAAGTTGAAAAGAGTAACATGTATGCTTAGATGGAATAACTTATGATCTATTTTATATTAGCTTGAAAAAATTGTTATGTGGGACTATGATAAGCAACTATCAACCAACACAAAAAAATATTAATGGGATTTCAACTTTCATGGGCTTTTCTAGAGGCTGGTCCATTAATTATTGATAGATAAAGGTATTATCTAGTATTAAATACATAACATGATGCATATCAAAATGTATGATGGCAAGAAGGAATTAGCACTGCCTTGACCTGCAGTGGGTTCAATAAGATAGCCAGTGTGGGCTAGAGAAGGCTAGCTAATATCCAAGCTAACATAGTTCTTTCCTAAGCCAACATAGTCATTTTTCGGGGATACTAGAATATACAACTTTGGATGGTCTGTTGATGCTCCTTCACTCAATGAGGGGTGTGGGAAACATCCTAACCAATCTTGATATGTTACTATCAAGCAGGGGTGAATCACTACTCACTCAATGCTTCAACTCATCATTGACTGACTTCCATGCCTAAGGATGGTAGAAACAACTTAGACATATTGTCCATACCAAAGCTAATATACAAGAAAGAAACTTGACCTGCTTACCTACTGATAGAATGGATTTCAATCCACGAATAATCTAGCTCAATCATTATAACCTTAACCCCATCCATGTTCCACTGCTCTTCCACTGTTTAATTGAGCTAAAAAAGTTTGTACCAAAACCAATGCATAAAAATCCCTTATGTGTGAAGCATGGATTTCGCAGCATAGTACCCTCAAGGTATGTAGGCATACCCTTTTCCTGTCTAGTCTCAACATCATATGAACCATACTTCCTTTTCCTTGAATAATTCCTCTTCTTGTGAAGATTTATTTCAATTTTTTTGCATCCATCAAAAAAATTTATCATTAGGAATTATCCTTAGTCCTTATGCTCCTCATTTTTGGGGTCATCAAGGGGGTGCCTATCTATGATACATGGTTGTTTTGTGCTCACTCTTTGGTGGAGTTTAAATATTTCTTATAGTCCTAAGGATGGGTGGTATTGGTGAGGTTTATTATGCTATGCCTATTTCACCAATATCATTTTCCTTGACCATTATATTTGTTTATATGAAGGTAAAATGCTTCACACCTTCATGATGACCAATGTTGGTATAGGTGATTTGACAACCCCCTATTATCTATCATTCCATGATGATATTACTGCTTATGTTAGAGGGTTAGATGAGTGCATTTATTGGTAAGGTGGATTCTAATTTGAGGAAGGTGGTTTCCTGGTTGATCACCTTCCTTTTAGAGCCTCAAGCCTCTCACTTGTGCACTTTTTGGGGAGAGTTAGGGAAATATTTCAAATCAGAGATAGCTCAGGCTAATCGGTAAACTAACCAATCAATTTCTTCCCTCTCATGGAGTCACCCCAACTATCTATCTGGGAGGGTAGACTCTCTTGATCCTCTACCCAAAGAGTTTAACTTTTGAATAATTAAGTTCTTACAGTAATTTTGTTGTTCTAGGAGGGGGGCATTCCTCTTGCCCTTTTCCCCCCATGTGGATTTCAATTTTGAAGAGGATGATTCTTGTTAACATTATGTGAAAGCTCTTAGTTTGATCGATGCTTTATTATATATGTAATTATTAATTTTCCTTTCTCCATTGGTACTCGCATATATTATATCTGTAATTATCCATTTCTACCTTAATTATATATTTATTTATGATTTATTATTTACGTAATTAGATTTTAGAAGAAAATGGTACTATTATGTATGTAATTTTGAAATTATTATGTATGTAATTACACTCTTGAATAATTGAACAAATAATTGATCGAAAGAGCTTCTCGCCCCGAAACCTTGTGCTAGGGGAGAAACCCTCCTCCATATGAATGAGTTTCACGTTAAAACCATATGCTCAATTGAGCAACTTGGTCTGAAGTTATGACTATGTCGGTGGGGGGGAAACGTTAGGGCTCAAGAACCTATTGAAACCCATTTGATTTGATGCCAAAATAAAGGATTAATTAGATATATCATGAGATATATCCTTGTATATTATATTATTCTATGATTGAGTAACTTACTAATAGATAGGGAGGTGCCCCACCCAAACACACACCTTTATTTAAGGACCTTCTATGAGCTAGTGGGTATGGTGGTTCTAGATAGCATAGCTTTGACAAGATTTCATCTCCACATGGAAACCAATTTCATGAGGTAGAAGGGAATAAGAACTTCCTTTAAGAAATCTCACAAACAATAGTCTTCAAACAAGCTATCCCACCCACTACCACTATCACTCCTGCTACTCACATTGAACTCCACATACTGAGCTTACTACACTTGGTTCAATCAACACTTGCTTCATATGGTATAATTGTCATGTATGCATAGTGAATGTTGATTGTGTCTCTAACATGATCAGCCTTAGATCCAATGTTTGATGTAGTGGGTTAGCAGGTGATGAAGGAGATAAATATAGAGGACCAAAAGGTTTTAGATCTAGTTCATATTTTCTAGTTACTCTATCATTACCTCCCTACAAAGGCATGTAAAAGTTGGGTTTTATCCAATAGAAGTATTATGAAATACATATTTCAATGGGGTATCTTGAGTTTTGAGGGTCATTTCATAAAGAAAACTAGACACATATTCATATTTCCATAGAATACGCATGTAGAGTGTTGGTTTTGTTGTTATGTTATATGACTAAATATTCAATATCCAATGTAACAAGTACATATAACCTAATTACACTAAGGGAGCATAATAATAATTTTCCTAATACATGTTTTATAGAATAATACCCATTAATAACAAGATAGTAGTATTGATCAAGCTTTTTGATTTGTGTAATACAAGTTAGTTTGTTTGAGCGTGGTTACCATTAGTATTCATAACAACTTAACTCTAGTTTGTTTATGGTTCTACTTATGTTGAGTGTAATATAACAATGGAAGCAAGAGAAACCTAACTTGATTACTTCTATTATGTGAATAGTGTAAGAAATGGAGTTATAACTGGCATCATTTATACAACAGGTTATCATTAGGTGCTAAGTGAAACCAATACATAGTGGACTCAAGCATGACATATATTTCATAATCAATTCCATTTTTTGTTGCACAGAGTAATGGAAAACAACCTGTAGATTGAATTCCATGTCAAATACTGGTTTTTTTTATCAGCTGAGTGTGTTCCGTAATAAATAAAAACTATATTATCTATAATTATGAATTTATTATATCGATACAATGAATAGAGCAGAACAACATGTACAACATTAAGCTTCTTGCATTGAGTTAGTGTAAAAATTCATAAGAAAGTCAAAAGTATGAAGACATATGAAAATAAAATTTAAACAAATAAATGTCTAGAGGTGGTGATTCGTGAATATCATCCTTTCATGAGGGGGGACACAAAATTCAAGATAAGAAATGAGAATTCTTTCGATTGGGGAAGATTTTATCAAATGTTCAGCTTAGGGGATTTCTTAGAACTCATCAACAATGATCCTAAACATGACCTCAGTATCATTATTTAAAAGAATGTGACCAAATCATGCCACCATAGGATTGCTTCCATATCACCCTTTCTTCCTTTTGTGGAGGTAATCTCCTGGCTCATAGGCCAGGTGGACTTGTTCAATAGATGGATTCCAAACCAATACCAGAGCTTAGTTGGAGGCTACCACACCTTCAAAATATTGTCCGTAAAGTTCCTCCCAGAGCTTGATGTTTGTCTATCTGAGGTGTTGTATCTCAAGAAACAATCCCTTGGATGTGTTAAGGAATCAATGCTCAAGACATTTATAAATGTATGTCACAAAATTAGGATATCAGATGGTATTTGTTTATCACCTTTGTAAATTAATTATTTATAACCCTCAATAATCTGATATAATGAAAGTCTTCACAATGCCATTATAAGTTGATATTAATTGAAATGGATGGAATAAACTAGAAAGGAAACTAAAAATGATATGTTGAATAACAAAATATATCACTTTAAATCTCAGAAGAAACTTTATGCAGACAAAATAGTTGGAGGAAGGAGTGCACATTAAGGACGTTTAACTCTTACAAATGTAAAAAGAGACTTGCAACTACATTAATTCACCTCATTCACAGAAGAACAAACACATGATGAAACTCAAAAAACACATCAACATCAATAGGTGCAAGAAACTTGATCTTCCTTCAATAATTTTCAGAAAATTTAGTACAAAATTTACAGTCATCCAGAGGTCCAAAAATCGGAACCCTCTTTTTTATTTTTCATTTCTTTAAATACAATACAAAGCATTTGTAACTGTTGAAACTGCTTGTAACTACTCGAACTACCTAAAACTAGATAAAATACCTATTACATGGCAATTAAAAACATCATTACAATATGGATCATTTAACAAAAAGATATTTAAAAATAAAGCCTCAATCTATTTGTTGAATTTGAATTTGATTGGCTACCACTATACCCTTTGTATTTGCTGACGTGTCCTTCTCTGACACTCAGGTGTCACCAGGTGAATCAATCATCCATGCACTGCACTTCTTCCATATCTCGATGTTGGTTATGAGAGAATTGATCAACTTATGATATTATAGCCTGAAGTCAGTGATCCTATTGAAAGTAGGTTGTTTTGCGAAAATATTCTTTACCATCCAAAGCAATTGAAAATGCCTCTACAAGAAATTAACAATTGTAGCTCCTTTTAGGATTTCGGTCTTCTCATGGGTATTATCAATTTTACTCTTCCCTAGCACAGAGAGTGTCTCATAGGAATCCCATGATAAAAGACTATCTTTCAAATCCCAGCATGAAGGAAATCCTGCTTTGGCCCTTTTTTCAAATATGTTATCAAATTTGTTTATAACTTTTTTAATATCTGCCAACTTCTTCTCTATTGACTTCCTACAAAAAAAATTTACAATCAACTTATTAATCTCTAGAACACAAAATTTCCTATCTTTAATTTCATTTTCTTATAACTCCTGATTTGTCTTAGAATTGATGAAATCAATGAATTTATTTTCCCATAAAGTATTGTTAAGAGTCTTAAATTTATCTACCATAACCATTTCCTCTAAATCTCTGATAATGTTCTTTTCCTCTGATACTATTGTCAGGGAATCCCAAGCTGTTCTCATAGCTTCAATGGTTTCATTCCATAAATTGTCTTTTGCTTGGATCAGAGTTATATTTACTTAAAATTTTTCCTTTAGAATCTTGATTTCATTATTGGCTATCTAGGAATCTGTTTTTTACTTATTGACATCTCCTTCTTGGGTCTTCATTATATTTGTCATTATCTCCAAGTCACTCTGAGCCTTTCTGAGATCATTTTCTGCCATCTTCAACTCTGTACTCAACTGGAATAATCTTGCTACTCGATCATCCATTCCAGATGGCATGATTATAGTGCAAGAATGATAATTAGTTTGAGTTTGCAAGTTAAGGACAAACTGCTTTAACTTAGAAATTTCCTCCTCTTTTTGTAACAACTGTTGTAAAAGATTTTCTTTCTCATTCTCAACCTTTGCTACCTCCACTGCCATTGAGTGTTCTGCAGTAGGCAACTTTAACTTCTTCTTCAGCACATTTATCTCTAACTCATCACTCTATAACAACTTTTATATAGTTGACTTATCATTAGGATTCACTCCAATATTTACAATTATCTTTTTCAACTCTTCATTGTGAGTTGACAAAGCTCTAGAATTAGCCTCTTCAAATTTCAACTGCATGATCACTTTTCATGGCATCTGTTCTGCCTTTGGAGAAGCTGCATTGGACTTGGTTAGATCATTAACAATTAATTTCCCTATCTGCATATGTAAATTAACTTTATCAAGTAAAGGAATTTTCTTCACATCAAAATTCAAATTAACATTTTTAAAACTACTTGATGACCCTACTGTCATATCAAATGGGTAAGAAAAAAAAAATTAAACTAGTCCTTTTCTATGTCCATGGCATTCAATAATCTAGTTTGGTCATGAGTAATCTAATATTTAGCTTGTGCTTCCAAACTATCTTTCATCTTTTGAATCCTCTTTACAATTTGAGTAGAAAGTTGCCTGATCAAAGGGACTTGATCCTGAACATCTTCATGTCTTGTAGGTCAATTTGGTACATTTTTATCATATCCTAATTGAAGGAGGTAACTAGGCTAAGTGCTTGGTATTTATTCAATCAATATTGCCCTCTTCTCAGCTCTTTGTTCCTCATCTTCAGAATCAACAACTATCTCTTTACTTCTTTTGCTAAATTTCTCATAAATGATTGGAGTTTTTATGTTGGAACTAACGGAGTCTGCAAAAATTTTATTAGCCAACTTTTCCATTTCAGGCTTACTATCATGAATGAAAGTAGAATAGCCATTTTCAACCCTTTTGTTAGAAATCACCTTGTGAGGATCATAGGCCCATTTCTCACCTAGAAACAAGTGAATACCTTCTAACATTTTGTCAGCTTCATTAAATGTTTGTCTCATATTTACTACAAATGAACCCACAGACATAGACAGCTTAAATAAATTACCCTTCTTCATTGGGAAAAAATGAACTTGATCTATGTTCAGAATTTTTCTAATAAATTCCAATGCAAACAACCTCATAGGGACAAAAGTTGGAAATATATAAGGTTCTATTCTAGCTCAATATAATCTAATTTATTAATGATCTTCATATACAAACTAATCCCCAAATTTACAACTATTGCTTAACTAAAGACACTCTTGCGCTTTTGGAAAGAAACAAGGAGGAGGAACCCCATTAAAAACCTTATAAGAAAATGGCATAAAATAAGTAGAAAAATAAAACACCACTCCCTCATCTGGTTCATTTCTTACAATATCAGTCCAGAAAAATAATGAATGTCTTTTATTATTTGCATCCCTTATGTTTAGTTCCAAATGTAAAAATTACTCTACATTTCGATACAAAAACAGATAAGTGATAAGTGAGGGGAACCTGAAGGACACAGTAAGGGACAAGCTCATGAGCTGCGTACTAACAACCTCTTTCCATTAAGAGGGAATATCCAACACTAATTTAGACTTCATCATCTGTAAAAAAATCCCAACACTCACCTATCAATTTGAGTGGCATCTTATTTTCCAAGTATCTTTGACAACGATTGTAGCACTGGCCTGAATTTTGCGAAAAAAATATCTAATGGGAATTCTTTATCATCTGCTGCAAATTGCTACGTATCCAACATCAAAAAGGAGATGACCTGGGTAAACTCTTGTCCTGCAATATTATCATAGAGTTCTACCAATGATTTATCAGTGAATTGGATATAAGACTTAGACTCAGGATAACACAGGGCTTGATGAATTAACTAGGCTGAAACCTGAAAGACATTTTCCCCTAAGAAATTCGTCACAAAAAATTTACCGGGATACAACGCAGACACTAACCAACACACAAAGTCGTGAAAAAATATATGCTTTGGGGATGCATGTAGAGAGAACACCACAATTAGCCATGACTGAATATATGGGGGAATTTATGTCATTCAAGAGAATTTGTTGGTAGAAGGGAAAATGCTCAATGGTGCAGATGGTATCCCTAATATCTTGTTCAGTACCCATTAGAGGGATATGGCTAGAGGAGTGGGACAAGAAATATTTCTTATTCATTGATGGCTCAAGTGGTCTTAACCTAGGTTTAGAGGTTAAGGTTTGCAAAAAAACCCCTATACTATTGTCCCTTTCGGCAGTGACTTGCTTGCGTAGGCCAAAGTCTCACCCGAAGTAGTATGGGAGGGTGTTGGAACCAGGTTTCTGCAACCCTGGGAGAGAGCAGGTAAGTCAAGCCAGTCCACAATTATCAGATCTATTCAGCAAGAAGTTGTTCACAGGGTTTTCAATATATAACTAGAATACAGCTATCAGATCTACTTAATAGGTTCGCGTCCACGTCCGTACTACCAGATAGGATCACAGAACAATATAATCGCAATAATTTAAATGATCACAGATACATACACCAGAAACACAAACAGTTCATAGCTACTAATAGATACTTTTCATACTTAATCATATAACCCACGTTCACATCAATCATAACAGAACAGATCCAAATAACATCAGATGTCCACAATACTTTTTCATATATATTACTACCAAAATCCACCTACATTCCCAGAATACCACCTGCGCACATATCCTGCAGGGTCCGCACACAGTAGGACAAAGGATCTCCACGCACACAGCCAACAGGAGTCCTAACCTAAACAAACCTACCAAAGATCTAACAATTCGTGCTTTGCACCAATCTCTATTATTTTCTACCTAAGACTAAAAAAGGTTCATCTATTTATATCGATTTATCCTACACATCCAATTGTCCACAAACCATGGTTTGTAGACTTTTGGTCTACCCTTGACCCATTTACAATGTGCTAGGGGCTTTGACCCACCCCAAAGCCCCTGCGTTAGACTAATCAATAAAAAAACTATACAAAAATTGGAAAAATTCACAGCCTTTGGGAGACCCTTCTCCAACTGTCCCCCAACACAATCTTGTGACTTGTCTCGAGTCACTGTGCTAGTGGGGCCTAGACCTACACTTGCAAAAATATGATCGCCTCAGCTACTGGGGGAAGCATGCCTTCACTTTGTGTAGAATGCTCTTTGTGCAGCAGCATTCTGTGCAATTTCGACCAATTTTTCTGAAATCGGACCTTCCATCGCGACGATGACACTTTTCAGAGTTTGGTTTAGTTTCTTAATAGCAACATCAGCATCCTGCGAAATTTTGAGGGCTTCGGCAACCCACGGATTTGGATGGTCACCGAGGATCTTCTCCTTTTGTTAGAGGTCTTCAATATCAACTTGGAGTGCTTGGCTAGTGCGCAGTCGTTGCAAGTGCTGAGCATGCACCAAAGTGGGCAAGGTGGCTTCTATCATTTCGAACTCTTCTTATTTTTGCTGTAGGTCCTAGATTATTCCTCACAGGATTGGTTTGCACTAGACCTTGGTCGATAGCTGCATTGCAGTATCCAGTAATTGGGCACCTTGCATGATATGCCCTGTGATGACATTCGTAGCCGCAATGACCAGCTCAGTTCACTGGGCCCATACCTCCGGAGGTGTTTCGGGCTGTAACTTAGCCTACAGATCGGTGATTTGCTACTCCATTCGTGTCTTGACTATCATAACTTCCTCTTGGGAGGCCTTTAGTGTTGTGATTAAACTTTCAAATTTTTCCTGAGGGGTGGCTAAGGCTGGGATCTCTACGAGAACATCTGCGCAAAGTAGGTGAATCATGTTTTCAAGCTCTATGTGCTTTGCGGTGGTGAGGCACACTTCAATGTTCTTTGCATCGATTGTTTGTTCAGCCAATCTAAGTTGTTGGTGCACTTGTTGGTCTCAATGGTGAATTTCTTGAAATACAGAGGTTTGGAGACCTTGCAAGGCCTCATGAGGGAGCCTAGGTAAATTTAGCTGGACTTCCATATTGGCCTGGACTTGGAGTCACAGGTCTGGTGGACTGAGTACCAGAGCTATGCCAGGTAGAGAGTAGAGGCAGCTGCCATCTGTAACTAGTGCTGCGCTATTGGCGGCTAAGGGTAGGCATACCTGAGTCCCACTAGTCTATAATGTGTCTGTCTTCAGTTGCAGCACATGGAGCTTAGCCTGAATTGTGTTTAATGCAACCTTATTCTACTCTTCTAACGCTACCCATATGACCACTGTGGCCAGAGGGACCGCATCAACAATTTGTTTCAGGTCTCCATTAGTCAACGTGACTATCTCGTCTCGTTCTGTCCACTGAGAGTGCTGCTTTTTGCGGGGTGTTTTGACAGACTTGCTTGTTTTCTTCATGCTGTGAGGGGAGGCAGGTCCTCCTGCAACCAAACCTTTTGTACCAAGGTCGGGTTGTGAATCCACCTGAATCTCCACATTAATGTCCTTCTCGAGGGTCTACTTCTACTACGCATCCTTTTGTGTGGTCGCACTAGTATCTTGTCTAGTACTCTGGGGCGTACCTCTGATATCCAGGATGATGACAGGGGGTGAATTTTGATGTGTTGGCACCTCCAATGACCTTCGCGCTAGTTTTGAAGCTGATCTTCCGGTTAGGAGGAAAGAACACAATGACGTTGTTAATTTCTTTGTCTGTCACCATATTAGGGAGAGAAGTCCAGGCTTTCTCCTTTTGCGCTCTGATCTGAACGTTGTGCAGAGTGACCTGAAATGTTGCAATGCTCTTGTATCTGTTGTATGTGGCAGGGGACAATCGTGGTAGGGAGTTAATGGTTGCGGCCAAGCTACTTTGAAAGAGGGCCCAGAACACCTAGTTTTCCTCGAGACATTACAGATCCGTGGAATCCCATAAATGTGCATAGTGAGCCCCTTCACACATGTCCAGGGTAAGCTCAGGGAGGACTGAATCCCCAAAGGCGTCCCAGGAAAAAAACACTATGAGGAACAACAACCAAGAGTAGTAAAAGGTGCAGCCCTGCTCCTGGGACTCGCGAAAATTTGTCAGAAACTTATCACACAAATACTATGCCCAATTAAAACATACCCCTTTCCTACATTAGCCTGCTAACCAGATTACATAGGCTGAAATAGAGGTGACCTGACATTTCCTCACCATTTTACACGCCAACAACGTGGTGCTCAACTGCATACCTTGGTCACCAATGGACTTGATAATGAAACCTCGAGTGTTGCGCTCCACACGATACATTTGGCACACGTACTCAGTAGTCTTCCCCTTGTATTTCTTGCCAACGTGCTCTAGGGGGTTAGGTCGACTCATGCGGACACCAAAAATATAATGAACTAGCACAACATCAATCGGGATCCTATCCTGGATCCATAGGCAGCCGTTATGAATCAGAGCGAGCAATTGTTGTGCGAGTCGGTCCGTGACATTATAGTGTCCAAATTGTGGCATCCTGAGCAGGTTCAAGAGCCCAAACCTAGCCAAATCATGCACCCAGTGTTGGGGGACAACTTTGACCCCATTAGCTCTGTGAACTATATCAAGGTATAACTCGGGTGCTAGCTCAGGGAAGGCCTCAAAGTTGGCCAAATCATGATTGTCAAACTTTATTTCATGAAGCCTTCCAAAAGGTTCACCTGTGACAGGAACCTCCCCCTGGGTCAGCAACATCTGAAGGTAGGTGATCAAGCCATCGAGGTTCTTCAGTGTGCCTATGGATGTCCTACGTTGTTGAAAAAAGTGGGGCAACCAATTGATTGGCTCAGCAGTCTCGGCCTCCTCCTGAGTAGCCCACGGGGATTTTTCATTTTGCGAGGAAGTACAGGGCTTCCTTGCAGCCCATTTCATGGGTTTCGGGGGCTTGCATGAGCCCTATGATTTTTCCTTTTCTTTCCTTATGGTTGGGCTAGGTGTGGAGAGGACCTCTTCGACTTCGGACTCAACCTTCACCACTTCCTCAATTTCTTGTTCCTCCAAGGTCACTAGCTCCAAGAGTTCGGCAGGATTTGTTTCCGTCATCCTAGTGCAAAAGATAAACTTATGATTGCTATTGTCAAATGGAGCAGGCTGCTCAGACATGAAAGAGATGCTATAGGCACAAAAATTCTTACAGCACAACTTCATCTAGGACAGCCATGCCAAGTTCAAGCTATTCAAGCGATACAAAACCCTTGTCGGATCTAGCTCACCTGTTTTATAGCCTTGGTGATCACCCAACGGTAGGGTAGACTTCACGCGGGACTTACCATGAAGTAAATGGTAAAAAATCTCCAAACATTGCCGCATGAAATGCCGGCTGCCTGCCCCATCCAATGGTAATATTTTCCTTTTACCCGATTTGATTGTTCCAATGACTATTTTTCGCACCCGGGGTATGCTCAACGTACCCCTACATTCCTAGGGCACCCCTGCTCTTTGGGCAAACCTCCTGTGTTCCCAACACATCTGCTTCAGTCTGATGTGATTCTGTCCAACTGAAATTCTATGTTGCCATAGCCCAGCCCGCAATATCTCTTGTGCCATCGTCTTTCCTACATAGTGACCTCCTATTATGCCCTCATGAGCTTCTGCCAAGAAAGTGTGGTTTTCATGCTCTAGACCATCTTTGCGCGACACATTATGACCTGCGATAATGGTAAAATCTGCCGCCTGGTTAACGACCTCCTTCTTTTGTCATACCAAATATTCGGCAAGTTCCATGCCTGTGGTTAGGAATGGAAAGATATGAGTGAAGCATGCATCCACGACCTTAATGGCGAACAGTTGTGCATCAGGCAACCCCTTCTTCTAGCTAGTGGGTTCTTCACCCGTCTCAATTCCGAACAAGTGATCTCGCCTCGTACTCAACTTTCTAGGCTTGACTATGATGTCAAAATCATATTCATGAAATCATACCAGCCACTGGTAGATTTTCCCCCCCAACACAGGCTTATTCACCAGGTACTCTAAAGTCGAATAATCTGTAATCATCTTAAATTTTCCTCCTAACAGATAGCGTCGATACTTCTATAGTGCATAGATCAGGGCCAACCCTTCCCTCTTCGTGGTGGCATAATTTCACTCCACACTTGAGAATTTCTAACTAGCACATGTGATTGGGTGATTAATGTCCCTGGCGCCAGGCTGCATATGGGCCACTCTCAGGGAAATCCCCAAAGTATCAACATGAACATGAAATACTGTCACCCAATCGGGGAAAGTAAGAATAGGTGCAGAGACCATCTTTTCCTTGAGTAGCTCAAAGCTCTTCTAGAACACGTCATCCCAAAAGAATGAAACATCTTTATTATGCAACATTTTCAGAGCTGCAGTGATCACTGGATATCCCTGAATTAATATTTTGTAGTAGCCAGTATGTTCAAGGATCGAACGCAGCTATTTCTCAATCATAGGCCTCACCCAGTTCGACCATTTGGCCAGTTCAATGATCATATTATCGATCTCCTCCCTAACCTTCCGCGTACGATAAGGGCACTCTTTAACCGGCCACGCATCTGGTTTCAGAGTGTTGTGCATACCACCTAAGTCCCCCATCATCTCCTTAGGCTCTGAAAACTCGGTTGGACACAACTCTCAATACTTCATGAGCAGTTCTGCAATCTTTCCTACTGTCCCATCATCCTAGTAGTTCATAATTTTAGCCAACTTGAGCTGCTCTTCTAGACCCATGTTAGCGCTTCATGGTTTTAGAGGTTTCGTAACATCCACCGTATGTAATAGAGGTCCTGCAACTGTGCGTTCCCCTACTGATTCTATGATCGAGACATTGTGCGGATTTGCGTCACAATATTATATGGTGATCTTGTGGCACTCAAAACTATCCTGCATCTGCGTTTCCCATGTGGATCTTTCACCCACTGTGTAGCAGCTGGATTCACCAAATACAAAGGTATCGATATTCTGCAGAGCTTCCTCAAGCACCTCCAATCCTCTTGTTAACCCAAATGTCCCCAAGAATTCATCCTTTAAGTTTTTCCACTAGAGGGTGCACTGATGTAGATCCGCATCTAGGTACCATGCAGTAGGAATTGGTCCCAAGGCATGAATAAATAAGTGAACCCATTCTTCTATAGTACGATCAAACCATTGCTCCATATAGGTGAAAAAATGTTCGCATGGATCGTTTGGGCCCTGGAATATCTTAACGCGCACGTCGTTCGGTTCAAATCATAGGACCATCATATCTTGACATTCCTCCCATTCCTAGAACACCCCCTTATGCGTGTCCCACCATCTCGCAGGTGTTGCACGCATAGCTATGTTAAGGGCGCATAGTCTTCATTCTCTGGGAACCTCAGCTCTAAAATTTTACAAAAATTCCTTTATACTACCAGAACCATCAAAGCAGGGTAGGTGTCTTACCTCAGAGGATATATACCATAAGTCCCTAGTAATCCGTAGGTAGCGCAGCGAGAGACGTCATGGAGTCAGTTTTTCCAATTTTCTATTTCTTTTTCGGAGTCAGAAAAGCATTCATTGTCCTTCTCCTAGCAAAGCACACCATCGACCATAGGGTTGATCCAGTCTTCGTCCCTCGCAGTTAGCTTATATATGTGATCCACCTCTTCTTGCTCATGCGCTATCTCGATATACCTTTCTCCTTCTGCAGGTCTAGTGGTATGATCACCTGTGTCCCTCACTTTCAAATACCATGCTTCGTTTCTTATAATTGATAATACTACCCATATCAATGGCCCAATCCAATCCTAGGAGTGCCGGGTAGGGGTCTGCATCTTCTACAATCTAAATGACTTCAAAGTTAGCTCGTACCTTGACTCTGATGATATCTACTAAAACCTTTTACAATATTCCCAATGGTATGATATTCTGTTGATTAGCCATGCATAGCTGGATAGTGGAACAGTCCAATTTAGGACCTCCCATTCGCTGCCAAGTTTGTTTAGGTAGTACATTTGCATCTGATCCTAGGTCTAGAATTACCTGGTCCATTTCATAATCACCAATCTGCGCAGTTAATCGCATCTCTCGACCAATGCATCTCTTCTTCTCATAAAGTTTATGCACATCCTTAATATTCATGACTAGGTTCGCTTTTCCTATGCGACCGTCGAGTAGGGATGGGAGGTTTTCTATGGCCCGCTGATTACACAACAACTTCATGCATGCCTACAAGAATGGTTTAACCTCATCTTCAGTTCTACCATTTGGAGCCGATGTTTTGTCTTGAGCACAGTCTTGCTGAACTGCGACAGAGGTCTCCTTTTCCTTATGTAAGTCCATACCTTCCTATTTAATGGCTGCTTTATAGATAAGAGGCTCCATCTCAGCTCTTTCCGATGATCCCCCAATGGCCATACCACTACGCATTATCACATTAATTCTTAGACCCTCTTCACAAGGTTCTGTCTTAACCTATTGTATATTCTGTCTAAGAGTCTGCTTCTTTTCCTGCACCTTGGCCATTAGAATCGGGAAATCCTCAATTAAATGCTCCAACTTTCTAAAATATCTACAGGAATGCCGCATTGGGTTCGTGCAGTCCCTCGCAAGGTGACCTAATTCTCCGAAATTATAGCAGATCAGTTGGCCTCTACCCCTACCTACGCTTCCCATTCGCCCCTCTCCCCTGCCCTTGGCCAAGGAGCCTCCCATACCTGCGGGGGATCTAGGTGATGAGGGATCTGACTGTACCCTATATAGGTTTCCTCGGTTGATCATCAAGTCACAAGTTCAGAAAATCTATTCATCATGTCCTAAAGACCTGCAAAACCTACACCATTGTTTCTTTACTTCTGGGATATATGTGGCGAGGCGGGGGCAATGGTTGGTATCATGTAAGCTCGTAACGCGGCAGTCATCACACCATAGAGCTGGCCCACTTGGTCCTGCAACTTCCCTAGGGCACAGTGGGATGGTTCCCCTAGCCTACATGTAGTCTGCGAGCAATAGATAGTTATTTTTGGTATGGCCATTCACCCTACATCGTATGCACCATATTTCAGGGCTGACCTCCATCCATTGCTCCTTTTTCAAATTCTATATCTCCACGTGCATTGCCTCTAGCTGGCCTTGTACCTACTATACTCCTAACTTGGTATCATCTCTTGGCATAGCCTCCAGCTTCATAGCAACCTCCAAGGCCTTCTCCTACATTTCAATGCCTTGATGACCCATCTGTACGTAGAGGTGGGGCAATAACATAGCAATGAACCACTCCGTGTGATTCCTGTCATCATACTAGAATCCTCGTTCTCGGATTACTTTCTTTAATCGTTGATTTGCTTCCCATATGGACTTAGATGGTCCTTTCTTGAAATCTTTCAGGTCATTCACTATCTGAGAGTAGGACTTAGGTTTCTTGAACTGTTTCTTCAATGCATTCTTGATATCCTCAATAATCGCATTCGCATGTTGGTCAATATATCCCATGCACTAGTCCAAGGCTCTTCCTTCAAAGGCAAGGGATAACTATGCCCTTTTCACCACATTTCTTGTTATGTTATGCACAGTCCATACCGATCCTATGACAAACTAGAACCGATCCATGTCCTCATCACCCACACCCTTGAAGGTAGGTAGCTTCATGTGCGAGTCCATATTGTCTTCTGGTGGGGGTGGAGGTGAGTCCTTACCCCTATGAGGGTTCGAAGGTAGCGTAGATGGGGAGCTATGCATAGCAAAATTTCTTACTGGACTATAGATAGATCGATCCCATTCTTGATTAGTTCTGTAGTACTTACCACTACGTGTTTCACCCTCACTTTGATCGAAGCTCATTCACTCTGTATGGCTACACAAAATGCTATTTTTGCACAACAGGATCTTAATTAGTAATGGCAAGTTTTCATAAACTTACCCCGGAAACCCTTGAAGAACCTCTGCTCTACTTCTGAGTAGGACACAAATTGGTCGACTGCAAATTTTGTCAGAAATCCTCTGATCACACTGTCCACCCAGTGATCTACCATGCCAGTGATGGTGCTATCAGTCTTTTCTAACTACTGGATCCATTCTGGGGTCCACTACATGACCCATTCATCTTTCCAACACTTCTAAAAATCAATAAGCCTTGCGAGCCACTCCTATAGCTCAATCACAATCGTCACAGAGAAAATCTCATAGATCCCCGTGAAAATGTACTTATTCTTTCACTCCTCTGCAGTCAACTTCACACTGCGATTTTCTTTTACTCTGAATTCTTGAACTTTCTTTTCAAACCACTCATCTATTTATTTCCTCTTAGGTTTCCAATACAGTCTTGGCATTACCCGATCTCTCACAAAATGCTCCTGGTCCTGGGAATGGAACCATTTTTTGGCTTGAGGGGTCCTGACCCAGGTTCGAAGGTTAAGGTTTGCCAAAAAACCCCTATCCTACTGGCCCTTTCAGCAGTGACCTGCTTGCGTAGGCTAGAGTCTCACCCAAACTAGTATGGGAGGGTGCTGGAACCAGGTTTCTGCACCCTGGGAGAGAGCAGGTAAGTCAAGCCGGTCCACAGTTATCAGATCTATTTAGCAAGAATTTGTTCACAGGGTTTTCAATATATAACCAGAACATAGCTATCAAATCTACTTAATAGGTTTGCATCCACGCGCGTAATACTAGTTAGGATCATAAAACAGTATAATCGCAACAATTTAACAGATCATAGATACATATGCCAGAAACACAGACAGTTCGCAGCTACTAACAGATACTTTTCATACTTAATCATATAACCCACGTTTGCATCAATCATAATAGAACAGATCTAGATAACATTAGATGTCCACCATACTTCTGCATATATATTACTACCAAAATCCAGTTACATTCCTAGAATATCTCCTTCGCACACAGCCATCAGGGTCCACACACATCAGGATAGAGGATCTTCATGTACATAGCCAGCAGGAGTCCTAACCCATACAAACCTACCATAGGTCTATAAATTCATGCTTCGCATCGATCTCTATTATTTTCTACCTAAGACACAAAAAGGTTCATCTATTTATACCGATTTAGCCTATGCATCCAATGGTCCGCAAACTGTGTTTTACGGACTCTTGGTCTGCCCTTAACCCATTTACAATGCGTTAGGGGATTTTACCCACCCCAAAGCCCCTACGTTAGACTAATAAATACAAAAATATACAAAAATGGGCAAAATTCATAGCCTTTGGGAGACTCTGCTCCAACAGTCATGGAATAATGCAGGGTGGTAGACAATGGTATACATAGATAAGCAAATAGAATGACTAGGATGACTTCCTGGATGACTGAGAATGACAGAATAATTCGAGAAAGAAAGACTTGAACCTTTAAATAGATGGTGCATAGTTCAAACATTAATGTTGAATTAATTCTTGAACAAACAAGTAACGGTAAATATGACATGACAGATGCGATGTCGCCAACTAGATGCATATGTCACTGCGGGGGTGCTTAGAAGTATAGAGCATTTGTCGGGGTCCTGCCCTCGCAGTGAATGAGAACTGTTGATTCTTGATCTTCTAATAGTCAGCGGGGTCAACTGGAGAGGCACCTCCCCTGCTAACCTGCAGGCTTCTTGTGCCTGCGGGCTACTTCTAATCTATATCAAATGAAACTGGCTTTAAACCCACCCACTAACTTGCACGGGTACTAGTTGGAACTCTTGGTCCCACCTTCACATGCTACGAAAACATATTAATTAGGGAATATTCGAATATAAAATGACTTTCACAAATATGAAGGATTTTCATTTTACCATATATGATTTTTTTGTATTTTTTAAAATAAAATAAAGGAAAATTTGAATGAGCCACAACATCTGGCTCCACCTGGGATAGTTTTTTTTTCCACAAAACACTAAGAACCGCAGATTAGTGCCTTCACTTCGGGCATGGAGTCAAATATTGCTTGGTGATATATGAATAGTGAAAAATCGTGGTATGCATAATGGTGAATCACTGAACTATTAATGTTGGAAATAATTCTTTAGGAACTGCCCATTCACAGGAAGTTGTACTCACTCTCCATTTAGGTCTTCCAAAATGGATGTGTTATTTGACCTTGTCTCAGAGATTCTATATGGACCATACGAGAGAGGATAAAATTTAACATGCTTCCCTTTTTCTTCACATACTGTGTCCCACCTCAATACCAGATCTTCTGCTTGAAAAATAACTTATTTTTCTTTCCTATCAAATATAGACTTGATCTTTTCCTGATAAGTAATCAAGTTATCCCTAACTTTGTTTCTGTTTTCACTTGACTCAATTACTTTCTTCAATCTTCTCACCAGAGTTTTAGGTTCGTCCTGAGCTTCTTAAAGGAAATAAATCACTGGTTTGGACAACTGAGTAGGAAATAATGCTTGAGTTCCATAAAACAGTTCATAGGGAGACTTATTGTTATATTTTCTAGTAGTAACTCGAACTGCCCAGAGAACAAACTTCAGCTTCATATCCCAATCCTTCTGATTCTTGGTGATTTTCTTCTTCAAAATTATGACCAATGTCTTATTTAAAGACTCTGCCAATCCATTCCCTTGTGGATGATACATTGTGGAATGTGATAAAATAACATTATATGTTTGACAAAAATTAATGAAAGGAGAAGAGCTGAATACCTGAGCATTATCACTCACAATTTTGATTGGACATCTGAATCTACTGAAAATGTTTTCCTCCAGAAGCTTCATCACTAATTGGTCATTCGCCTTCTTAGTGGGGATTTCTTCAGCCCATTTTCTAAATTAATCAGTGGCAGTTAGAATCCACTTAAACTATCCACTTGATGGATGATTGATCTCTCCAATAAAATCCAATCCCCATTTCCTGAAAGGCTCTTCAATGAATACTGGGATGAGAGGTAATGGAGAAAGTTTTTTTATTTTTAGTAAACAACTGGAACTTATGAAAAATTCTAAAAAGTCTATCAAATTCTGCAAATAGGTTGGCCAATCGAAGCCTGACTTGAGAATCTTATGAGCAGTGACCTTCCAGCTTGTAATATCCCAAAATTGGGATTTTATACAACAAATGGAATATCTTAAGATATTACAAAGTTGGAGCTTCAGAAAATCATGAGCATGGAAATTTAGAGAAACTTATTAGATTTACAAGAACATCTCACCAGAAGATGCAAGAACCTCAACAGGAATATGGCCTATATTCTCCTTCCCAAGTGGGGGAAATGCAACAATATAGGGCACAAAACAACTGTCTTCTTCAAATAACACAATAATAGTGGATAATGGGACTTGTATCCCTTATTTTAGACAATATACAACCCACTTGCATAATTTTAGGTGAAACAAATGAATCTAGCTACACTAAACAGATCTCCTCAGCTCAAGATAGGTTAAAAACACCCCCATCCCATGACTTCTCTACAAAAAAATTTCTGAAGACTGTGAGAGCATAATTCCCATGATGATTTCTATAGAAAATTATGGAATAATAATTATCTAGAGTTTATATTAATCAAATATCAGATAAATGGAGGTTTAACCTCTTTTACACCAAGAATAAGACACTCGACAAGAGTTTCCGACATTATACATGTATAAAAGCAGCACTGCAGAAACTAACGTATTTTACTGCAAATTTGTATTAAGAATGGCTAAATATAACATAAAATAGCTGATTAATATATAAAATGGCCCTAGTCCCTCTTTATTAGATCTTTTGGAGGGAAATAAACACCTCCTCCTCAAAGACTAGCACAAAATCCAGGGGTGCAACCTTGCTGCTGCTGCACCTGCATAAAGGACGTAGTTTCTAAATATGACTGCAATATAGGTGATAATGGATGATTGGACGTAAGCCAAATAATGGAATTGAAGCTCAAACCATTCCCTTTAGATGCCTTAAGCAAGTTGATCCAAAGAATAGGATGGAATTACCGCACAAGAATTCTTTACACTAAGCAGTGCTGCAACCACAGCTGAATAGATGAAGCATGCAAGTAGTCAAAAGTCCAAAGATAGCTGAATATTGAATGATATTCTTGATTCTATGCCCTCCTTTTTCTCTTTGGTGAGCCTCCTCACCCCAGACCCCATACATTATTGAGGTGACTTCCTAGTGAAGATTCCTATTCCAAAACTGTGCTCTCCTTGTTGGCTTCCCTCCCCTTGTAGCAACGTTGTTGACTTGGTCAACTGGGACTAATCCACTTTCAATGCCTCATTTCACACTAAAGGGTCTTCAATCTAGTTCTCATATGTGTGTCTAGGCTGATCCTTGTTCACATTGAGATAGTTTACTTGGGTTATTTCTTCATCCTCAAGAATGCATGTTGATTTAGTCAAACTTGACTATGTCCACATCTATTTTTCCCTTGTTCACATTTGAAAGTGTAAAATATAGCTCCTAAGGTGATCCCATTCCTTATTAAGCTGGAAATTATTCATATTTTTATTTTTCATGGGCATCCTTACCCATTTATTCCTCTCCTAGGTGAAAGCATCAAAATCTAATATTCCAAATTGCTTGTATGCAAATTTTGGAATATTACAGTCCTCCCCTCCCAAATGTTGCTTGTCCTCAAGCAATTGCAAAGTTAGGACTAAAGAACCTCCTCTTCTTCCCCTGTATCATATTCATATGATAAGATCCCCTAGAGATCAAGGTGTTGTTCCATCAATACACCTCCATGTTGCCCCTCCCAAGTGTGTAATCTATCTATTGGGGAAAATTCCAAAATAACTGGCATCATGTGACAATAAAACATCCATGGAAGAAAAAATGGGTTCTTCGAAGGTCCTCTTGAGGCATGAGGGCTGATATATATTTGGATTCATCATCCCCATTTGAATCTCTCCTCCCCAAGCTATCAACCAAACAAAATGAGTCACCCTCTAGGATGGCAACTCATGAAGGATCTCTTCCACCTTGAGCTCATGTAGAATAGGTGGCTTGAAAATCTGAACATGGTAGACAAGATAGCCTACCCCATGTTCTATTCCTCTCCACTTAATATAGGTGTAGAGAATTTTCTAATCTTGGGCTGCAACAATGTTTCCCTTAAATGGAAATAAGGAAAATAGATCTCGAAAGGTCCATTTCCCAGCATTTCGAATCAAGCTGGCGCAAATCATCTCATACATGATGGATAAGAAATCACCACCATATGGAATCCCATCCATCTCATGGCCCTGCTGATAAATAAACAAATATTTTTTTGTAGAGGCCATGTCTCTTCCCATGCTCCGCTTAGAGCATGTAATGCAGAAAGTGTGGGGATGCTCCTCCCCCAACAATGCTCCCCATAAAGACAAGAGAAACATCACCAAATGGGCTCCTGATCATCATCTAAATGAAATAAAGGCTGAAGGTTTCATGTGGTGCTGGAAGGTACCAATAGTCTCCCAAGTGGTCACATTGTAGTATTCCCCACTGCAGCTTCAAAAAATAGCCTGGCAAGTTCTTCCTTCATAAATGGCTTGTTATGTAAGTCATCACATCCACTAGTAAATAGTCGATGACTGAATGTGTCAACTAAGCATACAAGGAGTAACGAAACACTTGCCCCAGGTCATATCGTAAATGGTTGTCTCCATCATAATGGTTGGCCAGAAATGGTCCATGGAGCCTAAAGTAAAACTTTACCCTTTGTAGAGAAATGCACTGCAAGGAAATGGTAAGAGCATGCAAATATTGTGTTGAACAATCAATAAATGCAAAAACATAATTCTTACCATGCAAAGAAAGTAAGATGGTGACAGGATCCACAAATGAGCCCTCCATAGTGGTATGACATGCCCCTATGAAGAGGAACAAACCATCCACTGCATCAATATCCCCCTCCTCATGCTTGGAAGTCCAAGTCAAGAAGAACATACTATAGCAATAGATGAATCCATCGACTACTCTATCAGTCTTACCTCCTCCATGTCCACCAAGTGCATAAAATGTGAAGTGATCCTGGGAACACTCCATCAACAAGTTCCTGCTCCACAGCGACAAAGTTGTTGGCCTATGAAAATAGGCTCCTGCCATCTCATAAATCCATTCTCTAACATGTTCAATGTCAAATACTCCACCCATAATGTTGCCATCCCCTCCTTCTGCAACCTCATGCAAAATGTGAGAGAAAATCTTCCCTTACTCTCTCTCAATCCCCCAAAGCAAAAAATGTCTTTTTTGCCTCATCATACCTCCATCATAAAAATCATGAGGTGAAAATATGTTGATTGATGTGAAGACGATCAAATAAACATAGTACATCCAACCCCTAAGCTGCCATATGATGTTAGTGTCCTGCCAAGTGTCTTCCATCCTCATACCCTTCGGAAAAGGATATGCCTCATGATGGCCAAACTCTCTCAAGAGTAGCCAATGTAGCTTTGCCTCTTGCTACCCTGTGTCATAAAGTTGGAAGTGGCTCACCAGCCTCCTGCTCTCCACCCACATCCACTCAACCCCATGTGGATGCCTCCTATCAATTTTCACCTTGGCATTCTTCTAATGTGAGCTACCATGCTTCACAACCAGTTCCTCTTCTTTGCATGTTGTGAAGTGATGGAATGCATTTTCTTGGAGATCCCTTAGTGAAGATCTCATGTCCATCCCCATATTTAATCCATCAATATCCCATTGTGATAAAGGCAAAGCCTCCTCACTGCTATTGTTTGGCAACGCGGATAATCTCTCCAATGATATAGTTGCTGCCTCATATCCCATCTCAAAAATGAATCTATGTCCTTTTGTATGGTATACATAGTTCATGACATCCTCGAAAAGGTTACACTCCAACCTCAAGGGTTGTGTTAAAATCAACAGTGATACATGAGGTTGATGGTTCATCTTTCCCTTGAACCATTCAAGCGTGCACAACGCAATGCAATCTTGCTGCTCTATGTCAGCAATAATGTTTGACCTTGGGTCGTATGAAGAAAAATTTCCACAAATTTTAGAAGGATTTGCTGCAATAAATAAAAGTGGAAATCTTCCCATACCTTGGTGAGATGCGAGAACCTCTTGTAGTGCTGCAAGGGCTCCTCCCTCCAATGTAATGGCTGTCCTAACTACTGATGTCGGTGGCTGATCCCCCATGAGTGTGACAACATTAGTACTAGGATCCTCAAGTGGCGAAGAGGACTCCTCCTCCATTGACCTCCTACTGTCAAACCTTCTGATTACTCCTTGAGTGAAATCTACAAAAGTAGACACCCTTGCATAATTCACATGGCTGAACCACCAAGATCTTGCCTTGCCCTCCAAATGCATCACTGAGATCTCCACAGCCTCCTTTTCCACTACTAGGTGTAGTAGGAATAATGCCTATATTTTCATCACCCAAGTATTTTTTGTACTCTTGAGGGATCCATCAAATGTAGAAAATAGGAATCTGTTGCCTCTTATCATTCTCTCACTGTAGGGTGTTCTTTCTTCTCTCAGTTGAATGAACTGAAGAAAATCTAGGGTCTCTTTGAAAGCCATAGGTTGGCACTTGTATTCTGCTAAATACCCACTTAGGATCTCATGTTCTAAGTGGTATTATTTCTCTCCACTTCCTCTATGAGAACAAGAACTGAATGCATCTTCTTCTTCCTCCTGAAACCTTATAGAGGTCTCACTACATTTTTTTCCTCCTTGAAACCCTCTTGGACTTTCAATGCATTTCGCTTCTTTCTCCTTAGATCTAAAAATGGATGAGAGCAATCTCATCCTCTCAATAATTTTTCTTTCCTCTCCTCCTTATCTTTTGATTGGATCTGAAATCCATAGGCTGAGCCAAGATGGTAGCTCTGATACCACTGTAATATCCCAAAATTAGGATTTTCTACAACAAATGGAATATCTTAAGATATTCCAAAGTTGGAGTTTCATCAAATCCTAACCATGGAAATTTAGAGCAGCTTATTAGATGTAAAATAACATCTCACCAGTAGATGCAAGAACCTCAGCAAGAATATGGCCTATATTCTCCTTCCCAAGTGGGGGAAATGCAGTAATATAGGGCATAAAACATCTATCTTCTACAAATATTGCAATAAAAGTGGATAATAGGACTTGGATACCTTATTTTGGACAATATAAAACCCACTTTCAGAATTTGAGGTGAAACAAATGAATCTAGCTGCACTAAACAGATCTCCTCAGCTCAAGATAGCTTAAAAACACCCCGATCCCATGACTTCTCTACGACAGAATTTCTGAACACTGTGAGAGCATAATTCCCATCAGGTTTTCTATAGAAAATGATTTAATAATACTTATATGGAGTTTATATTAATCAAATAGTAGAGAAATGGAGGTTTAACCTCTTTTACACCAAAAACAAGACACCCGGCAAGAGTTTTCGGCATTATACATGTATAAAAAGTAGCACTGCAGAAAATAATGCAGTTTACTGCAACTTTGTATTAATCATGACTGAATATAATAATAAATAGCTGATTAATATAGAAAATGTCCCTAGGCCCTCTTTATTAGATCTTCCAGAGGGAAATAAACACCTCCTCCTCAAAGACTAGCACAAAATCCAGGGGTGCAACCCTGCTACTGCTACACCTGCATAAAGGATGCAGTTTCTGAAGATGATTGCACTGTAGGTGATAAGGGATGATTGGACCTAAGCCATATAATGGAATTTAATCTTAAACGCTTCCCTTTATATCCCTTGAACAAGTTGATCCAAAGAATAGGATGGAATTCGCGCACGAGAATTCTTTGCACTAAGCAGTGCTACAACCACAACTAAACAGTTGAAGCATGCAAGTAGTCAAAAGACCAAAGGTAGCTGAATACTAAATGATCTCCTTGATTCTATGCCCTCCTTTTTATCTTTGGTGAGCCTCCTCACCCTGGACCCCACACATTGTTGAGGTGACTTCCTAGTGAAGATTCTTCCTCCAAAACTGTGTTGTCCTTATTGGCTTCCCTCCCCTTGTAGCAGCATTGTTGACTTGGTGAACTGGGACTAATCCACCTGAAATTCCTCCTTTCACACTAAGGGGTATTCAATCCAATTCTCATATGTGTGTCTAGGCTGATCCTTGTTCACATTGAGCTAGTTTACTTGGGTGATTTCTTCCTCCTCAAGAATGCATGTTGAATTAGTCAAACTTGACTATGTCCACATCTATTTTTCCCTTGTTCACATCTGAAAGTGTAAAATCCAGCTCCTAAGGTGATCCCATTCCCTATTAAGCTGGAAATTATTCATATTTTTATTGGTCATGGGCCTCCTTACCCATTTATTACTCTCCTAGGTGAAAGTAGCAAAATCTAATATTCCAAATTGCTTGTATGCAAATTTTGGAATATTACATAGCTATAATGACTTCCACACATAATTTCATGATATTTTTGGTGACTTCAATTGATTCTACTTCTATCAAACACAACAGAAAAATACCAACATGATCTTTCTAGTATAGCTTTGCTTCCACTATAACATATGGCTGAGATTTGAGCTTGAGAGCTTTGTGTTTTTTTCTATTTAGTGAAGTTGGAAAAGAAAAGAAACACAGGTAATGGACAATATCTTTATACCAATCAGAGCACAAAAAATTATATTGAATACATGTCTTAGACTTGCTATGACCTTATTCATTAATAAATCCATCCACTGGTGCCAACAAATTAATTGACAGGGCTTGAAAAAAAAATTATGTCAATAACTTTGCTAAACCCTGTCCCTTGTCCAACTTGGTGGGTTTGATGTCCAAATCATATTCTTTGATTTTTGCTATCCATTTCCCCCTTTTTCCTTAAACATAACTTTAAACCAGCACATATTTTACAACATAATTAGGGACATAAGTTGTTATTTAGTGTTAGGAATACTGTTTCACTCCCCCCCCCCCCCCCCCTCTCAATATTTCAAACAATTGGTATCAGAGCTTGGTTCCTTCAATAGCAGTTTAACAGCTAGAAGGAGGTCATGGAGCATACCAAGAATGGTGTACCTCTATTCAATGAAAATAATTATGCACTCTGAAAAGGAAGAATGGAGGTCTATCTCTTGGCACAAGGTTACGAAGTATGGGACACTGTTAAAAATGGATTTACATCAACTACGGATGAACAAGGTAAGAGGAATTTGGTAAATGATGCAAAATCAAAGAATATTATTATTAATGGACTCCCGTACCAAGGAAAATGGTCCACTTTACAATGATATATAATGATGTAGAAGAAGAAGATACACTAGACCATAACCCCAATTATGACACAACCACCTAATGATGATCCTAGACCTCCCAACACTGCCTCTTCAACCCTTAGCAGATAGACACTAGTACAATTTTTACAATAATGTATTTACAATGAATTAGTACAATGATACCTTTACAATGATTGTATGCAGTGCTTCCCACTTGAATACTTCATATGATGAACTTCTTGCTGCTGTTATGCACCTTGGTTGCCGCTCTTTCCATTCTACCCTCTGCTGCACCTTTCTTTGCTTTTCTACTGTAGAAAGTCTAGTCCTTTGCAATCCTTGGAAACACATGATCTAGCTTTTTCTTGCCTTCTAGGAGCTTGATATTGAATCTAGTGTATCTCTGCTATTTCAGATCCTAAATATCTGATTTTCGGTCTTGTAGTAGTCCTCTGAGTTGTATTTCCAATGCCATAGGTTTGACCCAATTTTTATTCTTCAAGGGAGAGTTATACCCAATCTCTCACAATGCCCTAATTAGGGGTTGTTTCAGGAGAGTGCATTTGTACGACATGCCAAGTGTCACTGTTTCTTAATTTGGCTCTAAAAATTTCAGCTTCTGAACCTTTGTAGAAAAAAATTTAGAGTGAAAAGGCCATGATGACTTGTTTCAGATGGCGAAATCCCTTGCCTAAGGAGGAAAAGAAGATCACAATTTATATAAATGCTTAAGTTGAGAGGGGCTACAAAAAGTGAACGTGGGAGGGATTTTAGGAGCTTAAAAAATATTAATTATGAATTTTCAATGACCCATGCCCCAACCCCATGGGGTTTTAGCGCACTAACTGGGGGTACAAACTTCAAACATGAATATATCTCAAACCGTGAAGAATTACACGGCGTGCCATATATCAACGGAAACATCTCAACAATTAGAAACCATCAAAATCATTATTGACCCAAAATATATTAATTTGGTAGGTAAAAATTCCCATGCAATATTGGTTAGCCCCTGGTGCTGCTTGGGTTGACATCAATGACAACCGTTGATCAACAATATCCCCCTTTGGCATTGATGGCAACACAAGTACTCCCCCTGCGATCATGACACCTCTTCCTAAAACATTCTCTCCCCCTTTGACATCAATGGCAAAGGGTAACTCCCCCTGAAACACAACCATCCTACGGACCTATACCCACTTCCACTCCCCCTGACACACAATCGTACTGCAGACCTGTAATCTACTTCCACTCCCCCTTTATATTCTAAAAAAGGAAAATCTAATGAGAACTTGGGAGAATCCCAAGCTTATGGCAACGATATTCCAATGCTGGTGAATATTTAATATGTGATTCTTTTGGTGCTGTTTTGAATCTTGCTACTTGTCCAATTTCTTGCATAACATCTGGTTGCGAGGCTATTACATATAGAAGACTACTAATCATAGATATGTACAACCTTTGATCGACATCCTTAGATGAGTCGTCTATGCTCAATTTGCAACCTGTTACCATTGAAGGATGGGTTTTCAATCTTCCATTTTAAATTTCTTGAGAATTTCCTTGATATACCTGGCTTGACATATAAACATTCGTTTCTCTTGCTGAGATATTTGAAGCCCTAAGAAATATGTCAGCTCACCAGGTAAATACATATCGAAATCACTTTGCACCTTTGTAGCAAACTTCTTACTTAGTAGATCATAATTGCTACCAATTATTGTATCATCCTATTTAGCTATTAGACATGCTTTAGTTTCTTTATCCATAACATATATATTGTTTGGAGCTCGAATTGCTGTAGCCACAATTTCACCATACACGCCTTTCCTGATTTCACATTTCGTGGAGTTGAATAGTATTGTGTGTCCTTGATCACACATTTTTCCAACAATAAGAAGATTGTGACTCATGTTTTCAACCAATATAACATTCTTGGCTAGAGAATCTTTTCTTCCGAGAGTGACAGTACATAATCCTATAACATTTGAAGATCCATCATTTTGAAAGGACACAGTTCTGTCCTTCTTCTCTTTTAGAGATACAAATTTATTTTTATCTCCAGTCATATGCGTTGAGCAACCGCTATCAACATACCACACATATTTGTTCCTTTGAGCCTTGAAAGCGAGAGAACAATCATCATTCTTCTTCTTCTTCCATGTTTTTTTGATCTGTGGCTTCGAAGATTCTTCTGGAGGATTTTCAAGTCTACAATCTTTGGCTATGTATCCAAAGTTTCGACATTTGTAACATTCAATATTATTTCTTAAATGTTCAAATCTATTGATGTTTTGATGAGCCCTGGGAGGTTCATATTTGATAGATCTCCTGGAATTTTATTCATTCCCAGGGTACGTGCGACATTCTACAGCTTTATGACCAAATTTTCCACATGAATAACAGTAGCCATAAAAAATATGTTGGTACCTAGATGGAAATTTTTGTCGAGGAATTTTCTTCCAAGGTTGTTCTTACGAATCTTGTCTAATGAAGTCTACATGCATGTCAGATCTCATATGTTCATTTTATTTTGTTTTAGAAGGTCCTACTTCTTCTTATTTGTAACTGATGTTAGTTTTGTCGTTGTAAGATTGTTGATTGTTGATGAGTTCTTCGAATGCCCTTGAGCTGTTGGCATAGTTTTGGATATTTTTTCCTTTCTTTTCTTCCTCACACAACGAGACTACTTCTCCTTCTAATTCTTCCCTTTCTTGGTTGCTTTCTTCCAACTTCTTTTGAAGTGACTCTTCAATGCATTTTTTTTCTTCAACTTCAATTTTGAGACCTTGAACTTGTTCTTCAAGAGTTTTGGAACGGATCTTCTCCGCCTTGAGATCTTTTATAAGCTTGATTTCTTCCTCATAAAATTCTTCTATGGTCCATCCTTCTTCTTCATTGTTTGATACCTTTTGTTTATTGTGCTTGGCCATAAACAATACTCTCTCATTGGATTCTTCTTCACTGTCATTGTCTTCATTGAATGATGAGCTATCTTCTTTAGAGAGAAAGTTCCTTTTGGATCCTTGCTTGTTGAATTTCTTAAAGCCTTTCTTTCCTTTTGAGTTTCCATTACTTATGTTTGGAAATTTTGCCACAAAATTCCCAACCTCATTACAGCTGAAACATATCAATGGAAGTTTACCTTTGAATTGTCCCTTACCAATTTTTAGTTTTCTCGTGAAGTAAGCATATTCTTCATCTGAAAGACCTTCTTCATCATCTCCCTCTTCTTCACACTTGTAGGTGCATGTCTTTTCAATTGAAGGTTGTTTATCCTTATTGGTTTTATTAGAAAAGCATTAGGTGGTTTTTGTCCCGGAGTGGGTTTCCACCTTAAAAACAGTGTGCATTTGTGTTTCTCTTGTTTTCTGCTATCATTATACAAACATTGATAATAATTGAAGATTAACTAATGCTCTAATTGAAAGGAATACTGATTCACCCCCCCTTTCAGTATTTCCAACAATTGGTATCAAATCTTGGTTCCTTCAATAGCAGTTTAACAGCCGGAAGGAGGTTATGGAGCATACCAAGAATGGTGTACCTCTATTCAATGAAAATAATTATGCACTCTAGAAAGGAAGAATGGAGGCTCATTCTGCGAGTAAGGTTACGAAGATGGGACACTATTCAAATGATTTACATCAACTACGTATGAACGAGGCAAGAAGAATTTTGCAAATGATGCAAAAGCAAAAGAATATTATTAATAATGGACTCTTTATACCAGAAAGGTCCACTTTACAAATGATATAGAATGATGTAGAAGAAGAAGATACACTAGACCATAACCCCAACTATGACACAACCACCTAATGATGATCCTATACCTCCCAACACTTCCTCTTCAACCCTTGTTAGATAGACACTAGTACAATTTTTACAATAATGTATTTACAATGACTTAGTACAATGATACCTTTACAATGATTGTATGCAGTGCTGCCCACTTGAAGAATTCATATGATGAACCTCTTGCTGCAGTTATTCACCTTGGTTGCTGCTCATTTCATGCTACCCTTTTCTGCACCTTGCTTTACTTTTTTGTCGTAGAAAGTTTGGTCCTTTGCAATCCTTGACAACACATGATCTAGCTTTTTCTTGCCTTTTAGGAGCTCGATATTGAATCTGGTGTATCTCTATTATTTCAGATCCTTAATATTTGATTTTTGGTCCTATAGTAGTCTATGAATCGTCTTTCCAATGCCATATGTCTGACCCAATTTGGATTCTTCAAGAGAGATTTATACCCAATCTCTCACAATGCCCTAATTATGGACTGTTTCAGTAGAGCACAATTGTATGATGTGCCACATGTCACTATTTCTTCATTTGGCTCTGAAATTGATAGAGAAAAAGCTATAGATTGTGCACTATCTACCACATTTGATGGAATTCTAATCTGATACTCAGAGAAAGAGTTATGACGATTTTTCCAAGGTCACTTCTTTGAGATAAATTTCAGGAGCCTGCAAAAACCCCGACTTCCATAGATCATATATCCAAAAATATTGCGCACCTTGATCTGAAATTTTCACAGTGGCTTCCTTAGGATTTTTTCTTCACCTCATAAAAATTGTAGCTTCTAAGCCTTCGAAGAACAAAGGTTAGAGAAAAAATTCCATGATGACCTGTTTCAGATGTTGAAATCCCTTGCCTAAGGAGTAAAAGAAGATCACAATTTATGTAAATGCTTAAGTTGAGAGGGGCTTCAACAAGTGAACGTGGGAGGGATTTTAGGAGCTTAAAAAATATTAATTATGACTTTTCAATGACCCATTCCCCAACCCCATGGGGTTTTATCCCACTAACTGGGGGTACAAACTTCAAACATGAATATCTCTCAAACCATGAAGAATTACATGGTGTGCCATATATCAACGAAAACATATCGACAAGTAGAAACCATCAAAAGAATTATTGACCCAGAATATATTAATCTGGTAGATAAAAATTCCCATGCAATATTGGGTTAGCCCCTGGTGTTTCTTGGGTTGACATCAATGACAACTACTGATCAACATTAAGGACTATAAAACATAAGTCCTAAAGGATTTCAATGCTTTGACCAAATAATATACTTGTTTTTCCAGAATATTGTATTTGAGCTCAACATATCTGAGAACTTTACTAAAAAATGATATTGGCTGCTCCTTACTATCTTCATTTTTTTTGTAACAATACAACAACAATAGTAGTAGGGGATGAAAATGAGAATACCTGAAATGCTTTTTGATAGTCTAGGATAATCAGAACTGGAGCTTCCTGCAATGCTTCCTTTATTCTAGCAAATTCTTCTCTTGCTTCTTTATCCCATTTCACTTCTACATTTTTCTTCAACATATATGTTATGCTTCTGACAACCTCAGCATAATTGGGAAAAAAATCTCCTCAGAAAGTTTATTTTTCCCAAGAATATCTGGATATATTTCTTGCTTATGGGCAAAGGAATCATCTGAATGGCTTCCACCCTTGCTGGATCAATATTTACTCCTTGATTTGAAACTATTGGACCCAATAATTTACCTTATTCTAAGGAAAATAAATACTTATTGGTATTTAATGACAGACCAAACGTCCTGAACTTTTGAAAAGTATTTTGTAAATGCCCCAAGTGTTCATCATCTAACCGTCAGAAAACTCTTACATCATCGAGGTATATAACTACAAACCTGTCACCCATGAATGCTATGTCCGTGGCCCTATGAAATGATGCACCTGCATTCATAAGGCCAAATGGCATCCTTGCATACATGAAGGTGCCTAATGGCATTGTGAAAGCAGTCTTCTTCTAATATTATTTTTCCAATGTTGCCTGCTTATACTCGGAGAATCCATCAATCATAGACAACATGTAAGTTCCTGTCACCTTCTGTAACACATAATCCATTTTCGGAAATGGATTATTATCTTTTAGGGATGCTATGTTCAAATTTTTTAAGTCAAAAGATAACCTTATCTCTCCATTATTCTTCCTTACAAGAACCATATTTGAAGCCCAATTTGAATATCGGAGAGGGACTATAATTTTTGCCTCAAGAAATTTTTTCACTTCTTTCTCAATTGGAGCTAGCAACAATGGATTGATCTGTCTAAGTTTCTGACGATGAGGCTTAATTCCTTCCTTCAATGGAATCTTCTGCTAAATTATACTTTTTTCATATGTTTTCAAGTCTTCATACGTCCAAGAAAATACATCCATATACTTCTTGAAGAGATCAATGTACTTCTCTTTATAATATTTTGGAACACCTTTGGATAATCTCACCATCCTTGGCTCCTGCGGGGTTTCCAAATTATAGTCTTCCATCTCTCCTTCATGATGTATTTTCTTTGAATTGACAACAACATCATTGGAATCAAATAATCTTTCAAGAGGAACCAATCCCTTAGGAAGTACATTATCTTTTAATTGGATAATATTCTACTCACCTATTGACTACTTCAAATTTCTTTTTTCTCCTTTCTACTCTGTCTATTCTTCTTCTTGATCTATCTCAGCATCTTCAAAACATTTGACCATGTTCAAGAAGTGATTTATCTACTCATCATCTTCTAACACCTTCCAATGCTTCAAATTTTTAGGAATTGAAGGCTTGTGTCTGATTCCAATCTCATACCTCAATCTTGGATTTATAGGTGGCTTGAAAGTGCTAGCTACTACTGCCAATGAATCTGAAAAACTGTTCTCTTCCCTTGGAATAAAATATAGATTGAAAGCTTCAAAATAATTCTGAATCAAATCCAAAACTTTGTTCCTATATGATCTCAACCTTGGATGTTTATTCTGACATTGATTTTTAATCTGATTTATAATTAATTCAGAATCACCAAAAATAAACATACGTTGAATTACCAATTGTTTGGAAGTTTGTAGACTCGGGATCAAAGCCTCGTATTCAGCCAAATTATGTAATATTTCGTGTGTGGGTAGGGCACGTAGCCACGTGTCGAGGTCTATGTAATGAGGGGTGTTGCGCAAGGGCCCCCACCCTCAGATGCTCCTGTGGGGTTAGGCCCACCCTTAACACCCTGGGATGCCTCCCTCACTAACAGTTTGAGCTTTTGGTGTAGTGGTTGGATCTATGTGGTATCAAAGCCAAGGTCTCGAGGTCGAGACTCACGAAGCATTGGTGGGTTGTAATATCCTGTGTGCAGGTAGGGCCCACAACCATGTGTCCGGGTCTATGTAATGAGGGGTGCTGCGCAAGGGCCCTTGCCCTCAGATGCTTCGGTGGGGTTAGGCCCACCCTTAACACCCTGGGATGCTGCCCTCACTAATTTTTTGAGCTTTTGGTGTAGTGGTTGGATCTATGATACCATTGTAATATTCCAAGATTTGCATGCAGTAAATTGGAATATTAATTTTTTGTTGATTTCACTTAGAAGGAGAGTAAATGGGTAGGGAGGCCCATGCATAATAAAAATCTCAATAAAATCCATCATATTATGAAATGGGATCATTATCAGAGTTGTTTTTCACACCCTCATGTGTGAAAATGATCATTTGCAAGTGGACAAGGTCAAGTTTGACCAAGTCAACATCGCTGGGAGAGAAGGTGGAGAACACTTGGAGAAACAACGCAATATGAATTGGAATAGGTTTCTTTGGTGAAGGAAACCCTAATGAGTGGGACCCATTGTGAGAGGGATCTCACATGTTTAAAAGGAGGGAAAGGAAACCATTGTTTCTCATGTTGAATATTATTGATTTCTTTGTCTGTTTAGACTTTGTGCATTCTCCTTTTGTTTAGCAGAGTTGCAGTGCTGCTTAGTACAAGGCATTCTTGTTTAGGAATTCCTTCTCCTTTCAATAGAGGCCTATTAAGGGAGTGGCTCTTCATTTTCTCCACATTCAGGCTTGAGGCCAAGCATCCTACTTCAGCTACAGTGTTATTCCTGAAGCAGGATAATTTTGTGTTGCAGGGTGTTGCAGTGGAGGTTCTACAACATAGCTCCATTTTCTATTTTTCAGAGGAGGGGGCCTCCTTTCCTTTGGAGGATTATTGAGGGATCATTTGAGCTGATTCCCATCATATTTCACATCAGGCCCACCATTTTTCATCACCTACAGTGCATTCCCTCTCATTGACTGCGGTATTTCTATTGAGCATCTGCAATGAGGGTTGTAGTATTTGTTTGGAGGGTCAGATATTCAGTGTTAGGGTCATCCTTTCACTTGGAAGATCCATTATAGGATGTATATTCAGCTTGTGTATCATCTATGGCCATATCCATCTAGTTCTAGAGTTGCAGCTACTACTCAGCCCTGCTACTCCATCATTTTTTCCATTTTGTACATTTCGTCCAATCTTTCCCAAGATTGATGTATTATTTCTTTTATGGCTTAGAGCTTTGCTTCCCCAATTTATTTGAGACATAAATTTCCATATCCATGTATTTACATTATTTTTGTAGCAGTTTCTTCTATAAACTGCGCAGTCATAGCCTGGGTTTATGCAGATATAGCAATGTTCTTCATTTCCTTGTACATGTATTGTTGAGGCTTGCATTGCCTTGCTTGAGTGGATGTTTCCTCAAGGATTTGTACTCTCTTTACTGCTATAACATCATTTTTTGGCTATCTATATCTTCTTGTCTCAAAACTAATAAAAATAACGTTGTTTCTCTCTTGTATGTTCATACATTGGTTGTAGTCCCTTCATCGGACACTTTCTGAAGACAACTAGGTGTGGGAGACCTATTTAGCCCACCTAGAGTGATTTCTCTTGAGACACCTCTTGGATTTCTGTCTTAGATACATTTATCTAAGGGATACAAGTCTTGGTTTCAAATCCTGTAGTATCCATTCCTAGAAAATGATTTTTCTAGTCATGCCTTGCTAGTTGTTCCAAATCCGGAATATTACAGTGGTATCAGAGCACCTTTCTTGGCCCAGCCTGTGAGTCTCAACCCAAGAAGATCAAAATGATGAAGAATATGATATTTCTCTCATTATTTTTCAGATCCAGAGAGGACCTCTCCAAGGGGGTCAAGAAGATTGAAGAAATAGAAGAGGAAGGACCATGCACTTCCTATTCTCATCAAGAAGAAGACAATGAGCATGGAAGATACTTGGATCATCTGATTCTAAGTAAGTACCTTGTTGAGTACAAATCTCATCCTAGAACCTTCAAGGAGACTCTAGCTTTTCCACAATTCATCTATTTCAAGGAAGAGAGGAGACCCTATAGTAGAAGAGAAATCAAAGGCAATACATTTCTGTTGTCTACCTTTGATGGGTCATCTACAGCAAAAGCTTGGGTGAGAGAGTTGGAGGAAATTTTCCTACTACATCCTATAGTAGGGGAAGAAGCTGTTGAAATCTCAGTGCTGCACTTGGAGGGTGGAGCCTATGTTTGGTGGTTCATCCACCTGAGCCATGCAAGGGTGAAAATTTTTGTAGAGTTCACTCAAAGTTTGATCAAAACCTTTGATGGAGAAAGAAAAAAGGAGGAAAAGCTCACACCACCACTTGAGGAGTCTTTTACTAATGCTGTCACACTCATGGAGGAACATCCACATGCATCAATAGTTGGGGAAGCCAACACATTGGAGGAAGAAACTCTTGTAGCCCTACAAGATATTCCCACATCTCATTATGGTATGAAGGAATTTCCACTATCTATTTGTGTAGCAAATTCTTTTGGTAGTTGTGGAAATTTTCTTTTGCATGACCAAGGGTCAAATCACACTGCTAATCTAGATCAGCATGATTGCACTGCGCTGTGCAACATTGAAAAATTCAAGGAGGAAATAAACCATCATCCTCATGAGCCATTATTGGATTACATATCACACTGGAGGTTGGGGTTTGAAGACTTGAAGGGAAAGATGGAACATAGTGGACATCTTGAAGTGAAAAAATCTTTCTCCTTTCTAGATGACCCTTTCTCAATGAGCTCCTCTCAGCTCAAAGAGAAACTTCTACTTTCAGCAAATCCAAGACCTCATTGGTTTTGGAGGACTATTTTTGAGAGGGAGATCTCATGGAGATATTTCATTAGAGATGCACTTCAACACATCAAGGAGTGTAAGGTTTTTATTCCTTTATCACACTTGAGTCTTCATGGATTCAAGGAGGAGTATATAGAAGATGGAGGACATCTTAGGATGGATAATATCTCTCATGCTTGTGTTCTACATTCCTTGAGCCATACACATCATGATGGGAGGTTTTTTCCTACCACCTATTTGGGTCCTTATCGGATCACATTGATCCTTGAGAAAATTTCATTTCAAAATCTTAGAAAGTGCAACAACAGGAATATGATTTGGGATGATGGTATCTCTCATGGTAGGAGTACCAAGATGGAGGAAGGAGGAATACATCAAAAATGGGTTGAGTGGATGTGGATGAGGAGCAAGAAGCGGGTGAGCTACTTGCAAATTTATGATACCGGGCAACAAGAGGCTTGGTTGCACTGGTTACTCTTGAAGGAGTTTGGCCATCACTTGGCTTACACTTTCTTTAAGGGTATGAGGGTGGAGGAGATATGACAGGATGCTTGAATCATTGAGCAACAAAGAGCATGGATGCATAGTGTTTATGTAACCTTCATATCATTCATTATTTCTTCATCACATGTCTTGTATGATCAGAGCATGAGAAAGCAGCAAAAACTTTTGTTGCTTGGGTTGTTCTTTAGAGAGCAAGGGTAGATTTTCTCTCACACTTTGCATGATGTTACAGGAGGAGGAGATGGCATTTTGTCCTTGGCTTTAGATTATCAAGAGGTAATTCCACCTTGGGAGGGTCTTCTTATGTGTAGCAACATTATGGGAGATTTATTTAACAAGGAGCATGTCAAAGAATGTAGCTATGAGTTGGCAAGAGATTTTGCATAAGCCAACAGCGTTGTCACTTGGGAGCTTGGGGTTATTGATGGAGTATCTCCACAATCACTTCACACTTGATGCACTTGGAGGGAAAAGAGGAGGTGAGAATGATGGAGTAGTGGATGGGAACATCTATTACATAGGGTTGATCTTACCTGCTATGGCCTTCTTGACTTGGATTTCCAGGTATAAGGAGGGTGGTCTTCATGCAGCATATGGTTCATTCCTTTTCATGGGAGTTTGTCATACCACTATGGAGGAATCATTTATATACACATGCATCATATTACTCTCAAAATATGGTAATAATATTTTCATGCATCATATTACACAACATTTGGATACTCTTACCATCCATATTCAGTGCATTGCTCCATAAGAGGGCAAGCTTTTCATTAAGCTCCATGGTCAACATTGGGCCAATTTGTATGATGGAGACATCCATATTTTATATGGCCTTGGGAAAGTGTTTTATTTCATGTATGTTCAATTGATGTACCTAGCCATTTTATATTTATCAGTAGATATCATGACATACATAATTATCCATGTAACACAAAACTACTTGCCATGTGATTTTTTGAAGCAGCAGTTTGGTAAACTGCGCTATCACTATTGGGAAAACTGTTGGTACCTTCTTACACCACATGAAACCTTCAACATTTTCCTCATTTTGTTGCTAATAATTATTTCATTTTCTGATATGGATTTGATTTTTATTGGAAGCATGATTGGGAGAGAGAAAGAGGATTTGGATGTGTCCCTTGGGGAAGAGGATTCCCACACTTTTTTTATTGCATGTTCTAATGGGAGCATGAGAGGAGATATGGCCACCACAGCAAAAATATTATTTATTTTTGTTGAGGTGGGACATGTGATTGATGAGATTCCATATGATGATGTTTTCCTATCCATCACATATGGGTTGATTTGGGCCAGCTTGATTCACAACGTTGGGGGAGATATCTTTTGGGATTTGGTCTTCATCTTTCCATTTGAGGGCAATTATTTTGCAGCCCAGGATCAACATTTTCTCTAAACTTTTCATAAGTGGAGGTAAGGATAGCGTGGGGTAGGCTATAATGCTTACCATATTCATATTTTCAGCCCACCTTCATTTCTGAAGCTTGAGGTGGAAGGACATTTTCAGGAGTTGCCATGTTGGGAGGTGACTCATTTTGTATGGATGATTGCTTGGGATGGAGGATCCACTTGGGGAGGATTTTTTCCCAATAATTTTCAGTCTCCATGCCTTGGGAGGAAACTTCTCAGTTCTATCCTTGCAGTTGCTTAAGGACAAGCAACATTTGGGAGGGGAGGACTGTAATATTCCAAAATTTTCATGCAGCAAATTGGAATATTAGTTTTTGCTAATTTCACTTAGGAGGAGAATAAATGGGTAGGGAGGCCCATGCATAATAAAAATCTCAATAAAATCCCTCATAGAATGAAAGGGGCTCATAATTGGAGCTATTTTTCACACCCTCATGTGTGAATAGGATCATTTGCAAGCGGACAAGGTCAAGTTTGACCAAGTCAACAACGCTGGGATAAAAGGTGGAGAACACTTAGAGAAACAACGCAGTATGAATGGGAAGAGGTTTCTTTGGTGAAGGAAACCATAATGAGTGGGACCCGTGGTGAGAGGGATCTCACATGTTTAAAAGGAGCGCAAGGAATCCATTTTTTCGCATGTTGAATATTATTGATTTCTTTGTCTGTTTAGACTTTGTGCATTCTCCTGCTGTTTAGCAGAGTTGCAGTGCTGCTTAGCATAAGGCATTCCTGTTTAGGAATTCCTTCTCCTTTCAAGAGAGCCCTATTGAGAGAGTGGATATTCATTTTCTCCACATTCAGGCTTGAGGCCAAGTATCCTCCTTCATCTACAACATTATTTCTAAAGTAGGATAATTATGTGTTGCAAGGTGTTGCAGTGGAGGTTCTACAACACCATTCCATCAGCTATTTTTTAGAGGAGGGAGCCTCCTTTCATTTGGAGGATTAGTGAGGGAGAATTTTAGCTGATTCCAATCATCTTTGGCATCATGCCAACCATTTTTCATCACCTACAACGCATTCCCTCTCATTGACTGCGTTATTTCTATTAAGCATCTGTAGTGAGGGTTGCAGTATTTTTTTGGAGGTTCAGATCTTTAGTGTTAGGGTCAGATTTTTACTTGGAAGATCCATTGGAGGAGTTATATTCAGCTTGTGTATCATCTATATCCATCTCCATCTAGTTCTAGAGTTATCGTTGCTACTCAGCCCTGCTACTCCAGCATTTTTTCCATTTTGTACATTTCAGCCAATCCTTCCCAAGATTGATGTATTATTGCTTTCAGGGGTTAGAGATTTGCTCCCCCACTTTATTTGAGCCATACATTTCCATATCCATGTATTTACATTATTTTTGTAGTAGTCCCTTTTATAAACTACGTATTCATAGCCTGGGTTTACACAGATATAGCAATGTTCTTCATTTCCTTGTACATGTATTGTTGAGGCTTGCATTGCCTTGCTTGAGTGGATGTTTCCTCAAGGATTTGTACTATTTTTACTACTATAACATCATTTTTTGGATATATATATATTATTGTCTCATAGCTAATAAAAACAACGTTGTTTCTCTCTTGTATGTTCATACATTGGTTGCAGTCCTTCATCGGGCACTTTTTGAAGAGAACTAAGTGTGGGAGACCTGTTTAACCCACCTAGAGTGATTTATCTTGAGCCAAATCTTGTATTTCGGTCTTAGATACATTTATCTAAGGGATCCAGGTATTGGTTTCAAATCCTGTAGCAGCCATTCCTGCAAAAGGTATTTTCCAGTCATGCCTTGCTAGCTGTTCCAAATCTAGAATATTACACATTATTTGTTGAATCAAATTCTAAATTAAAATAAAATGGCATAATATTACCTTCTATAGATATCAATAAGAATCCATCTCATGTGCCATCCTTTGAGCAAGCACACAACTCCTTATGTATAATTGTTGAAGAGAGATTCTCTGTGTCTTTAGAAAATTTAGCAACTTCATGCAGCAAAAAACAAGAAATATCTTATTTTCCTGATTGTAAATGGGGGAATTTCCTACATATTTCATTGTGGCATTTTTCACAAATATTGTCTCTCTATAAAACCTCCTTTCTTCCCCAATGAAGACAGGAATTATAGCATAAGTGAAGTCTAGTTTTAAAACTCCTTTGAACTTTGCTCCCCAAGATCTTGACAAGGGCATTCCAAATCTGGCTGGAATATCAGCAACCACTACATCCATAATAATCCTCTTCGTTGGAACCTGAGCCAAAGATACTACCATGTCTTTGATTAGCCTGCTACATTTCACCCTCTTAGAATCAAATGAGTACAGGTTGTTGTATGGTTTAGTAATACGTAAATTCAACTCTTTCATAATAGACAATGGCATGAGGTTGTGAGAAGAACCTAAATATAACATGCAATTGTGGAGGAGAAAATCATGAAGAAGCAATGAAATGTAAAATGGAGGAATAGAAGAATCTACTTCCTCAACGTGAGGACCAAAATTGACTACTGGTTTTCCTTCTTGCAAATTTACAGTATCACTTATGTCTTCAATCTGTGATATATTAATGAATTGAAAATTTTCTTTCTTGTAACCTAGTGTCTTAGCTAATTCAAGGAGAGGCACCTGAATCTTTACCTTTTCCAATTCTTTTGATAGACTGAAATCTTGAATCTGCTTGACATTCTTCTTAGGTTCTTCTTCGTTTTTTCTAGGATTTGAAACTTGTTCAGGTACATGAAATACCTTCTCCAAAATATTACTATCAACATACTTTCTTTGGGAGGATTCAACCTATTGCACTTTTGTTCTGTTCACTAAATTCATAGGCTTCTTTCCTTTGTCTGCTTGTGTTACTGAGTTATTTTGTGGTGGAGTCACCATTGGAGAAGGAACGAAATCTTGCTGTTAACCTTCATCATCTTCTACCCTTGATATTTTTATAGATCTCAAATCATACTTTTTATGCAACTCAGCTTGCATAAAAACTGTAAATTGCCTACAATAATCGTCCATCTCATCTTGATCAAAAGACACCTATACTTCAACATATTCTCCCTCAAATTTTTCCTCTTGTTAATCTTCTCTTATGTATATAGCATATATTTGATCTTCGGCTTATTTTTTATCATCCTCTACTGACTACGTAGGTGCTACTTCAATGTATGTTGGTGCTTGAACTTGGTCTTGATCTCTTCTCTCCCTCTACAAAATTTGAAGGGGCTATTTTATGAATTGAGGATTGAATCCTCCTCTATTTTGTTGTGCAAGTATTTAGGAGTTATTACTTTCTAACTCCATATTCACTAGCTTTTTTGACAAATTTTAGATCACCTTTGTCATATCATCAATTCTTTTATTCTGTGGTGATTCTTTTTTTTCTTTTCCCTTATCTTGAACTAACTGCTTCTCTTTAATTTTTCCAGTTGTAGTCATATTAGCCTTAATGTCCAATGCATCAGTTTGTATTTGTTCGAGAGTAGGGTCTCTTCTTTCTCTCAATGTAAAACTAAATTCAGCTTCATAAGCCCCAAAAAAAACTACCTTTGCTCCACCAGGGGGGGGGCTTCATCTCTATATGTAAACTATTGTACAATTTGTTAAATCTCTTTACAAAGACAAAAATGTTTTCATTGGGCTTTATTTTAATTGCATTAAATTCTGGCAATGAGTAAACATGATCTCTCTTTTCTCCCCATCTCTAATTAAATTGAATTTCAAACTCATCCCATAAAAATATCAAACCATTTGGTAAACCTTTGAACCATTTTCTAGCCTCTCCATTTAGAGACTGCAAAAATAATCTCATCACAACGTCAAGATGTTCAACATTTAAATTCTCTACAAAAGTGAAAAAAAAGGTAAATGTTTTTCTGCAGTTAGTTCATCTTCTCCAGTGAAATGAGGAAGTAATTTGAGATATTCTCTAGGCATGGCATTCATTGGTTGTGGAATTTTTAAAGGTGCATATCTATTCATTAAGAAATATGATGTTTCCATACTGACACCTTGGTTAATTTTTCCTTGGGTATCTGAGGTTGATGAACCTGCTGTGAAAGTGAATGAAGGTGGTGAAAATATTAATATGGGAGTGGATTGATGAATGATGGCAGAAGAACCAACATCTATATGTTGTTGAGCTTGTGTAAAGGTAAAATAAACAGACTCGAAAGAATGTTCTTCTAACTTGGGTTTTTGAAAATGAGTGGGTGTGGAAGGACAATCTTGTTCCAAGAAAGAGAGTTCCTTGGAAATATATTCAGATAAGGGGTTATGAGAATTGCTGCAAGGAGAACACAATTTAGGATTAGGTGTCGAAGGGGTTTTTGGATTCTGAGCCTTTTTAGAAACTATTTTTCCTGGATCTGATAGAGTAGGGATCTTCTTCTGCAAGGTATCTAACCTCATGTGAGGCCTTTTGAATGCCAAAATTTTGAAAAAGAATAAACACAGCCGAATATCTCCTCCTCACTGAACAATCAGAGGAAATAGAAAGAAAACCCAGGGAAATGAACTTCGCTTCTTCACTCCCCGAAAATGACGCCAAAAAATGTTGTAACTCAAGAAACAATCCCTTGGTTGTGGTAAGGAATCAATGCTTAAGAAATTTATAAATGTATGTCACAAAATTAGGATATCAGGTGGTCTTTGTTTAACACCTTCGGAAATTAGTTTTTTTTAACCCTCAATAATCTGATATAATGAAAGTCTACACAATACCATTATTTGTTGATATTAATTGAAATGGAAGGAATAAACTGGAAAGGAAACTCAAAATGATATGATGAATAACATAATCTATCACTTTAAATCAAAAAAGAAACTTTATGTAAATACAATAGTTGGAGTGAAGGAGTGCAAATTAAGGATGTTTAACTCTTACTTACAATTGTAAAAAGAGACCTACAGCTACATTACTTCACCTCATTCATAGAAGAATAAACACATGACGAAATTTGAAAAAGGCATCAACATCAAAAGGTGCAAGAAACTTGATCTTCCTTGATTAATTTTCAGAAAATTCAGTACAAAATTTACATTCATCCAGAGGCCCAAAACTTAGAACCCTCCTTTTTATTTTTAATTTCTTTAAATACAATACAAAGCAGTTGTAACTATTGAAACTACTTGGTACTGATCAAACTACATAAAACTGCATAAAATACCTATTACATGGCAATTAAAAAATTCATTAAAATATGGATATTTTAGCAAAAGATAATTAAAACTAAAGCCTCAATATATTTGCTGAATTTAAATTTGATTGGTTGCCGCTATATTCTCTTGATTTACTGATGTGTCCTTCTATGATGCTGAGGTGTCACTAGGTGAATCAGTAATTCATGCTCTACACTTCATCCATATCTCGATGTTGGTTTTGGTAGAATTGATCAACTTATGATATTCTAGCATCAAGGCTGTGATCCCGCTGAAAGTAATTCATTCTGTGAACAATGTATTTTCCATAAAAAAAAATTGAAAATGCCTCTGCAAGAAATTAGAAATTGTAGCTCCTTTCAGGATTGCAGTCTTCTCATGGGTATTATCAATTTTACTTTTTGCTAGCACTAAAAATGGCTCATAGGAAGACCATGATAAAAGACTTCTTTTTACATCCCATCATGAAGGCAGTCCTGCTCTGGCCCTTTTCTCAAATATGTTTTCAAATCTATTTATATATTGTTTAATATCTCCCAACTTCTTCTCTATTGACTTCCTGCAAGCATTAGTTGCAATCAACTTACTAATCTCTAGAACACAAAATGTCCCATCTTTAATTTCATTTTCTTCCAACTCTTGATATGTCTTAGAATTGATGAAATCAATGAATTTATTTTCCCATAAGGTTTTGTTAAGATTCTTCTGTTTATCTTCCATAACCATTTCCTCTAAGTCTCTGATAATGTTGTTTTCCTCTGAAACTATTGTCAGGGACTCCCAAGATGTTCTCATAGCTTCAATGATTTCATTCCATACACTGTATTTTTCTTCAATCATAGTTATATTTCCTTTCAATTTTTCCTTTAGACTCATGATTTCATTATTGGTTGTATGGAAATCTGATTTGTACTTATTGACTTCTCCTTCTTGGGCTTGCATTATCTTTGTCACTGTCTCCAAGTCACTCTCAGCCTTCTTAAGAAAATCTTCTCCCATCTTCAACTCTGTACTCAATTGGGATAATCTTGTTGTTGGATCATCAATTTTAAATGGCATGATTATAGTGCAAGAATGATAATGAATTTGAGTTTGAAAGTTAAGGACAGACTCCTTTAACATAGAAATACCCTCCTCTTTCTGTAAAAAATACTGTAAAATGTTTTCTTTCTCATTCTCAACCTCTGCTACCTTCGTTTCCATTGAGTGTTATCCAGTAGGAAACTTTAATTTCTACTTTAGCACATTTAACTCTGACTCGACACTCTGTAACAACTTTTGTAAAACTGACGTATCATTACGATTCACTCCAATCCTTACAATTATCTTTTTCAACTCTTCATTCTGAGTGGACAGAGCTCTCGAATTAGCCATTTCAAATTTCAACTTCTTGATCACTTTTCCTAGCATCTATTCTTCCTTTTGATCAGCTTCACTGGACTTGGTTAGATAATTAACAAGCAATTTCCCTGTCTGCATGTAAATTAACTTTATCAAGTAAAGGAATTTTCTTCACATCAACAGTCAAATTAAATTTTTTAAAACTACTTGATGACCCTATTGTCATTTAAGATGGGTGAGAAAAAAAAAATAAACTGGTCCTTTTCTAAGCCCATGGCATTCAATAATTTAGTTTGATCAGGAGTAATCCGATATTCAACTTATGCTTGCATACTAGCTTTCATATTTTTATTCCTCTCTGCAATTTGAGAAAAAACATGCTTGATCAAAGGGACTTGACCCTGAACATCTTCATGTATTGTAGGTGAATCTAGTACATTCTAATCATCTCCTGAATGAAGGAGGAAATTAGGTTGAGTGCTTAGTATTTCTTCAGTTAGTCTTTCCCTCTTCTCAGGTCTCTATTCCTCATTTTCATAATAAAAAATTGTCTCTTTACATTTTTTTCTCAATATCTCAGAAATGATGTGAGTCTGTATGACGGAACTAACAGAGTCTGCAAAACTTTTATTAGCAAAATTTTCTATTTTAGCCTCACTTTCATGAATGAAAGTAGAATATCCATTTTCAACCCTTCTGTTAGAAATCACCTTGTGAGGATCATAGGCCCATTTCTCACCTAGAAACAAGCACATACCTTCTAACATCATGTTAGCTTCATTAAATGCCTGTCTCATATTTACTACAAATGGACCCACATACATAGGTAGCTTAAACAAATGACCCTTCTTCATTGGAACAAAATGAACTTGATCTATGTTCAGATTTTGTCTAATAAATTCCAATACAAACAATCTCATAGGGACAAAAGTTGGCAAACTATAAGGTTCTATTCCAACTCCATATAATCTAATTTCTAAATGATATTCATATACAAACCAATCCACAAATTTACAATTATTTCTTAACTGAAGAAACTCATGTCCCTTTGGCAAGAAACATGGAGGAGGAACCCAACTCAAAACCTTATAAGAAAATGCCATAAAATAAGTAGCAAAATCAAACACCCCTCCCTCATCTAGTTCATTTCTTACTATATCAGTCCAAAAAACTATTTGTTGTCTTTTCTTATTTGCATCCCTTATGTTTAGTTCCAAAATGTATAAATTCTTATACATTTTGATACAAAAATAGATAAGTGATAAGTGAGGGCAACTTGAAGGACCTGGTGAGGGAAAATCTCATGAGCCGAGTATTAACAGCCTCTTGTGATTAAGAGGGAATATCCAACAGTACTTTAGAATTCATCATCATGGAAAACAATCCCAACACTAACCTGTCAATTTGAGTGACATCTTCCTTTCCAAGTATATTTGACAGAGATTGTAGCACTGGCCTAACTTCTACGTCAAAAATATTTGATGGGAATTCTTTATCATCTACTAAAAATTGATTCATATCCGCCTTCAAAATGGAGATGACCTGGGTAAACTTTTGTCCTGCAATATTATCATAGAATGCTTCCAAGGATTCATCAATGAACTGGAAATAAGACTCAGACTTAGGATAACATAGAGCTTGACGAATTAACTGGGCTGATACCTGAAGGACATTTTCCCTAAAGAAATTCATCACAAAACATTTAGCGGGATACAACGCAGACACTAACCAATGCACAAGTTCAGGAAAAAGGTAGGTTTTTTGGATGCAGGTAGAGAGAACATCAAAATTAGCCATGGATGAATAGATGCATCCATTTTTCTCATTCAAGAGAATTTGTTGGTAGAAGGGAAAATTCTAAATGGTGTAGACAATATCCCTAATATCTTCCTCAGTATCCATGAGAGGGATATGGATAGAACAACTGGACAAGGAAGATTGCTTATCCATGGAATAATCTAGGGTGGCAGACAGTGGTATGCGGAGATAAAAAAATAGAATGACTAGAATTACTTCGTGGATGACTGAGAATGAGAGACTGATAGGAGAAATAAATACTTTAACCTTTAAATAGATGGCGTAGAGTTCAAACATTAATGTTGAATTATTGCTTGAATGGAGAAGTAATGGTACATATGACATGACAGATTAGCTCTTTCCAACTGGATGCATACGTCACTACGGGGGAACTCGGGGGTACAGAGCATTCGTAGGGGTCCTGCCTCCGCAATGAATGAGAATCGTTTATTCCTTATCTGCTAATAGTCAGCAGGGTCAACTGTGGAGGCACCTCCCTTACTAACCTATGGGTTGCTTATGCCTGCGGGTTCCCACTGATCTATAACAAATGAAATTGGCTTTAATCTCATCAACCAACTTGCACGGGTATTAGTTGGAACTCTCAGTCCCACCTTCACATGCTCCGCATAATTTTCCCAATTTTTATGGAACATTAATTTTTTCCATTTTCACATAGGAGATAAATAAAATGGGTAGGAGAGCCATTCATTTCATTAATATGTAATAAAAATCCTCTTGGTATGAATTAGGATCACTTATAGAGCTAGATTTCACACCTCCATGTGTGAAAGGGGGCTTTTGCAAGATGACTAGGTCAAGTTTGACCAAGTCAAACAACGCAGTGGCATGAGGTGGAGAGCACATTGTGGGCCAACGCAGTGGGATAAGGAGGGAAGCTTCTAGAGGAAGGAAAAAATAATGAGTGGGGTCCATTGAGAGGGAGCTCACATTGTTTAAAAGGAGAGCAAGGTAGCCATTGCAAATCATCTGGAGTATTATTCAACATTGGTCCTTTGGACTTGCTTCAACTTCTTGCTGCTTAGTAAGAATTGCTAGGAAATTCCTGTTTAGGATTTCCTCTCCTTCTTCAGCAGCCCTTGGAGAATTTCACTCCATTCCCCATATTCAGACATTGAGGTCAAGCATTATCCTTCTTCATCAGCGTAGTTTCAGCTCGAGATTGTGCATTGTTGATGGGTGTTGCTGGGGAGGTTTTCTACAACACCATCCTTGGCTAGTTTTTTAGAGGAGGGAGCTTACATCCATTTGGGAGATCAGAAAATGAGGTTCATGAGCTTATTACACCATCTTTGGCACCAGGCCAACCACTTTCCATCATATGTAGTGTAGTCATTCTCTTAGACAACGTTATTCTTGGAGAGCATTTGCTGTGAGGGATTAGCAGACATTTGGAGGGTGAGATCTTAGGTGAAAGGATCAACTTTTCACTTCAGATTTCCATTGGAGGAGGAAATTTCAGATTTCAGATCATATTCAGCCATCTCCTCCTATTTTTTTAGTTATTTTCCACTACCCAGCAACTCCGACATTATTGTATTTTCCCATTTTGTATGTGTATTGTAGCCAATCCTTCTAAGGATTGTTGTACTATTGTTTTCAGGGGTTGAGAACTTGCTCCCCCTCATTTCTTGAGCTATCATTGATATATCATTTTATTTTCATCTTACATGTTGTAGTGCCTTCTATTGACAGCGTTGCCATAGCTAGGGCATATTTATATAACAGTATTTAGTCACCTTTGGTGTACATGTCTTATTGAGGCTTCATTGCCTAGCTTGAGTGAGTGATTACTCAAAGCATTGTACTCTATTTCTGCTATATTATACATTGTTTAGCTATTTTCATTTTCATGTGCCATGGATCCTTAAAATAACGTTGGAGATTCCTTGTATGTTCATACATTGTTGCAGCCCCATACTTTGGACAATTTCTGAAGGGAACTAGGTGTGGGAGGCTTGTCTCACCACCCTAGAAGGATTCCTTTAATCCCAATCCTTGGATTTTGGTCTTAGAGTCATTGGTCTAAGGGATCCAGGTCTTGGTATCAAATCCTACTGCCTCCATTTCTGGAAAATTCATTTTCCAGCCATGGATTGCTAGCTATTCCAAAAAGGGAACATTACAGTGGTATCAGAGCATCTTTCTTGGCTCAGCTTGTGGCTTTCAAGCCCAAGAAATAATATGAAGAAGATGATGTAGAATATGAGCTTGATCTCATCTATTTTTAGGACAAATAGGATCCTCTGCAAGGAGGAGAAGAAAAGAGGAGAAGAGGAAGGTCCATGCACTTCTTATTCTCAAAAAGAAAGAAAGCATGGGAGATGCTTGGAAAACCAGGTTCTATATCAATACCTGAGTGAGTATAAATCACATTCTGTAACATTCAGGGGAGCTACAAAGTTCCCACAGTTTATTCAGTAGAAGGAGGAGAGAATGCCCTATGGAAAAAGAGAAATAAAAGGAAATAGGTTTCTATTGTCTACATTTGATGGGAACACTCCAACTAGAGCTTGGGTGAAAAAGCTAGAGGCATTTTTCTTGCTACATCCAGTGGCAGAGAAAGAAGCAGTGGAGATTGCAGCGCTGCACATGGAGGATGAAGCATCTGTTTGGTGGTGCAAACCCTTGGTCCATTCAAGGGTGAGATATTTTGCAGAATTTTCTCAAAGGTTGATCCAAACCTTTGATGGAGAGAGGACAAAGGAGGAGAAATCCATTCGACCATGGGAGGAGAATTGCACCAACGTTGTCACAGCTTTGGAAGGGCATATTTCTACATATATGGATGAGGCAGCCATTGCATTGGAGGAGACAACTAATGCAGCCATACAAGAAGAAAACCCCAAGTTCCACCAAGGTATGAGTGAAGTTCCACTTTTCATTTTAGCAAATCATTTAAAAGATTGTGGAAATTCATCTTTAAGGGTCCAAGAATCTACACATTATGCTATTTTAGAGCACCATGATTGCACTACATTGTGCAATGGGTTCCAAGAGGAGATGAACCATAATCCTCATACATTTTGGTTGAGTTGAATTCGGCCCTTGAGGTTGGAGTGTGAAATTTTGGAGGATGGAGTGACCCATGACACCTCCATGAAAAACACTGAATCAAATTTTAAAATGGAGGATGAAACATCTGCTACATCATTGGAGGAATCAACAGTGCTGTTAAACATGGATCGAGAGGAGATATTACCTCCATCATATTTGGGTCCTCATGGATCCAAAATAATCATGGATGAGAGATCTTCTCTAGAAGGTCTCCAAGGAGTTGCATTTCAACTTTCCATGAAATGCAAGGGGGAAGATATGGCTTGGGAGAATGGTAGCCCTCATGGGAGGAGTACCAAAGGAGGAAGAAGGAGAAGAAATCCACAAGGAGTTGAGTGGGTGTGGATGAGGAGCAAGGGGCTGATTTTCCACTTGCAAATATATGATACCGGGCATCAAGAGGCTTGACTGAGTTGGCTCCTTTTGAAGGAGTTTGGCCATCACTTGGTATACCCCTTTTCCAGGAGGATGGGAGTAAAGAAGAAGTGGCAGCATTTTTACATCATTGAGCAGCAAAGAGTAGGGATACATGGAGATGAAATGGCATATATATCAGGCATGGTACCTTCATCAGATGAGTTATATGATGTGAGCATGAGGAGGCAACAAGCACTGGATTGTTTGGACTATCTTGGAGAGAGAACAAGTAGATTTTCTCTCATATGATGTATGGTTTTGCAGGGGTAGAGGAGGGAAATCTCAAGAAAAAGGCTTCCCTGACATACCCTGCACCTCCCCTGCCTACAAAGCCCTATGCTTCGTGTGATGTTGTTGACCATGCCACCCATAACTATCCTAAACTACCCCGTATCAAGCCCATGGTTAATGTTGCATTCCCTGAGTCTACGGTCCCTGAAACCTCTGTTTCTTCCTCCACTGCAGCCAAGAATCCTAAAACTATTCACACCAACCAAATTTGTGCTTTTTGTGATCTCCATGGCCATTATTCCACCATTTTCCCCACCTTACACATTACCGCACCTCTTTAGAGGTAGTTCGGGAGTACGAGATTGAACAGAACCAATCCGCCTCTTCCGTACTTGTGCAATGTGCTGTAGGCCAAACTAAGGATTTACCCATTCCTATTGAAATTCCCCCTCCTGATGTTGAGATGACAGAGCCTGTGGCCACCATAATCTACCTATCATCATCCATGAGACCCTCAGCGGAAGCCCCCTTTGAATCTTCCCCTATTGTTTCGCTTGACCTCCCTTCAACGATCACCCTAGGCTCAACATCAGTAGATCCCTTATCTACTTGTTCTTATGTCATCCCCTGTGACAATGCACATGTGAACCTTTCTTATCATGATGATGAGTCAGGTAGCTTCACCACGTCATGTGATCTCCCTTCCTCTAGTCACTCTATCTTCTATTGTGATGATGACATCATGGAAGCCATGTCCACCCCTAACTTCATCTTTCCCGCCCATAAACGGGATGGCACCGTCCATGCCTATGGTGACTTTCGCAACCTGAGCACAAGCTACACCTTTGGTAGCTCCCACACTCCACCTCACCGTCAGCGTGTGAGTAGTATACATCCTACCCAGATCACTCCCTCTCATGGAGTGCGTTCGACTTCTACTTTGCACTCAGGTTGCCAGCATTGTTCATCATCCTCCCATTTATTCTCTTGTGGCACCTTTCAGATGGACCTCCCATCCACACCTTATATCAGTTTCGTCGATGGTGCAAGTCGTTACTCTCGAAATATAGCATCAATAGGTTGGGCCATGTTTACCCCCTTGCATTCGCTTGTTCTCTCGAACGGTATATGCATTGGTACTACTACCAATAATCAGGCCGAATATGATGTAGTGCGAGGTTTATTAGCCGATGCCCTTTCACATCACATCCTCCACCTTCATGTTTGTTTAGATTCCCTGCTTCTTGTCATGCAATTGAATGGTGTCTATTGTGTTCATAATCCTATCCTTTTTATAAGATATTTATGAGTGAAGATTATGATGCGTGAATTTGAAATCATTACATTCAGTCATGTACCTAGAGCACTAAATACATATGTAGATAGCATTGCAAACCATATTCTAGATTGGAATTTAGCACACACATTTAACACAAGACAATAACATAAAAATATTAAAATGATGCATATCCATAATATGTGTCATATAAAATGTTTTAGAGTCTATCCACTTTGATACATATGACATGCCCATAGCATGTTACAAAAATCAAAACTGGGGGTACCACCTGCCCCTACGCACTAATCACTATCTGGAGGATCCCGAGCCAATGGCTCTACTCCCGCAGCTCATAGATCATGCATACCCTGTCCAGCCATCGCCATGCGCTGCATGACCCCTCTACACTCAGAGGGTAGACCCATACATGGCTATATGTACTAGTCATCTAAGTCTTGCCATTCATGCTCCGAAACACCAGTCAGAAGCATCTCACATCTATGACAGATGTCCTCCAGGCGGGTTGCTACATCCTCATTTTTCTGCGCCCTCAGTCCACTAGGTCCTACGGTCCCCGATACTACAAGTCGTCCCATATACCCGGCTGGTTTTACCAGTGTTGTATTTGCATACCAAAAAGTGAAAAATATGCACCACATACAATATTATAGAACTTTACATGCACATAAAAGATTAGAAATTTTTCACTTACCATCGAGCCTCCATATTCGACCAGGCAGCAGTGGCAAATCTGGGTCCCCACAATAACTCATCCCATTATAGGAATAGTTGTCTATATATAGTGGCATCTTATCCCAATGAAAAAAGAACTTGGGTTGGAACACCCGTCCAACTGCCCCACCTCCTCCTCTGCACAGTAGTTTCCCCCACCAGCGCATCCTAGGCTCTCTCGGGACCCCATATTGGAGCTGTGTGCAAGGTCGAAGTGTCGAGATCTTCTCAAAGAAGAACGAGAACAAAACTGTACCATATGAACAGTCATGGTTCACTTGCTGCTTGCATAGCGATAACTATCATTTCAACAATGACAGCATCATCTGGGCCCACCCATAGTATGTCCCACTCAAAACACTCTCCACAAGCATCATCTGCCCTCTGGTGATGTGATGGAGTGCTTGGTTGCCCAAGATCCGCAGCACCGCTGCGACCACAGCACGGGTCTCTAACATCTCCAAATCCCCGATGGGTATCTGAGTCCCCTTGACTTGGAGACTTAGTCGAAAATAGTGCTCTACAAACTGTATGATATTCTTCCCCCACGGTAATACTGGCTAAGTATTCCCTACCATCCCAGGTGGTGGGAGACCACTCAGGAAATATATATCCTGGACTGTCAACTCTATCCGGTGCCCCTGCACTATAAAGACCTCATGGTCCGAATCCCAATAGCTGACAATCTGGGCCAATAAGGGCTCTCTATCTCTCATCAAAGGGTTCTCCACAAACTTCAGAACCCCAAACCTATCCAATGCACTGTGGACACCTTAATCCTCCTAGATCTCCAACCGTAATGTGCCCATGTCTCTCTCTCTCCAGTTCATTCGTAATTTTGCCATATATGCACAAAACCATCATATTTGTCAGTATACAGATAGGAAATACTGTATCTCATCATAAAAACCCAGTGCTCAGCCAAAAAATAGCACAGAAAAACCCCTCCCTCATAGGTCGCACTTTTCAGGCCCAAACCTAGGACAGGTCACAGTTTTTTGCACAAAACCTACTACCTAGGTCACACTTTTTGCCCCAAAAAGTGCGACCCGACTGTGAAGAGGAGTAGGGGTCTGTTCCTAAGCCTTGGGGAGCTAATATAAACTTTCAATCCACTTAAAATAAAGAGTAGGGTTAGGCCTCTTACCTACAACTGATGGATCTCGATTCCAACGGTTAGTTTGTCCGCTACGATCACTGCAAGATTTAGGGCCTTCTCTCCTCTCTACATTCACCACAGCTCCACATGAAAATGAGTGAATTTGGAGGGAAATGCCTTATTAAAAGAGAAACCCATGATTTTTATTTCACCTTATGTGACCAAACCATAGCTCAGTTTTCCAAACCACCTGTATCATTGGAAATCTCTCACCGAGCCCTCAAATGGGTATCTGTTAGTTTTTCCTGATTTGATACTTCACTAGGACACATTTTTTCTAAGAAGGGTCACTTCACCACTCCTCAAAATCGAATTTCTTCACCTGCTACACTTGTACTTGGGGGCACCCCTGTGCCTTCATACTTGTCCATTCATGTGTCAATCTTCGTCGTGAGTAACCATCATGTACTCATGTTTTTATGGTCCCCATTGGACCTCTTTTCTATGTGGCAGCACCATTGAGTTGCCTTTTTTTAGAGCATCCGAGTTGAGTCATCATTGCATTCATGGAGTCTATCCTGCATCCCTTGGTATCCTGTTATAGTCCTCCATCTGTCATTTATTGACTCCTCTCTTGTGTCACACAATATGGCCTTCAGTCCCACTGTCCCCTATCCCTCATGATATTGTGTCAGTTGTTGCCAAGTCATCCATGCCCTTTATGCTCTAAACAAAGGAAGTCGTCCGTCCGCTACTTAGTACCCCCAATTTCATCATCATCCCTAGTGTCAGTCTGTTAGTCGCTCTACTATTTTCTCTCTTGCCTTAGTTGAGGATCCCCTATTGCCTCACCTATAGCAGACCTCATTTTGTCGACATCATCTCATTCATTCCAGATGATAGGTCTAGAGAGCGATGTTCCTTCGTTATAGCTTCCACTCTTGTTCGATGACTCAGATCATGCAAAGGGACTCCTTATTGCACTTTAACTTGATTTTTTCTTAGCTCCAGCTCCTTTCATCATGATCAGGATCATTATACTTGATGGTCTAGTGATGGAGCAGATGATATCAGTGATTCCTGGGTATGTGTGAGATGTCTCAGCCCTCATGAGGGGGTGGCCCTACAGGTAGCCCCACACATACCCTGATGACCTCTTCCTTTTAGCCTTTGATGCAGCTCCATATATTTTATGATGTCAGCCTTAGGCACTTGTAGTGTCTTTTTAATTACATGTATCGGTTATATTTTTAGAGCCCTTTCCTGTTTATAGGGTCATTTGGGTTGTATTTATATCTCATGTACTCAGATATTATTGTTCAAGTCCTAGCTGTTATCCCAGGCACAATATGTATGTGGGATTCATTATCATGTTATTTATCTGGCTCATGTTTATGCCAACATGTACTATATTGTTCAGTCCCTTGTTTACTGGATGCCTTATTCTTTGTAATTTGTCTCAGCGGGCATAGGTATGCCTTCCCCGCCACTTATAGCATAGGTACTCACTCATAAAAGAGACTTGTTGCACCTGTAAGTCTTGCCTCCTCAGGGTCTAGTCCTTTCAGCACTTTGGTATACCTTATATTTCTCTCTCTTTGACCTCCCCTTCGGTGTCTAGTGATTGATTTCTTACAAATTCAGTCATACGATTAGCTCCTAACGCTTGCACACTAGGGGGAAATCTGTTACACCATTTTTTGGTCATCTAACCTTTTATCATTAGATGGACCCAAGTACACCATGTAAGACCAATTTTACCTTAAGTAAAATTTCTTTCACTATGAAAATAACTTAGTAAACCACCTTTATTAAGTTTTTTATGATCTAAATAGGAAACCCCATGAGGAAATATTAAATAAATTTTAATGTTCCCACTTAGCCTTAGGTAAGAGAAACATTCAATTTTGTTTTAATTTTTTTTTCATGAATAAATGAATAACGGAGGACATGTAAAACTCCTAAAATGTCTGAATAAATCAATGCCCATGTGCACAAAGACAAATCAGGGCCATGTAAATAATCACTTGCAGGTGTGAAATAGGTTTGAGCTAAAGACTGGGTCAACCTTGACCAAATCAACAACGCTGTCTAGGTTCATTACATCTCCAAAAGGGACAACGCAGTTCTATAAGGAAGCCTCTCATGTGAAAAGGGCTAACTCATCAAGATTGTTTAGGGTTTGCAAAAGCTTTCTCATCTTATAAAAGGAAAAGGAGGGCAGCAAGAGAAGGTTTTTGATTGATCATATTTCTGAGTATTTGTCTTCTTAGACAAATACCATTCTCTATTGTTTAGTGGAGGATTTTATTTGGAATTCCTATGCAGGGATTTCACCTCTTCCTTTGAGGATTATTGGAGGAGTTTTTTTCTAAATTGAGCCACTATCAGGCTTGAGGCCAAGCTCCATCTTACATTACAATGCTACTCATCTTGAGGGTTGAGCTGTCTTGTGAGCTGCAACAAGTGGGAGTCTAGATTTGTAGAGATCTATTGTATTTTCAGAGCCTCTTTCCAATGGAGTGGGTCCTTTGACCCCCTCGAAGAGTGTCTCATTTCTTTGTGCTTCAGATCTATAAATTAATAGTAGTTTTCTATGTCATTTTAGCTACAACGTTGTTCCCATGAGTAGACTGCTTTATTTATGTATGAGGGTCTTCATGGTGTCTTGCTCATAGTTTAGATCAAAGATCTCTAGTGCTGGGATCTGCCTTCCACTTGTTGATCCATGGATTAGCTTGCTGATCTATGTTATGTTTAGATATGATCCATTGTAATGAAATGCTATATTCAGAAGTTTACTACAGCAAATTCCAGATCTGCAACTTGTTTCTCAGATCTACTCTTATCTATGCATGTTTTTGCCAAAATTCCAAGTGGATCTTGAAGAGAATACTATCTAGCTTCCAGATCTGATATAGATCTGATTTTTTTTCCACAGATCTACCCTAGATCTTATTTTTAACTTCCAGCTACTGAAGCTCCATAAAAATAATGCTATTGAGTCATTTATGCAAATATACATGTGTTCTAGCTCTCTTTCCTGAATATTTCTTGTTGTATTGACTCATACCTTCTACTGTATAATGCAAGGGCTTCATCATAATGCTTATTTGCTGATTTATTACTGAAATATAAACCTCCTTTCCGATCTCCACTGAACATCTGCTAAAATTGTGCAATTCCTGAAGCAATGCTTGCATTTGGATGCAACCTTCCTCTTTCGGTGCTTTTTAGCTAGTCTAGTTTTTGGGAATTTGTTTAATGTATCTAAACTAATTTTTTTAGATTAAATTCTATATATAAGCACATACAACATAAATAAGAGGAACCGAGTCTTGATCTACGTTATTTTTTCATAGTTTTACTTATACAACATTTCTCTTGAGCACCTTGTTGAATTTTTTGAAAAAGGATCATTACATCAATCTACATTTGTTTTATTTTCCTCAAGGAGTAATTAGTTAAAAAAAAGTTTAATTAATATTCTTGGTTATATTTAACCCAAAACAAGGAAATTAATTAGATAAATAATTATTTATCTTATTATTTTCTAAGAATAATTATTTAAATCTTATTTAAATAATATTCTTTATTAAATATGACTAAATAACCCTTAAATAATTAAATAAATCACTATTTATTTGATTATTACTCAACCACATCCTTAAAATGATAAATAAATAATTTATTTATTTATTATTTACAAATAAAGGGATTTGACCCAAGTCAAATTCCTTTTTCCCTCCAAAAAAATAATAAAATATTCCATAAAATTTGGAACTTGATTTGGTTAATAATATTTTAATTATGCACCAATATCTAGACTAACTCAATATTTTGTTATAAGTAGAAGGGCTTTCCCATTCATTTACCACCTTTTTTTGCCTAAATATCACTCTGAATCTATACTTTTGGTCTGACTTTGATCCACCATCATAGTCATATTTTTCTACCATTTTTGTCTGGGTTTTCTACACCATCAAGAGAGAGGAATTTTAGATATGAAGTGTTGAGGATTTACAAGAACCCATCCCATTGAGGAGAACTGGTAACACCCTTCTGTGTTTTCCTCCTAGGTGCCATTAATACAAAATTCATTCAACATATTCTTGTCTTGTCTATTGGATGCATGGAGTAAATATTGTTTCTTCTACTGCTTGATGTATTTTGATGCATAGATCTAGATTTTTGCAACATTTATCTTGAACACCTAACTGCAGATGTTAGGATATTAGCAACCATATTTTCTGTTAGGGCTATTTGTTATGCACAGCTAATGTGGTATTTTTTCGTATGCTTGGAATTAAGATTCATACTAACAACAGGCCAAAAAAAATTTTAGAAAATTAAAATTCCTAACTCAAAAGACTCCATGTTTGGCATTGATCGACATGGTGTCACTCTCTAGTAAATATCTTTTGGTTGACTTACCATTATAATTTATCTTGATCCCTCTCCATAGATTTCTCTCAAGGCATTGATTATGTTGTGCTATATATTACACAATCTTTCTAGTGGCCCTGTGGTTCCATGACACAGATATAACATGTCAACCATAGAGGACACAAAGTAAATGATTCAATCCCTCTCGTTGTAAATTAAAATTCTCACCCAGTAACTTAGCACACAATAGACCAACATACCTTCCCTCACTGTCCAAGTTAGCCTTTATTTTGAGAAGATTACGAGTTAGAGGTTAAGCATGATGAGGGTGTCATTTTCTCAAGATGAGTCTCTCATAAGGATAATAAACTTAATGAGAAAGAAAATCAAAATATTGAAAACTCACTTTTTACCATTCCCACACCATAAAACAACCCTAAAAGTGCCATTCTTAAAATATCTTGTGTATTTTCCTAATGTCATTCAAGTATAATATCACAATTAATTATCTCAGTAATGCTGCGATCATTTTTTATTATCTTAAAGGAACTATTTAGAGACATGCACCCCATTAAACATAAATAATCAGGTAAAAATGAATGGAAATGAATGAATAATACAATGTGTCAGGGAATGTCAATGAGTGTCACGCATGCCAAGGGGGGAGTGAAAAGGAATGATACGAAATGTTATGGCATGCAAAGAAGTGTTAGGGTGTGTTAACATGTGTGAGATAGTGCCAGGGCATGCTAATGCATGGTAGGCATGCCAAGACATCCCATGTGTTAAAGCATGACAAGGTGTGCCAGGTGCTAACGCCTGTGAAGAAATTTCATGCCATAAAAGGGAAGACCAAGTTAAAATGAAAATAAATGAAGACATATGAGGGTTAATAATTCAGTACCTTACCTTTTCAAGAGGGGTGTGCTAGGCATACCAACACTAGTATTAATACATGCCAAGGGCCAAGTGCTAGCATGTCTTAAGTGCCAAATCATACTCTATTACTTATCTCTTAGTTGTGAATAATTGATTTCAAATTAATTTTATCTTCAACCATGCCAATTCATTCTAGGGTTTCCAAATGCATGCCAAGAATTTTCAAGTGCCACCAAGTTTCAAGAGCCAATATGTGCTAGGGAGTTATATAGCATGCTATGGAGTTGTCATTTTTCTAAGGAGTGAGTGAAAAGATATGCTAGATAGTTCCAAGGCATTATAGAGTGTTAGGAAAGCATATGAAGATGTGCCAAGTGCCAATGTGTGTTGAGTGTTGGTGAGTAGGAAAACACAAGGGAGCACTATGACAAAATACATGGAAATGAATGAATACGAGTGTGTGACATAGAGTGTCAACAAGTTGTAGGTGTGCTAAGGAGGGAGTGACATGGTATGATATGCAACCCTAATTCATGCTAAGTGTGTCAAAGTGGCATGTGGCCAATATGTGTTAGGTGTGAGTGTGTGCCAACATATGCTAGGAAGCGTTAGGGAGTCCCACAAACACAAAAGGGAGCACTATGTGAAAATAATGAATGAAAATTAATGATTAAGAGATTGTGACAAGAAGTGTTAGTGTGTTACATGTGTGCTAAGGAGGGAGTGAAAAGGTATGATAGGTAGTGCTAAGGCATGTTAGAGGTGAGGGAAACATGCCAATATGTGCCAAGTGCTAGGGTGTGCCACTGCATGTCAAGGAGTGTTATGGAGTGCCATAGAGAAAAAAGGGAGCACTAATTTCAAATGCATGGAAATAAATGAATAAGATTATGTCTTAGGGATTTTTAGTGAGTTATAGGTGTGCTAAGGTGGGAGTGACAAGGTATGTTAGGTATCTCCAAGGAATACTAGAGTGCCAGGGTGACATGCCAAGATGTGCCAAGTGTCAGGGTGTGCCAATGTGTGCCAGGGAGTGTTAGGAAGTGCCACGAAAACACAAGGGAGAATTAGTTCAAAATGCATGGAAATTAATTAATATGAGTGTGTTATAGGGAGTTTCAGTGAGTTCCTAGTGTGCTAAGGAGGGAGTGACAAGGTTATATGCTAGGCAATGACAAGTCATGGAACAGTGCCATGGCATGTCAAGGAATGGTAGGGTGTGTTAGGGAGTTCCAAATCATTCCAAGGAATTAAGGGGATGTTATAATGTGCCACATAGTTCCAAGGGATTATTAGACATTCCAGGTGTTATGGCATGTCAAGATGTAAACTATGTTGCTTAGTTGTTTTATGACCATGGTTGGACATAAGCCAGTTGTACTATACAACAACCCTCCCTTTTTCTTAAATTTTAGAAATAAAATTCATTTAGAAATAGGGTCCCTTTTTCTTTTTATAGAAATAAAAGAATTAGAAATAAAGATTCATTGTTTTGAAAAAACTCATCTTTTTTTTACTAACCAAATACAACATTCAAAACATCCGATCCGATCAAGTATAGAAGACCTTATCATAAAAACAAGTCGAAATGCAAAAGTACAATAAATAGTAATCGCAATCGGAAATCGAAGAAAAACCTCGATTTCATAACTTCAATCGTAAAGAGTTTAAAGTTATCTATTTATACATCTCCGATGCGATGCGATCAATCGCAATCGTATGATCAGAGCATTCTCTAATAAGCTCTTTGCGGTCAATTTCAATTTCTTCGATGCGATGCACGCTTATTATAAAAACACTTTACAAAAGGGAAAATAAACATTTTTCCGTTTAAATAAAAACTTTTATATGGTAGACCCCACCATCGGAAATCGGAGAAAGCTATTAATAATTCTTTTCGATTGAAACTTCCCGACCGTAATCTATAACTATCGAATAGGAAATCGGAAAATTTTTCAATCGGAATCGGCCAATCGAAGAAATTTGTTTTGTGATATTTATGTGCCATCTGAAAACTTTCGACACGATTGATAAATGTCATTTATTATATTCGAAAAGTTTAGAATAGGTGAATATTATAATATTTTACAAGCGCCAAATCTTCATTTGTACGTAGGAATTTAATAGCAAATCGAATGAATATTGGTCGATGATTTGGTTTTTAATACGTGAGTGTGACCCAAAAAGAACATTTATGCGCTATACGAAAACAATAAATAACGAATCATTTGTTCATAAACATTCCGTTCAGGTTGCTTGTTTGTCACGACTGAAAGTTTATTGTTTTGCAGAGCCAAGGAACACCAAGCCCTTTCATTCATAGACAAAGGGAAGCAATACCAAACGCAGAAATTTCAAAGAGAGTGAGAAGAGCCAAGACCATTGTTCCTGTCAAGTTTGTTGAGACTCCTACAGTTTCAAAAGAGAAGCCCACAAAACTGAGATTAGTCACAGATACATCATGCCAAGGGCTCGGGAAAATGACGTGGGAAGGAGTCTACAATTTATTGGAGAATGAAAACCCCAAAGTCACAGTGGAAAAGGCATCAGTTACAGATGAAGATAGCTCAGATTCTGACTCTGAGATTACTGAAAAAACACTTGAAAATTCATTTTTGCATCGAATTGCAGCCAGAGTGAGCATCATGCCTTATTATGATGTAATTCGATGGGTCATCGATAGTGTGAAGATACAGGATAGAACGTTTGTTTCAGCGTCTGGAGTGTCTTTTGGGTCGTTCAAAGCAGAAGACATTAAGGCAATGTATCACCTTCCAGACCCGCAGAAGGTGTATAACAAAGAATTTATCAAAGAATTCGCTGATAATAATAAAGTCCAATCTGATCCTATCAGAGATTGGAAGAAAAATCCAGAGAAGCACAGAAATGAAGCATCCGGTATGTATTCTTTAGATTCCCTTTTACCTCCGTATTGCTATGCCGCTGCCATGATGTGTAGGTTATTTGGCAATGATAATTCAGCTAGGTTTTCTATACAAATGGTCCGATTAATCCTAGCTGCTGTCAATTCCGACATTATGGATTGGGCTGTTATTCTTTCTGATAGAATGGCTAATAGAATACTTGAGTACAGATAAGATAAAACTGCTGGAAATTCCACTCCTTTTTTCTTTTGTGCCTATATTGTAGATGCTCTTTGTTTTAATTCCGAGTTTCCCATGTTTGGATGGAAATGGACTCTCAAAGACCCTACCCCAATTCATATATATCATAAACTTCTTTGGAAAGTTCATTTCCAAGATAATGTATATAGAATCTGCCATGGTTTCCTTATCCCTGTTTTCCAAACCATTTTCAATCGCTTCCCTCCTAGATTTTCTGATAAAGCTAAAGCCGAATTATCCACAATAGGAGATTGGTTTGGGGAGGAGAAATTTACATACATCATGATTTTTGGTGGTATTGTGGAACCACATGTTCTTCCTCTTATTTTTCCAGACAAACTTCTCGCTCAAGAAATTTCCTATCAATTAACAGTTGAAGGAATATCGAGGTCTTTAAGCAACATTAAGAAGAGACTGTGGCCTCAATTCCCATTCAATTGTGGTCAGTTTACTTTAAATGACTTCAAACATGCTGAAAAGGAAGTTGCCAAAATAAAGGGTTGTAAATTTGCAACCATTCCAGGGAGACAGTATGATCCACGACAGATAGCCTTTAATGTTACTTCTTCAGTTTCAATTGCTCGATTTGAGCATGAGCTAGATCAGTTTGATGATTTGTTTGTTTCGTTGAATGATTTTCCTCAAATTTATGATTTAGCCAAGTCTAAATTTCAGGAGGAGGAAATGAACAATTTTTTATTATTCAGAAGTTAGAGATTGTTAAGAGTTCCTCTGGACCAAGTAAGAATTCCAATACAAGGCTCAGAGACAGAAGGTACATCTAGCAAAACGCCAGTAGAAACATCTGCTGGTAAAGTCATTACACAATCGCCTATTAACCAGCCAACCGTACATACTGCAAAGGTGGTCACTGTTGGCAAACCTGATGCCCAGAAAAGAAATACTGATGATAAATCCAATCAAAATACTGGTCAGCAGTCTGTTGCTCAAACAACAGAAAAATGCACAAGTACTGATGCTGATATGCATAATAAAAAAGGAGGATCGGATAGCAAAACCATTGAGCAGAAAACAGATACAGGGAAAACAAACATACAATCAGGAGGAAAAGAAACTACTGAGAAGATTGTAGATTCTACTGATCTTAATGTTTCCTCTCAATTATTGAAACAATATGATCAATTCACTCAGCAATTGGGATTACAAGATAAAGATAAAGAGCAAGTAGAGAAGGATGTCGAAATTATTCCTGAACATCCTACAGGGCAGATTGTATTAAATATCGAGGAGATCCCTCCTTTAGATGTATTTTATAGCCCTAAGCATAAGGCTGTTGTTAGAAGACAGAGAAAAATAAGGAAGACGGATAAGGACATTTTTTCTACTCCATCGGAAGAATTTATGAATATTGTTTACAAGAACACTGAAGTGAATCCATCTCATGATCTCACTAAGTTATCTCAATATGCAGGGGCATATAGTGCTGCAACAATTGATAAAGCTGTAGAAGTTTCTCAGATGATGACTCAGAAAGATCTCTATATAGCTTCACTTGAAGAGCAAACTAAGGAAAGTCAGCAAAAGGTTGCTCAATTGCAACAACAACTACAAGATCAAGAACTCAGGTCCAAAGAGTTAGAAGAAAAGCTGGCCGAAGAAAAGAAGAAAGTTGATGAATAGGTATTAGGCAAACAACAACAATTGAATGAAGAAATTTCCAAGTTACAAGGTTTATTACAAAATGAGAATAATGCGAAGATTGCACAAGAAAAGGAGTTTCAAACAGCTTTAGATAGGTTCAAATATTTTCCGAAGTTAAGTGAATTCAAATGGGAAGCTCTTGAAGCTAATAAACTACTATCTCAGCAATTAAGTGAATTTTGTGCGAAGCTATCACAGGCAGAACCTTTTTGTGATATTACCTCATCTTTGATCCAGAACGTCATTACTCTCAGACAAGAAATTGATGATGCTGATGAAAAGATTTCTGAATTTCTCAATTGGCAAGATACAGAAAAGGGAAGAGATGCTAATCTTCCTAGAATAGAGGAAAGACATAAAGAAATCTTGTTTACAGAATGGGAACATCAGATAATGAAAGCTGAGAGAGAAATATCAAGGGCTAGGAGCATGATGAATAATATCACACAATTTATAAATGATAGCTTGTATTCAATCAATCTCATTTCAGACTGTGTTCCTGGAAGTTTTCCTAAAGTGAAAGAAACTGAAAACAGATGGAAAGAAGAAATGATCAATAAAAGTCAACAAATTGACAAACTTCAAGCAATATCTTGGGACAGTATGTGGACTCATTTAATTAAACCAAAAAATCAACAAATGGCTATTAAATTCCTTTCAAATGTTGTCGATTGTTTAATTCCAGAATTTTCCGATGCCACCTATGCTGGACAGCTGCATTCCGAGATGAGTCATCCACCGAGACTCCAAGATATGCTGAAAATTTGCAACTTGGCTACATCAAGCGAGAAAGAAAAGCAATGAATTAGTTTCATTTAAGATAGTAGTTCTGTTTTTAATTTGATAGATTGTAGCAGTAGTAGTAGGATTTTGTTATGTAATTTCTTATTTAAATCCCTCTCATGCATTTAGAGAGGGATCCGAAGTTGTAATATTTTTTGGATTTGGAGCTTACATTTCTGTACTCCATTCTCTCTTATATTCTATGAAGGATCACATTTGGTGATTTTGTGCTGAAATTATCTTTGAAGTGTTTCATTTTTGTACCTTTGGATTTAATTTTACATCGGAATTACTGGGTTTGAGTATCAGATTTCATTTGACAGTCTTCAAGATGAATGAGGTATTTTTATCTGTTCACTGTTGATTTCCTTTTTTATATGATATTCGCTTGAAAATTTTCTATCATTTATATATATGGTTTTCATAAATTTTTCTTTTATATATCATTTCTGAGTATAATTGAAATGTTTTCTTTCATAAAGCATATATAGATGGTATACAATGATGAATGCAATATACTAATATAACTCTGTTTAATTTCTTAAACAGGGTTATCTTTATTCGTTTCTGCACATTTCAATTTAAATAATAATACATTTTCATGGTTATTGTTAAATTGGAACAATCTTAAATTGTATTCACATATAATCACCCGGGTTAGTGTTATAATTTCTTTATCAGCATTTAGTTTAATTAGATAGTTTTATTTCAGTCATATTAGTCCCGTTTCCACTCATCCAAATCAATCCCCTCACCAACCCATTTATTTATAAGGAAACTGGTCCTTTAAATCCAGTCGGAGCCACCATACCAAACGGAAAAGGAGCTGTCCTAAGGTCTCGACCGGGTGGTTTTCCCCAATGTTTGAAGTAGAGATTTTCTAGGCTTCAACAGAGCCTTGACTTGGTAACTTGTTAAGTGGGATGAGTTTATATTGGACATGAGTAGCCTAATATGAGTTATTAGAAATTCTTAAGTGAACATGGAATAGTCTAGTTGTAGTAAATTAAACTTGGTCAAGTTGTTGTAGTCGAGGTAGGACTTGGTTGGGTTCCCAAGTCTAAAAGAAAATAAGGGTATTTTTGAGGACATGATAGTTAAGGAGTGACAGTGCATGCTAATGAATGAAAAGGTCTGAAAACACATTCAAGATAGTTTCAATGCATGCCAAGGAGTTTTTTGGAGTGTTAGTGAATCACCAGGGAGAACTAGTTCAAAGTGCATGGAAATGAACAAATAAGAGTGTTTGTCAGGGAGTGTTAGTGAATTCAAGGTGTCCAATGGATGAAGTGTGTTTGTATAATTTATTAATAGGACCTGCAGGAGGCAATCCTACAATTTTGATAAGGGGATGGAAAAATCAATTTCAGACAAAGGGAGACTTTGGGATAGAAACAAATCTATTTTTTCAATGACTTGGTTTGGTTCCGAAGTCAGAAAAAAAGTAAGTCTATCTATGAGGGTATGACAACTAGGGAGTAAAAAGGTTTGTAGGGAATCCCAGGAAATGCCAAAAAAATCTATAAAGTTCCAAGGAATGTTACAAATTCCAAGATGTGTTAGGTGGTAGGGTGTGGTGCATGTCACATAAACATAAGGGAGGGCTAGTTTTAATTGCATTGAAATGAATGAGTAAGAGTGTGTGATAGGGAGCATTAGCAAGTTCTAGGTGTGCTAAGGAGGGAGTGACAAGGTATGCTAGGTAGTTCCAAGGCATGACAGTGTGCTAGGAAAGCATGCAAATATGTGCCAAGTTCCAGGTTGTGCCAATGTGTACCAAGAAGTGTTAGGGAATGGTAGACAAACAAAAGGGAGCATAATGTAATAATTCATGGAAATGAATGAATAAGAGTGGCTAACAGGGAGTGTAAGCGATTTCCAAGTATGATAAGGAGGAGTGAAAAGGCATTTTTGGCAGTGCTAAGGAATCCTAGAGTGCTAGGGTAACATGCGGCCAAGATGTGTGAATGTGTGCAAGGAAGTGTTAACTGAGAGTGCCTAGGAAACACATGGTAGCACTACGTAAAAATGTATAGAAATGAACAAATAAGAGTTTTTGATTGGATGTTTCAGTGAGTTCCAGGTGTGCTAAGGAGGGTGTTAGAAGGTATGCTAGGTAGTGTTAAGTCATGCTAGAAGCCAAGGCGACATGAAAAGATATCCTAGGTGCTAGGGTGTACCAATAAGTGCCAAAGAGTGTTTAGGAATGATAAGGAAACACAAGGGAGCACTAAGTAAAAATGCATTGAAGTGAATGAATAATATTTTGGGAATGGTAGTGTCAATGATATCTAGGTGTGCTAAGGCGAGAGTTAAAAGGTATGTTTGGTAGTTCCAAGTAATGCCAGAGTTCTAGGGTGACATTCCAAGCTATGTCAAGTGTTAGGGTGTGCCAATGCATGCTAGGGAGTGTTAGAGACTGTTAGGGAAACACAAGGAAGAAAAACATCAAAATTCATGGAAATGAATGAATAAGAGTGTGTGATAGGTAGTGTCAGTGAGTTCTAGGTGTTGTAAGGAGAGAGTGTCAATGTTATACGCTAGTCAGTGCCAAGGTATGATAAAATACCAAGGCATGTTAGGAAGTTCTAGGGTGACTTAGGGAGTGTAAAATAATGCAAAGTAATGTATGGGATGATAACACATGCCACATAGTGCCAAGTTATTTAAGACATGCCAAGTGTTATGGCATGTCAAGATGTAAATTATGTTGCTTAGCTGTTTTACGACCATAGTTGGGTGGCATGCACCTTGTCTTGGTAACATGTTAAGTGGGATGAGTTGAGATTAGACATTACAAACCTAAGATGAGTTACAAGTCGTTCTTAAGTGAACAAGGCATATGTTGAATTTCCATGGCACACAAGAATCTGGGTTTGGTCATAGAATCTTTGATGCAAACACACTCAAGTGCCACAACAAATCTACTTTTCACAACATAATGTACACATATCAGGGAAAAAACTAATGCACATGAAAATTTTAAATTTTTGAAACCGTTCTTCATTAAATTACAAATTATAATAGAATAGGCTACAACTATCATATCAGGGATCATGGCCCTTTACAATCACACTCATATAAGGAATAAAACTATGGATTAATGTTATTCCTTTGAAAACAAATCTACCTTGAACAAGACCATACTTGAACAACTTTTTGATGGTGGCCAAACATAGCCATTTCAATCCACATGTCCTAAACACATCTGGAAGGTCCTCTTGCCTCCCATTATGCAACTCCTCAATCTTTCTATATAAATTAACTCAACACCTTTAGATTACTGAACTCAACTCAAAAAAAATTTCCCTCTATCTATCTCTTTTTTCCTTTAAGGTCTGAAACACTTAGGGTTTTTTATCAATTTTTCACAACTCCATTTGCGAACAACCCTTTGGTCTACCCACTTTTTCCATATTTCTACTCCAATATGACAAGTCTGGGGCTATGGAGGTTTCCCTTCTTCTCACTGAATCAATCCTCTACAATATAGTGAGCTAGGGATAGTTGGCTTGCCTACTTGACTGCTACTTTATTCCTCAAAGTATGCATGTCCTTAGGCCCAATACACCTACCCTTCTACCTCTCTTGTTTTCCTTCACAATTACAAGACTTAGGGATATTCTTTGGTATTCACCTAGAAAACCTCCAACTATAGTTGGACTGTAGCTGTTACTTTTCCCAACGAAGTTCAATTATTTTACTGATATAGTGCCCACAACACTACCTTTAGGCTCTTCAAATATGCCACCTAATAGAGATTTAATTCCTCTCAAAATCACTATTCTTGTGTACAAATTTCTTTGTTGTCCAATATTCTACAAAAATAATTGAACTACTCCTCTTATCATCCTTCTAAAAATTTGTAGATGACTGAACTAGGGTCACAAATAATCCACTAATAGTCCATTGAATAACTATTTATTGGATGCTTGAGATATTTGTCCAAAAATATATGGACACTCCACCAAAATAGACTCCTCTTCATGTCAATCCATTCCTCATATGACACATTTTTGTTGCTCAATATTTTACTCAAGTTTCACCTTCCTTTGGATTTTCTATCTCTGCACATACTTTTGCAAAGTATATTTGAAATATTTCGTATATATTGGAGAGATAAATCTCTATCTAAGGGTCATGACCCCTCTTCTTCTATGTATATTTTTTACAGTCTTAAGGGAATACATTATGGACTAAAATTTTTATGAAATATCCCTAACTAAGGCATTATATTTCTATTCCAATTGTGTTATAACCAATCCTATCCACCCATAGAAAAAATAAGAACTCTTTCATCCATAGGAAAGTCAGACTATCTCATATGGATCCATAGATTCTAGGCTTTTCCTTGACTGAATATTCACCTAAAATTTAGATATTTATGACCCTCAAACTACGATTACCTCAATCAATATTACACATGCGACCAATTTTTTTCTTGCCCTAAATTCTAGTGCATGCCCTCCTCCATTTGTGTTAGTATTTACGCAGAACTTGTAACCTACTAACCACCACAAGGTAGGGTCTCAACCCTCTCTACTATTTCCAAATTCGATTCAGCCTTCACACAAAACCACCACTAAAATCAGATGCCCAAATTCACATGATTCGCATCTCTTCAGCTCAATCTACCATAAGAGAACCAATAATATGTCTTCCTACTTCATATCTCAAACCCATTAAGGTATTTGGAATTCTTGTGAACCCTCACATGATGATCTTTCTCTTGGTGGATCATCATGGCCTTCCTTTATCAACCCTTAGTCAGCCCTCTAACCCAACCTACTTTAAGACTACATTTCACCTCGCCTCCTTGATCAAATGAGCTCCTTATCACTTGGTGTTCTTGCCTTCATACAAAGGCCTCCTTAAATAGACTTTCCTAGCTAGGACCCTTAATAACCCTCTAGAACTTATATTCTTTATCAACTTATACCTTAGGAAATATTATTTTTCATTTTTAATTTTCTTTTAGATTTTAAACCCCATCTTGAGTCCAAAATCCATTCACTTTGGTTCTTTTCTAACAAAGCCTCTTGTGATCAAACTCACACAAACCTATCTCACTAGGTTTGTGGAGTACCTCCCAAGCTACACAATTCAACAACATAGTCTAGTTGTAGTAATCATATCTTGGTCAAGCTCTTGTAGTCAAGCAAGGACTTGGTTGGGTTCCCAAGCTGCAAATTAAGTAAGGGTAGTTGTGATGGCATGATGGATAGGGAGGGTTAAGGCATGCCAAGGAATGAAAAGGCACACTAACACATGACGGACAATGTCAATGCATGTTGATTAGTGTTAAGGAGTGTCAAGCCATCACAAGGGATAAGTAGTTCAAAATGCATGGAAATGAACAAATAAGAGTGTATGCTAGGGATTTTCAGTGAATTCAAGTGTGCCAAGGATGAAGTGTATTAGAATAATTTCATAATAGGATTTGCAAGAGGCAATCTTATGGTTGTGATAAGGGGCTCGAGAAAGAAATTTTAGACAAAGGGAGACTTTGTGTTGGGCACAAAACCATTTCACCTTTATCTATTATTTTTATATGACATGTGGCACACTTTGGCTGAACACTCATGTTTTAAACTATTTTAGATAATTTCCTATTATACATTGTTGTGTATAAGTTTTTGGGCACTCAAATTGTGCCAACTTATATCTTTTTTGCCTTCTATATCTTGTGGTACTTGCAAACTCAATTATCTACCGTTTATATGAACTGGACATAGATGTGAAGTATTTCCTATGTAAGCCATGTTGCTTAGTTGTTTTATGGCCATGGATAGATGTGATCATTGTCTTGGTGAGTTCTTAAGTGGGACAAGTTGAAATTGGACATGAGTGGCCTAAGATGAGGTATAGGTAGTTCTTAGGTGAACTAGGCACAATCTACTTGTAATAGGTTCTATTGGTAAAGTTTTTGTGGCTAAAGAAAGCCAATGTCACATAAATTACAGTAGCGAAGGACTTGATTTGGTTCCAAAGTCATAAAAAAATGTAAGGCTAGTTGCGAGGGAATGAGTGCCAAGGCATGGTAGGGAATGCTAACATGTGTGAGATATTTTGAAGGCATATCAAATATGTTAATATGTGTCAAGTACTAAGGCATGCAAGATGTTCAAGGGTGTGAAAAATCATGTCAAGGACTATGAAGGATAAAAGAAGGAGAAAAAAGTTAAACTACAAGGAAATGAACACATAAGAGGGTCAATAAGTCATCAATTTATGTATTATAGGAGGTGCAAGCTAGGAACACAAGCACTAGGTGGAAATAGGTGCCAGTTTCAAAGTGTTAGTGCATTATAAGTACCAAATCAAACTATGTTACTTCTCATCTACTTTCCAATAAATGATCGTAAATAAATTTAATATTAAACCATCCCAAAGCATGCGAAGGCATCTTAATGAATGCTAGACATGCTAATACTTTCTAATAGCCACCATTTGCCAAGTGCCAATGTATGGTAGGGATTTATACACATGTTATGAAGTGGAAGGGTATGTCAAAGAGTGATAAGGAGTGACAACGTGTGTTAATGCATGTTGAAGAGTGTTATGGAGTACTATGGAAACACAAGGGAGCACTAGGTCAAAATGCATGGAAGTGAATGAATATGAGGGTGTGATAGGGAGTGTTAATGACTAATAGATAACATGCGAAGGAGGGAGTGAGAAGGTATGTTAAGCACTAGTAAAGCATGCTAGGGAATATTAGGGCATCTCAAGAAGTACCAAAGTATGCTAGGGAGTTCTAGTGTGTGTTAACATGTGCCAAATAGTACCAAGACATACAAGATGTTAAGGCATGCTAGGATGTGTATGGTTCAAGGTTATTTCAATATGTGTCAATGAGTATCAAAGCAAAAAAAATAAGAACCAAGCTAAAATGCAAGGAAATGAACAAATAAGAGGGTTAATAATCCAATAATTTACATTTTTAAAAGAGGCATGCTAGGCACACTAATAATAGGTTCCAATACATGTCAAGTTCCAATGTGTGCCAAGTTCTCATTTTCATTAATGCATGCAAAAGTGTTCCTCTGTATGCTAGGGAATGCAAGGCATGGTAACACATGCTAGGAGAGTGTTATGATATGATAGGGATTGCCAACATGTGCTTGGGTGTCCTAGTCATGGCAAGATGTTCTAGGTAGAAATATGTTGTAAGACATGCGAGGTGCCAACGAATGCTAGTGTGTTCCAAATCATGTAAAAGTCTGACAAGAGTGTTGAGGAGTGCTAGATATCTCTCATTAATATAATTTACAAATATGGATTATTTATTACATAATATAGTTTCTACTCTCACTAGGGGAACTTTATCTAAAGGGCATTTCTTAGATAATAAACCTAATAGAGATGAATCATGTATTGACTCATAGGAAAACTATATTATCATTACTTGAGGGAAATGATACACAGTAATTAATTCTTAACAAATTCACTAACCCTTATCACTATATGGATTTAGAAACATAATGAAAAATACTCTAGAACAATGGTCTTAAATCATTATATTTTGAAAAAAATATAGTAACCTACACAAAGCATCATCAAAAACCCATTCGAAAGAACAATAATGATGAAAATTTTTCGACCATCACCAAAACTAACAAAAAATGGAATTGGTGAGGGTTAATAAAATATCATCTATACATGTCTCACCAAGGAGAGAATTAGTGATGGGCCTTTAATAACCCTCACCAAAAGTGTCACTGAAAATGGCTTTGGTGACAAACCTTAAAGGACCATCAGTATATGCACTTACAAAAAAAATTGTTTAAGGACCTTAATCATATGTGACATTGGTGACAGACCTTAAAGTTACATCATAGGTATGAACCTAACCAATTTCCTTTTTTCTTGTAGTGGTGGTACTATCCCACTGAGGAGGACATTTATTTTATTACTCGGCTATCCAGGAGAGGGTAGGATTTTACCCAATTCCCAGATGTCCCCACCGGTTATGCTGCAGAGAGTTAGTTGGCGTACTCCCAGAGATGCATTAGGGACTATATTCTTTATCCTATATATTTTCAGGTGTCTTGTACTCAGTTATGCATTGTTGTGTTTGGTCCAGAGGAGGTGAGGTGCCTCTCACTACTACTGACGACCATTGAAAATTATACTTGTGACGGGAAATACATTAGTTTCCCTCTTTTATTTTATGTTGATTCTTTATTCTAGATGACAAGACTTGTGAGATGGTCTACCATTTTTTTTTGCGATAGTTTTTTATAGCACTAGATAGATTTCGTTCTGAGGCACATGTGAGGTTGACCTTCCCTTTTACTTTAGAGCTATTTTCTTTATTTTTTGAGAGGTTTCTGAAGACGAGGCCTAATTTTATTTCCAAAACTTGTATACCAATGTTAGATGTACGGATGTAGATGTGGGTGTGAAACTATGCCCAAGAGGGGCATGTCCGAGTATTCGGCCATGATATCTAGTGATACACTCGAGCTGTTAGCCAGTGTTGATGATTACATGTTCATGATGGTGTCGTGTCCTTAAATGGGTTTGGATTGGCGATGGTTGACCAAAATCCTCTTCACACAGGATGAGCCAACGGATGATAGGTGTAATATTGATGTTTTATTTAAAAAAATATAGTGTCATTTTATTGTATTAATTAATTAGAATAAAATTTGTTCTAATACATTCTTTTACTTTTTTTAGTAAATTGTTTAATGAAATTGTCTAATTATTTTTGTGTACTATATATTTTTTATATATTGGAACATCCATTGGGTACATGATTCAACCCCCACTGGATGATCATGTATATGAAGAGTAGATGGTGGAGGTCACATATCAGGGTGACATACCTCCTCAGGTGTAGATACCTGTGGGCATGCAGCATAGGGAGGACATTCGATTCAGGATGGAGTTGGGCAACTGACTGTGTATAATCCTCATTGATGAGGGAGTCTGCCCTATGATAATTAAAGAGATTTAGGCTGATTGTATGCTCAAAAATCTCTAGAGGGACATGCCCCATGATATGATGAGCCTTATGTGTCATATTTTTGAAGCTTCCAGGATACTACTAGCTAAGAGGGACAAGCGTCATGCAGATGTGTGACATAGAAGCTCATTGGATGATCATGATCACAACAGGAGTGATCATTCTAGTACTCAAACTCCTCCTTAACCTTGCGCTGGAGATGAGAAGCTGAAATATACTCCTGAGCAGGCATCTTCTAAGAAGGTACCATCTCAACAGGCACTTAGTCCTGAGCAAACACCATTGACTGAGCATGCAACTGATCCTGAGAAGGCACATACATCCAAGTAGGAACCTTCTGAGAAGACACCATATGATCATTAGGGACCTCCTAAGCAGGCAAATCCATCTCATCAGCAGGCACCATCGACTGAGAAAGCACCTCTGGTTGAGCAGGCACATCCATCTAAGCATGAGGCACCACGAACTAAGCAGGCCTCATGTACTAGTTATATTATTGATGTCGTACCACCAGATATTTGACATTCATATGAAGTTATATTACATTTGTATATTTTTGACATTATATATATATATATATATATATATATATATATATATATATATATATATATATTGTGCATGTAGTTAATGTTCATGTCGATTTGCTTAATATACATGTTGGTGTTCATCACGATGTCTATATTGTTAGGTCATATTACACATGTTCATTTAATGTGCTTGTAGATAGATGAGCATGTGATAGCAGTTATTTGACAAGAGATGTATATTTGATGTTTGTGTTGTGATTATATATGAAATTATTGTCTTTTGTTAGATGATCATGATCACAATGACTAGATCATGTTAGAAAATTTGAATGTCTATTTCATAATATAATGTTTGTATGATTATTATCATGATCATGATGTTTGTTTTTAGTATTAAATAATGATATTTATTAAATATTATGTATTGGTAATTGTAAAATTGTGTAACTGTAATTGTAGTTGTATGTATCATGATTGTAATTTTAATTTTAATTGTAAAATTGTAATTGTAATTATATGTATTTTCATGATTCAATTTTATTAAAATTGTAAAATTTTTAAATTTTTAAAATTGTAAAATTGTAAATTAATTGTCAATTTTGAACCATAACTACCATAAGTAAAATGTATACTGTACATATTGATAAATTACCATAATTGTAAATTTGTAAATCTTTATGAATATAAATAATTGTAAAATAGTAAAACTAGTATAATATGAATTTTTGTAACATAATAATTTTTAAAAAATAATGAAAATAAATTCATGTTGAGAGTTATCATTATATTTTATTATGTTAATACATACCAAAAATAACAATATACATTAATACATTTTTGAAAATTTTGAAGATATCATTCACGCATATATATAATAGGGTGTATTTATTTAAGTAATGATATAGAGAAAAAACATTTAAAAAAATTGACATTAAAAAAAAAGAACTTGATATAGTGCATTGCTTTTGAGATCAACATAATTGCAAATTATCAAGTTAAATTATTTTAACATTAACAGAATGCAAACCAATTATTTAAAAATACATATTATAATGTTTGGAAAAAAAGAGTCTTAGTTATAAGGTTAAGTCCTCTTTGTTATAAAACCCAATCTTAAATAGTATAAATGATGAAATAACACATGTACCATATCACTCTCTTTTCTCATGATCACCCTCCTTATCTTCCAGCTCGCTTGGCATGATAACACTATTGTTCTTAAAAATACATTTTGACCTATCAAATACATCTCGGTAAAAAAACACCTAGTTGTAGTGTTTGGGGAAAACATAAGGCTCATTAGCTTCATGCCACATCTTTTTAGAGTTGATACATATCATCCTTCTATCACAATATTCCTTTACATTATTTCGATCAAAGGTGCCACACCACTTGCAGCTAAAACTAGCACATTGGAAAGAGGACAAGTCCACTTCAATGATCTCTTCTATCTTTCCGATGTAACCTAACATCCCTCATACTAGGTTTTCATCATGGTGGCTAGATGGACTAGATTTATCGAACCCAAATTCCACTCCGTAGTCTTGTGTCATGTGTCGATCATTGGCATTTTCTGTTCGAAAATGGTGTCCATATGGCAACATAGATGGGAACAAATGCATTTAAAAAAAATTTAAAAAATCAGTGTCATGTGGCTAATAACCCAAGTGTTAAATTATAATATATAAATGTTCCATTTCAAAGGTTCATTATTAATTTTAAAATGTACATAAATTTATTATTATCGAGTTGTTGCACCCAATCCCTATGTTTAGCACATCCTCTTCAACACACGGGTAATGACCAGTTGCACCGTATTTCTCTCTGACTTGGTAAAAAACAAAACTATTGGGGCATATAATTGGCATATTTTCTTTTAAATGATCGGGATAAGGCACAATTATACCATTCAACCGTCAAAATTCTTTCCTGTCACTATCCCATTTCATCCTCTTTTGTTCGTACAACGTAACCCATGGTTCTGTCACTTCATAATTGTAAAGAATGAATCTATTTATTGCTTCAATTTTTGCATTCTTTGATGAGATCAAACCAAAATATAATACATATGAGATCAAAATATAAATTATATCTCAATCTGAATATTTAATTTGTGTAAATTTGACAAATTGTAAGTTGCTTACTCTTTATCAAGCGTCTTTTTCCATTCAGTTGGAGAAGCTCCCATTCTCTTGTGTCTTCATCCCTTTCATGATCCCAAATTACCACACCTGGTGTGTTGTCAATCTACTTGATGTACTCACTGACATAATAGAAATACTCATATGATATGTACCCCTATGCCATAGACCCCTCAGGTTTTTCCCTTTGTCGAATAAAACCTTTCAATTTATTCATGTACCTATCTAAGAATAAAATCCAACAACAAGAAACCACCCCAGCAAATTCACCCTCATCTACTAGGTGGATAAGAATATGAACCTAAAATTCCATGAAACTCATCGTCAGTTCCTTCTAAAACATACAAACTAGCTCAACTATCTCTTGACGCCACCATTGAGTGCTAGCCATATGAATCTCCTTTGACGTTATCCAACATACAAATTTAGATAATTTAGATATGGCATGTATTAGGTCTTGGGGAAGTCATGTTTCACACACCCATGCACAAACAAAGGATAATGAAACAACAAAATTATAAACACATGCAATGATATACAAAATTAGTTATGTTTTATGATCCCACGGTATAAAATTTGTTAATATAAAAAATAATAAATCATGATTTTGACATTATAAGTACTCTTAGAAGATTCGAATGGTCATGGGATTTCAACCCCGAAAAATGGTCTTCCATGGTGAATAAATACCATAGTGAATACCCATATGAAGATGGTACCCTCACACTCATTATAAATTCCTTTGCCAAAGAAAGATCATTTTTTCTAAAATACATGGGACATCACCTTCTTTTAAATACTAATTAGAGGGACTAGCCTCTAATCCTGTACTTTCTAATTGTCTTGGCGAATGTTTCTTTTCAGTTTTTGAAGTAATAAGATATTTCCTAAAAACCAATGTGTCACTTTCTTTTGATGATATGTGCCTCCATAAAGAAGATGAAACTAATATATGGGATCTAATAAGTCTGTAATCTTAAGATTCTCCCAATATGGGAGGTTATAAAAGATACATTTCCTTTTCTTCCCAATGGGTAATTTCTCAACATAGGTGTCGAAGGATTCTGGATCATCTAACATACGCTCCCCATTTGAATCGAACATGTCTATGAACTCCTCCTTCTCTCTCTCATATTCTCTAAGCCACTTAGCTCGTGTAATTATTGTATGAGTTTGGGTTCTCTCATGTTTACCATTGAAAGTGGATGTTTCTCTTCCGTAAAAATGTTCTCCTGGGAGAAATACCATAGAGAAATAATACACTGGCTTTCATAGGTCATTAGACCATCTAGATTTCATATAAATTCCACAACCTTTACATCCATAATACCCTTTTGTTACAAGACCTGAAAATTTATTATATACAATATGCATGGCACGTTAAAGAATATCATGAAGATTAGAACAATTACAACAAATTAAGTTATTATGCGAAAGAATATTGTTACATATATAAAAAAATCAGTAAACGTGTATTTTAAAAGAGAAAAATCCTAAACTTGGATAACCATGTGTCGTGTAAGCACATTTTCCATACAACATAAAGCTCCTCTCTCCTGTGATGGGCCTTGATACATCGTATACATTTATCCCATACCATTATTCCTTCAATTCATATATGAGTGGTTGTAAGTAGAAATCCATATTCTTCACTTGTCTTCTACCAGGGACTATGAGAGCCAACATAAGATGTTAATTCTTCATGTAAAAATATGGGGGGATATTGTTATTGATCGCTATTACAGGAAAAACAGAATAGTTGGTGTTCTTGAGGGAATATGGGTTGACGCCATCCATGTCTATGTTGAGTCATAGAATTTGTACTTAATACTTGAATTTTTTGGGCCATGTACCCTCTATATGCTTCATGGCTATTGAATATGTTGGGATTCACATAAATCCGAACTCAATTTTGTGTGAGGCATGTCATCCCTGCAACATAGCTAATTCTTTGTAATGAAATAGGCTTTGAATCCTTTGGATTATAGGTATGTGCCTAAATATGTTAAAATTAGGACCACATGATTTATCCTTCATTTTTTATTTATCATACCCACATTTCGAACATATCTCTTTGTTTTCATATTATCCTCTATATAGAATACAATCATTTGGACTTGCATAATATGATATGTAATCAAAACCCAACCTTTTTAACAATTTATTTTCCTCTTCATAGCTACTGGGCAAGACATTATCACTTGGAAGAAGCTTACCTTTGAATAACTTGTAGTTGGCGGAAAATATTAAATATACAATGCATATAATTATTAACATCCATAAAATTGACCATTTTTAATGTTGTTTGTGTGAAAATATTTCTCAAAATATATGGCACTATTTCGGGGAAAATCACCCTAGAGGTTTGTTGGGATTAAACCTCCACAGAGAAGGGGCATGCTACTTAAGAAGGACTCACACAACCATACATGTTCATGAAAAACTAAATAGAGTAGAACGAGGAAGTTACTCGTAGGTCCTACGGTTGAAGCAAATCCCGCGGGGTCCAAACCTCCAGCAACCCTTCTTCCTTCTTAACCTAAAAGACAAGAAGAAACAAGCATGAAGAACTGGTTGTACAGCATATATCTACTCTAAATGTTAGTGAGATCCATATGAAACATTAGATAAACCATAATGAATGCTTAAATAACAATTTTCTCATATATGTAAGCAGACACTAACACGTATATTTCGGGAACAAGATGGTACTTCTGTATTATAAATAGCATGTACATAAATAACGAGTGGAGAGATCACCTGAATCCTCACACGATCTTCGAGCAGACCATCGTCCGGATCCGTCCCACCCTTGCCTCACTAATATTCCTTCCAAACTGGTGCATACGAGATGACATATAGGGAGATGAGCATCTCAAGGAAACAAGGGTTTCCTGTAATGAACTGGGAAAGTGCAGGAGGCACGGGGAATCAGACTTGGATAGGGAATACCAACAGAGTATAATATCAATAATTATCTCTCTCCCTTAGGCCATACACATGAGGGGTTTTTATACTCCCTCCAAGTAGTTTCAACAGTTGGAAACAGTTGGCCACGTGTTGGGGTGGTTGAACTACCTGAGTAACCATCAACCCAGCCCGAAAATAGGGAATTTTTATATATATTTTTAATGATTTTAATGGCATACGCGGAAAAGTGCAGTTGGACTCGCGTATACACGCGGAAAAGTCTGGGCATAATCGCGTATGGGGATTTTTACACTGTTTTTAAGTGAATTTGTCCAAGTCTATAGGAATGGGTGCCCAAAGCCATAAAAGAAATCATGAATCATATGAAGGTGAGAAATGATGCTATAACAGATGCCCCCTAATATATGAGGTCAGAAGGGGTACATGATGGTCGAAATGTATTATGCACATAGAAATAACTTCGCAAGGACAAGAGAGGACTTCACCAGATTTCAGCCTGCCAAAAACCAATGAAAGAAAACAGAGAGTCAACTCATGCTGAGGCGGGCATACCCATGCTCAGTCAAAAATACATCATATAGAAAGTACTGAATAGATCCAACATGTATACAAGTATAACTGAACTGAAAGTAAACAATGAATCATCTAAGCATGGTCTGGAAATATAAGTCTGAATCAATGTCCAAGTATCACATATAAAAAACTGATCAAAGATGCTGCAACTAGATGTCTGATCAAATAAGTAACTGAATCTCCAAGTACCAAATCATAAGAGGTGGAACAAACGGTACTATCACGCAACTCGGGAGCCAACATATAGGATGCTGCTGTACTGAACTGCAAAATATAAGGGTGGACGGAATCACTGGAAGAAACTGAATGGACTGTCAAAAGTGAACCGAAAAATGCTGATGCAACCCGAGGTCTTCACCGATCACTATGGCACAATTCTACACAATGGGAATAAATGAGCTGAAGTCGACCATGTGAGAAATCGTTGGATTACCGGTCAATGATGTATACCGTTAACCAATGCGAGACAACCCACCAATAATGAAAATGAGCGTCAAGGTGCCCCAGTACAATCTAACAAGTGCGAATGAATGAGTTGAAGTCGAACACTTGAAAGAATCTACCAATCCGGAGGCAATGATGAATCCCCATTGTCGATAGCGAAGAGTCTGCCACTAATGACTGCAAACCCTAAGGTACTGACAAAAATACTCTAGACCTTATTCCCAGAGCAATGAGTCGAAGTCGATGGGAAAAGATCTACTGGAAGGAAGGCATTAAGGCATCCCACATCAGTCCAGCGCGAGTGTAACCCGCAGGCCAAGATTTGGAAGGAATCGAACGAAGTAGAGTGATGGAACCAAAACCGAAGTACGTTTCCGACATGCACAAGATGAAGCTAGCGCACGGAAGAAACCCTCTGAACCAACCAATAATGAAAGCTGACACAGAGGCGAGAAATCCACGGATAGGGTCAAATGGAAATCAAGGTACTGCACGAATCCCAAGTGTGATAATGTGTGCTGACGTCGAACACAGGGGAAACCACTCAGTCAAAGACCCATAATGATGATCAAATGCTGAGCACAAGGTCACCTATCAATGATGGAAATAGGCCCAGGGTTCGGCTCTAGGTTTTCTCTCAGAGTAATGTGTCGTAGTCGATAAGAGATAAACCCGCCAGCAAGAAGTCAATGGGGACCTTCTCAAACCAGCACGAGTAGAAGACCAAAACATCGGATGTGATACAACTAGATACTGACAAGACCGGGAAGGCCGACTGAATAATGAATCAAGAGACACCACAGAATGACCGACTCTGATTAGACTTCCCTTGAACAAAAGCACGGCTCATGATGACCATGGCATTAAAAGTGACACTGTATAAGTCTGTTATGCAGGAGGCAGAAAAAACTCTCCATATGATTGGAAGAGATAACCAACCGGGGGAGGACTGACAAGTGAAAAAAGGTAAAGGCTGAACCTAGGTCAAAACTAAAACCATCCCAAATGAAGGAAATATATATAAGTATATGTGCTTTGTTCAAGGGCGACAAACTGACTCTGTACTGCCATCAAAACAATGAAGATACATCTCGTTCCCGCTCTTTTTGTTATATTTGATTTTTTTTTCTTTTTCATATAATAAGCCTGAAAAAGAATAAAAGAATGCTATGGTACAATGGATAGAACGAGTATCAGGAAATCAGATGCACTAGTTCCTGGGATTGGAACAATCCTATGCTCAATGCAAGGTGGCGAAAACTGGTAAGTGATACTCAGAGGAACGTTCCATCCATGGGTAAAAAAGGTGTCAAGTCGTGATAGCTAAGTGCATGCAATGGTTAACTTGTACAGAAAGTCAAGGTCAAAAGTTGGCTTAAACATCGAGTCCAAATGAAGCCGGCTAAAGGCCAGGATAAACAAGTAGCCAATATGCAATGCAATAATACAACTTAACGACACCAGGGAGCCTCTAGGGTAAAAGCCAGAAAAAATGATAGTGATGAAGAAGAAGAATGAAGCTTCAACACATAAGACATGGTGGGACTAAAGAGGACTCTCGAGCCTACATAAAACGCAGCATGGGCAACAAGTGATAGAGAGGAACTAACTAGGAAGCGCATGTAAAGGAAGGCTCTACCATCAAGTCATGATTACATAATTGGCGAGTGAAATGGGTGTAATACTCATGACCTGATGGGATCGACCCTATGGCGAGTGATCAGTATGGAGGCTAGTATGCAATATGCAACGGAAAGTGATTTCCCTTAACCTATATGCCAGTGAAGATCATATACCTACCGTGACGAGTCGATAATCATGGATCAAAAATGGGAAAAATCTCAAATTCGTCAAAATGTACCTGAAAACATACCAAACTGGGCACTTCCAAGCATCCGAGTTATGCAGCTTAAGATAGATCGAAAAAATGAGCATAACAAATTTTTGCGAAAATTTTCAACTTTTTAGGCATAAATAGACAAATTACCTCATATTTGGTTCATTATTGCATTGCTGATTTGGAAAAAAGTGCTCTGGAGAAAAAAACTTCTTTCGTCAAATCAGGAACAACCGACCGTCGAAACGCACCGAATTTTCAGGTAGGCTCCTCAATCATCCTTGCAAATCATTTTGTCCGTTTAGAAATTAAAATTTAGTGAATTTTACCATTAAAACCCTTGCTAAAAAATGCGGACTTGTGCATACGCGGGTTCATAACAGGAAAGTCGCGTATACACGCGACTGTGCAAAGAAAAAGTCGCGTATGCGCAGGTCCGAATCAAAAAATGCATGGCTAATGCATGATTTAACAAATTTTGATAGGATGAAAATCTCATGGAGAGAGCGTGAAGACAATGCAATTGATCAGGAGGTCATGCAAGATCGAGCAACACAAAATATCCTTCGGAATTGCGGATTGTTCAAATTCTTCAAAATGCCAAATATGAAAAGCAACGTTCAGTTGCTAGAAATGCTCGTCAATTACTGGGAACCAGACCAAGATTGCTTCTCTATAGATCAGATGCCAGTACGCATTGAAGTGGAAGACATGTACTTTATTACTGGAATCTCCCGGAGGGGAGAACCAGTAGACTTGCACGGGAAGCCCCTCGGAGGGCTAATCGTGGAAGATTATGTCCACGTGTATTGCGTAGAGGTTTCCAAAAAGGTTGGAACTCAGATTGCAATTAAATATTTATGGGATTTGCACATGAAAATCCTCCTTTTCACCATCGGCAGAGTGGCAGGATCTGCCTCCCTACATCAGGCGTCCAGGACGCAAATGAGCATAGCAGTAGAATGCTTGACTCATGTGTATGATTGGTGCACAGCCCTTTTACTGAACATGAAACAACAGTTGACCTCAATCCGCCAAGAAAAGACCAAACATTTTGGCTACGGTACAATTTTGACAACATTCTTCTTTGAGAAGATACCAGCATTGAGACCCAGAGTTATCTCTACCATCAGTAGCCCGCGGGACCCAAGAATTGCCCGTTGGGCAGACATGATGAAGAGATTGGGGGGTAGTGAAGTACCCCGGACCACATGGGACGATGAGTTCTTCCTTTGGTGGGGAGAACAAATCATTGCGGTGGACGACTATCCCTATGCCAGGATGGACTTTCGTGGAGATCCAGATCTAGTTCTTGCACCAGGCACAGCATGGGGCACAGTCGGTAAGCTTGCAATATTTTTTGACTTATATAATTTTTTTTGGATTTTTTTTTTAAATATGTATGAAAAAATGAAAATAAACATGTTTTTGATTGGATTCATAATGACTAACAATGTAAACATGATCATGATACAAATATTGGACCAGTGCGTCCTGAGGGTTTCCCGCGCCACAAGCGTCGCAGGGGCGAAGCAGATACAGTGGATTCAGATAGGACGCTCCAGGCTGTGCAGAGGAATTTGGAGGGGTTAACCCGCCAAATACCTATGGCTGCCGTGGAAGACCTGCCGGAAGCCATCCAGAGACGGGTGGTAGGAGTGCCCCAAGACTGGGTACGATTATTCCGCCGAGTTGCCACCGCGGTCACGTTCTATAGGAACACGACTTCTGGGCAGGGACCTCAGGAGTAGACAGATATTATGTATTAGATGACTGTATATTCTTTTTTGAGACTGAACATGATCAGGCATAAGCCCAAGTTTTGTATGACCTTATGGATCCAAATTTTGTAAAGTTTTTGAACACTGATGATATATATACAGCGATATTTGATGTGATGTGATAAATGTATGATGTTTTTGATGATTAAATTTTATTGTATGGAATGATTAATATGCCAATCCAATTCTTGATTAGCTAATGAGTCAGCAAACCAATTGTCAGCTCGAGGAATATGAATGAAAGTTAAAAATTGAAATGACCTTTCTAACAAACGTACCCTCAAGAACAATCGTAATAAAAATGGATCCCGTACCCGATAAGTATTGTTCAACTACGACACCACCAGCTGAGAGTCCAAGAAAACTACCAACGAATCAACACCCAAAGATATTGCCTCCGAGAGTAGATGAACAACTGCAGTGTATTATGCTATATTATTGGAAGCAGGACCAATGCAGACCCCTCTTGATACTAACAGCTGACCGGATGGATAATGAAGCACCCAAGCCGCGGAAGCTAAGTTCCGGGTGTGTCTACTAGCACCATCGGCGAAACCAAAATGACTCATGACATCCAACACAACCTGCCAAAGCAGATAAAAAACATCACCAACTCATCAAAGATCGAAAATCAACCAGATATGTACAAAGCAAAAACTACTATATACAAAAGCAACATGCCAGGCCGAAGCCTAGGCATAATACTTCTTCAAATAGAGCCCATTTCGGGGCTCTGGCAACTCGTTCCCTTTGAAATCAACCAAGGTATATGCTCCTTTTTTAAGGAATTTTTTAACGATATAGGGGCCATACCACATAGACTTAAACTTTCCTGCCCCCAAGGCATCTTTTTCTTGGGCATAGACAAAAACAAGGTCACCTTCCGAAAAAACCCTGGGTTTGACCGCCTTATCGTACTGAACTTTAACTCGATTTTTATGCGCTTCATTCATCGTGGCGGCATCCCGACGCTGCTCATCAAGATGTTCCAGATGAAGAAGTCGTTCTACCAGACTAGAAGTGCCAGATGAAGAAGTTCAACAGCTAATTTAAGAGAAGAAATCTCTCATTCAATAGGAAATACGGATTCCACCCCGTGCACTAGCTGAAACGGAGTAAAGCCAGTTGCAGTTTTCACTGACGTCCTGTATGCCCAAAGTGTAGGATATAGCATAATATGCCAGTTGGATCTAGCTTTATCAATTTTCCTTTGAAGAATTGTCTTCAAGGATTTATTCACGGCTTCCACTTGCCCATTAGCTTGAGGATAATATGGAGATGAATGCTCTTGTCGGAAACCCAATTTGAGAGCCATCTCAGCCATCATACTATTCTGAAAATGACTGCCATGATCAGTGACAATCTCTATAGGAATACCAAAACGAGCAATAACCTGGTTGAAAAGAAAAAGAGCTGCAGTCTCACCATCATTCCCAAAAGTAGGCATAGCCTCGACCCACTTCGTAAAGTAGTCTACTGCTACAATAATGTACTTGTGACCTTTAGTCGAAGGCGGGTTACAAGTAGTATAATCAATACCCCACTTTGTAAAGGGACCGATAGTAACGACTGTAAAAAGCGGAGCTGGATGGGCGCGCATTTTTCGAGTATAAACTTGACACAGATGACACTTTTTGATCGATTCAATACAGTCTTTGAAAATCGAGGGCCAAAAGTATCCAGCACGCAAAATCTTTTGGGCTGTAGCAAGCCCAGATAAATGACCCCCACAAGCTCCACTGTGAGAATCATTGAGCACAGCCTCAGCTTCTTCGAGAGTTAAGCAGCATCTTAGGATTGAATCAACCCCTCGACGGTATAAAGCATCACCAATAATCAAATAATTCTTGGCCAAGTGACGCAGCTTACGACGCTCATCTTTCGAAAAAGTAGGGGGAAACTTCACAGTCTGGAGATACACAATGATATCCCCGTACCAAGGATCCTGCGAAGAGATAAGAAACAAGTGTTCATCCGGAAAGGACTCATCATAGATCATCTCTTCTCCACAGGGCAACTCGGAGATCAATTCTGCGAAAACTAATGATTTCTTGGATTTGGCAGACATAAACTCAAGACCAAATTCCTATAAAATCACAATCCATCTATTGTATTTACCCCCAATCACTCGCCTACTGAGGACAAACTGAAATGGATTGGAAGTTGCCAAAACATAAGTTTTGCGAAGAATAATGTAATGCCAGAGTCACTACACAGCATGAACTGCTGCTAAAGCTAATTTTTCTATCGGAGTGTACCAGAGTTCAGGTCCTACCAGTCCTCGACTAAGGTAGTAAATACCATGCTCTGCAAGAGCATCATCCTCCTGAACCAGAACCATACCGATGGTAGATTCTGCTACTGCTAGATACAAAAGGAAATCCCTGCTATAATCAGGTGGACTCAGTAAAGGAGCAGAGGTCAATGCTTTCTTCAAAGCATCAAATGAGCGTTGAGCGTAGTCGTCCCAAAGAAAAGGAACTCCTTTCTTCAACAATCTCATAAATCCCTTTGTAACTTCAACATAATTTACGATAAATCTCCGAAGAAAATTAGACTTCCCTTGAAGACTTTGAAGCTGACGAATTGAGGACGGGGGAGGCAACCGAAGTATTGCCTCAACCTTGAAGGGATCTACCCTTATCCCTTCCCTAGACACAATGAATCCCAATAGCCGACCGGATGTAACCGCGAAAATGCACTTGTTCGGATTCAATCTAATCTTATAGAACCGACATCGTTCAAATATTTGTCGGAGGTGACCAGGATGATCCATCCTCTTTCGAGAATGAGCAGCTAAATCATCCAAGTATGCCTCAATAATCTTTTTGATGTCGTGAAAGGCATATGACATGGCCCGCTGAAAGGTAGCCCCAGCATTTTTAAGACCAAAAGGCATCTTCTGGTATGCAAAAGTACCCCAGGTACAAATAAAGGCAGTCTTATGTTGATCTTTAGGACGGATAGTAATCTGATTATATTCGGAGAAACCGTCCATGAAGGAGAAAATCTCATTACCGGCACACTCGTCAATGATCTGATCGATAAATGGTGTGGGGTAATTATCTTTAGGACATGCTTTATTTAGGTCTCTGAAATCAATGAACACTCGAATCGTTCCTTGCTTTTTATCTACGGGAACGATATTTGAAACCCATTCAGTCAAAGGAACAGGGAAAATGAATCCCGCCTTAAGCAGCTTCTCAACTTTAGCTTTGATAGTTGCTGCCTTTCTAGGATTGACCGAACAAAATTTTTGCCTCACCGGCTTAGCGTTTTCATACGTCTTGATCTCATGCTGGACAATAGATGGGTCTATTCCAAGCATTTCCTCATAAGACCAAGCAAATACATCCCTATACTCTTTAAAGAGATCGGTGTAAATTTGAACCTCTTCACGGGAACATTCAGCTCCGATGAAGACATTCTCGATAATATTGGGATCCCTGGAAATGTTCACCGGGATAGTAGGAGAAATCATAGCCATGTTCCCTTCAGCATAAACCTGTGTTGGTGCTAAAGGGTTCAAGACTGGGTGAACAGGACCAGGAGACTGAGGACTTGGAAAACTAGTTTCAACTTCGCTCAAGTCAGGTAAAAAGTAAGACCGATGATGCAAGTCATCCCACGGTCTATCTATACCAGTCATGTCTTCCAGGATGGCCTCTTTAGATGGAAGAGTGGTATCAAGGCAATCTTGGGCAGAAGAAGAACTAAGTGTCCAAGCCGGAGCCACATCTCCATCCAACTCTTCCGGTGAAATAGCAGCTGGAATGGATTCTGCAGAGTCAACAACAGACTGATAGACAATCTCAGTTGCAGAAATAGGAAATGCCATTCCACCCACTTGACCTTCCGCCAATGTGGCGGTAGGGGAAGGTAAGGTCCAAGGGTCCGAAAAATAATGAGTTCTGAAGAACTCTCTTCGAAGAGGAGCCTTGGAGGATGAAATAGAATTAATATGAACCGTAGGAGGAGGAATATCAAAAGTACCCATCAAGGAAGAATACATTCCAACTCCTAAATTCTCAACAGGTGCCTTAGTATTATCCAACTTAGGAATAGATGAGTTAGTAGACGCATTCGGGTCTACAGGAGGACAGTCCAGTTGATCCACTGTAACAGTCCTCCCTTCGTGGGGGAAACATATAATTCGAAATAATGAGGATGCAATGGCATCCATCTCATAAATCCAATTTCTCCCCAACAGAAGGTTGTAGTCCAAGATTGCATCCACTACCTCAACCTCTATATTGACAGTTTTTCCCCCAACACAGATGGGCAAAGCTGGGACAATACCATGGGGTCTGTGAGAATGACCATCGAACGCAGTAAGAACAGTGCTAGATGGAACAGCTTTGGGAGATCCAAGTGTCTTCGAGCATGCGAGAGACATCACGCATGTGGAAGCACCCTCATCAACAACCGTTCGAAAGATATTTCACTTCCGATACGACGATTTAATATGAAAAGCCATGTGATGAGGAAGTCTCTTTTTAAAATTAGTCATATCAAAAGTAATCAGAAGAGAATTTTTCGGATCAATATCCCCAATGGCAGTGAGCAAAGCACTGCGCTGAGCCGGAAAAGACTGGAGTACCTCTAAAGCTGACATAGCACAAGGACTCTGCACCAGATCTTCCACAATCGAGTAGTTCTGGGCAGCCCTAGCATTTGGATTAATTTTTGATCACTTAGAAGATGCTTTGGGCATCCGAGGCATAGAGTCAATAGTAGGCTTCGTAATGTGAAGCGGCTCAGTAGCATCAGGAACTTCCTTAGCTTTCGAAGACTCTTCTCCACCATAATCACGAGATCTTGTAGCGATATCCGCGTGAGCACTCATCATAAAAATGTTCGATGGAATTTCCCCTTCCTGGGTGCCCCCAGAGGAAGCCCCAGGATTTTGGTTCGCCCCAACAACTAATTGTTGTCCTTGGGGAAAAGGGTTTGTTAACACAGCCTGGGAACTAGAAGAACCCTGCTGGGCTAACAAGCGCTGCGCATCCTGAATTTTAGGGCAAAGGTGTGTGAGATGGTCTCCAGTACACAACTTGCATGGAAACTTCACTTTCTTTTTCTCCTTTGGACCCTCACCAACATGCTCATTGGTTTTATTTGCATTACCCCTCCCGTTCTCGCCCTTGTTCTTTTTATTTCGTCCCTTCTTCTTCCCATCGGATTGTTGATTTCCTTTGGGATCAGAAGCTTGGACAACATTTATGGACAAAGACTGGGAAGGCGATGACTCAGCAGGCACAGCTTGACTAGAAGGAGCAGATTGCAAAGACAACTGCAGCAGTTGAGTAAGCAGGCTGGCTGCACCACTATTGATCGATCTGACAAGCCCATCACCATGAGGACCGGGCTTAGTTTTTGATAAATCTAATTTGGAGCTAGGAGCATTGGGCAAATATTTATAAAGGACCCCAGACTGAGAATAGATCAGTTCCAGCTGCTAGGCCCTAAAATGGCCTACTCCTCAGAAAATACCCCAGATAGGGATACATCTTTTGAAATGTCTGACTGCAGAGATTTCAGAAACCATTCAAGAAGGAATTCTCCTAGAATATGAGCTTTAATAAGCCTCTTCCTTCTCCTCCATTCCTGAATGTGATCATAAATGTGGGTTGCTTCGTCCTGCTTAAAATTAGCCAGGAGTTCCGTCCCAGCCTCATATCGGACAGGCAACTGAAAATGGTTTAGAAATGTGACAGCCAGTTCTCCAAATGTAGCAAAACTTCCCCCAGTTAACTCGATATACCATTTGGCAGCGTTTCCAGTTAGGGTGCGTTGAAACAATCTCAACCTAATCAAATCATCAATCAGGGAGTTCGAAGAACACCATAAGTGGAAAGTGGTGATGTGGTCAGCCGGATCCTCTCCATTCTTACCTTCAAACTTTGGAATATCTGAAGGAAGTTTGGTCGGGACCGGAGGCCACCCCGGACTATAACGAATCAGATCATTAGTCAACTTTGACAGATCTGGCAAGTTTAACGTTGCCAGAAAAGGTAAGTGAGGCGGAGCCTGAGGATTCCATCCTTGATGGGATGGGTTCCCAAAATTCTGAAAAGAATACCCTGGATTTGATGAGGCACGAGGTTGCCAAAAAGGACTCGTAGAAAAAGGAGAAGAACCTCCTCCCCATGCTGAGTTACCAAAGCCCAGACCAGTTCCCCCCGCTGAAGTATTAAATGAAGAGGAAAGCCCCTGGTAGGGGTTCCAGGCATTATACAGAGGAGAAAAATTATGATAAGCACTCGACGAAGGGAAAGAAGCATTCCCTTGATGACCTGCGTAAAACTGATTCCCTGCCCCCGCTGTAGTGAACACAAGGTTCCATCCTGTAAAAGTAGTCGAACTTTGCCCCCCAGACCAAGGGTTGAAACTCTTAGTCTGAGAAGTAAATGGAAAGGACCCTAAAGAAGGATTTGAACTAGGAATATGTCCAGTTCCGAAGGGGAACCCTTGGAAAGAAGCTAATCCACTAGCCATGGAAGACATGGGTGTAGATCTAGCTGCAGCAGCGGAAAAGGAAAAAGAAGGATTCCCACTAGAGGGCATCCCTGAACAGAAGGGACCAGAATGAGAAGCATGTGCTTGGGTGAAACTAGAGCCAAACACAGCAGCACTAGAAGCAATCGAAGATAAAGCAATAGTGCCCCCTCCTTCAACAGAAGCAGGAGTCTGAATGCCTGCAGCACTCACGGCAAGTCGTGACCATCGAAAGGTATGAATGATATGGAAGATCTTCCGGTCTCTCAGACTTAGGTCTGATGTACTGACCAACGAATGGATAATCAGGAGGAAGAGGAGATGGACCTGACGAAGGAGGTTCAGGTACTTCTTCAATTTGAAAATCTTCTTCCTGAGGAAATAAAACTCGCGAGGTGAGCGGAATGCTCCTCTCAGAACCGACACCAGAATCAGCTATGAAACCTTCAGACCTTTGTGGAGGATCTCTCTTCACTGCGTCAGACGCCACAGGGTGGTAACCACCTGCTAAATCACTCCTACGCCTTCTCGAAGAAGGCTCTGGACTCTCGAGAGATAACCCCCGGATTCTCCTCGATCGATGAGGCGTTTGATCAGCCACTTTTATAGATTTTAAATTAGACTTAAAAAAGTGAAAAGCTAGGCAAGCTAGGAGCAAAGAGCACTCACTATAAGAAAAATCCCTGAGATTCAATCAAGCAAACAGCCTCCAAGTATTTCTACTCCGGGTGATGAGGACTGGGCACCAAAATATAGGAAAGCGAAATATAGGACCTACCGAAAGCAGTCTGGGATGATTAGGGCCCAGAACAACTAGTGAAGGTATCATAAAAATTTACGCCGAACTCCTAATGAAAGCATTTTCCAGCTCAAGCACCCAAGCTTCGCAAGGGCACCCCCCAGAAGTACTGCTGAAAGTGATGCGACGTCTGCCTCAGGTACCACGGGTATTCCCCCCCGCAGTCACCTGTGTGGAACCTAGGAGTGGCAACTATGGGCACCAATCTGTGTCAGAAGCCGGGCGGAACGGTCTTGAGGTCAGATTCAGCTAATCAGAGAGGGGGTATCCCTCTTCTCGGCCTTCACTTCCCCTCGCGCTTGACTCTCTGGAGGAGAGCTTTCCCGGTCCACCTAACGGAGTTGGATTTCACTCAATTAATCAACTTCTATGTTTTTTTGAGCGGCCTTGGAGAGTTAACTCTCCACTCACCTATTCCAAGGCCCTACAACCTAGCTAGTTGGTGTATGACACTTAGAAAACTTGCTAGTTGATTTTAAATTATATCGCTTATTTTAATGGGCTGTTATGTTAAGTCACAAGGATGCGGAAATGAAACTTATGGTGTTTTGACGCAGAAAGAAATTAATAAAAACCAAACTACATGCAAAATGCAGTTATTGTCTTTCGATGAAAAGCAACTTCTATACAGGTTCTACGAGATTAGAAATTATATTTTTTCTTTTCAGATAGCAAACTTACACTCACAAAAACTATGAAAGTGACTAAACGCTTAAGTGCACCTAATGCAAATCACTACAAGCATGCAAATTCTAAGATGAAAAATCTCCTAAAGCAGAGTGAAATTTCCCAAAAGTCCTTCAGTTTTAACTCTTCTTGGTTGTCCAGAAAGCTAGTTCCTGAAATCAAGAACTCTTAATATGAAGACACCAAAAATGCTTAAAAACAAGAGGAAGAAATCAATGACAACTCCTCCCCAAAATCAAGACAAAAACCAAAAGCAAGAAACCTCACAAAAGCCTCAAAAGATATAGAGAAACGAAAAAAAAAATGCAAAAAAAAAAGCAAACAACAAAGCAAATGTTTTTTGAGCTTTTGATTTTTATAAAAGAGTTCGAAAAGACCAAGTAAAACTATAAAATCCCAAGCCAATTAACACCGAATCTCAAGCACAAACTTCAACAATGCTCCACATCTTATAGGGATAACTCGTAGCAAGATCAATATGAGCAAAAGAAGACAAGAAAACTCAGTGACTCAGCCTAGAAGAATAGTGCAAACTTGCCGCAAACAAAAACTCTAAAGAACCAAGAAAGACTCTTCAAAAGTTGCAACAAGACCTAGCCAACTGAACTCAAGAAAACCAATCAAGAAATGAGAAAAAATCGTAGTGCAAAGCAAACACAAAGATAGGAAAGAGTAAATGAGAAAGAGCTCTCTGTTCTGATAAAGAAGAATAGCCAAGAATGCCCAGAAAGCGATCTTGGTACTCAAACCAGAAGTGCCAGCACCAGAAACAACACTTTGCCAAAAAGACTAGTTTTCAATCAAACGAAAGAGAGAAAAGACAAAAGACCACCTTCTTTACAATCCAGAGAGTACAAAGACACTGTAGGAATAGGTCTCCACAGCCAGAAATGAATAAAAAGTCAAGAAGTCCAAAAATTCAAAATCTGCTTAGGTATACGCTACTTCACAGTTTAGCAACAAGCGTGCATATGCGACTGTGCTAAAGGAAACACGCGTATACGCGACTTCCTTTAGACAAACTTGCGTGTATACGCGACTGTGTGCATAAAAAAGCACGTATATAAAGGTAAATAGTGAAAAAACAAAAAGGATCAAGCCTGGATAAGAAACCAAGACTTCAGACTGACTGAGAAAAAGTAAACTAGACTGCAAATGAAAGTTAAAACTGTTGGCAACCTATCAAACAGCTAAAACCACCCAACAGGGGAGTCACAAGAATGTGATCCCCAGCGGAGTCACCAGTTATGTTTCGGGGAAAATCACCCTAGAGGTTTGTTGGGCTTAAACCTCCACAGAGCAGGGGCATGCTACTTAAGAAGGACTCACACAACCATACATGTTCATGAAAAACTAAATAGAGTAGAACGAGGAAGTTACCCGTAGGTCCTACGGTTGAAGCAGATCCCGCGGGGTCCAAACCCCCAACAACCCTTCTTCCTTCTTAACCTGAAAGACAAGAAGAAACAAGCACGAAGAACTGGTTGTACAACATATATCTACTCTAAATGTTAGTGAAATCCATATGAAACATTAGATAAACCATAATGAATGCTTAAATAACAATATTCTCATATATGCAAGGAGACACTAACACGTATATTTCGGGAACAAGATGGTACTTCTGTATTATAAATAGCATGTACAGAAATAACGAGTGGAGAGATCACCTGAATCCTTCCACGATCTTCGAGTAGACCGTTGTCCGGATCCGTCCCACCCTTGCCTCGCTAAGATTCCTTCTGAACTGGTGCAAACGAGATGACATATAAAGGAATGAGCATCTCCAAGAAACAAAGGTTTCTTGAAATGAACTGGGAAGTGCAGGAGGCACGGGAATTCAGACTTGGATAGGGAATACGAACAGAGTATAATATCAATAATTCTCTCTCTCCCTTAGGCCATGCACATGAGGGGCTTTTATACTCCCTCAAAGTAGTTTCAACAGTTGGAAATAGTTTGCCACGTGATGGGGTGGTTGAACTACCAGAGTAACCATCAAACCAGCCCACAAATAGGGAATTTTTATATATATTTTTAATCATTTTAATGGCATACGCGGAAAAGCGCAGTTGGACTTGCGTATACAAGTGAAAAAGTCTGGGCATAATCGCGTATGTTTTACACTGTTTTTTAGTGAATTTGTCCAAGTCTGTAGGAATGGGTGCCCAAAGCCATAAAAGCAATCATGAATCATATGAAGGTGAGAAATTATGCTATAACAGGCACTTGATGGAAAATTACCTCAAAACTTTCGAGAAACATACATTCGACAAGCCAGCGATCTACCCAATCTGTGCACATACTAGGATTATAATTTTGTACTAGAGTTAATATCGCTCCCTATAAACCTACATCTTTAATTACCTCAGTCATATAACCAAAACCTACCCATAAGTAGATATTTCCTTTCCTATGAAACTAACACATCATTAATCATTACCAAAAAGGATATAACATCTATAATCGAGAATACTACTTAATCTATACAAAATATAAATTTCTCAATAATTACTATGAAAGAAGGTAAAAACCATATTATCTCTGTTAGTCATCAGTATTTTTCACTATCTACAAATGACTATGGGATGGTTGTAGTTTTCTGAAAACAATATTCCTTGATTACCTTGAGTTTTAGAAATCTCACTGCTTTCATTATCCTCAGAAAACCTTTTTCACTATTCCTCTATTTTCCATTTGAAGGTCACCCTTATTCTCCTGAAAGACTTTTTATGGGCTTATACCTCTCATTTTCATCCTTCACTCCTACCTAGAACCTCATTTCCCCATTTTTCCCCTATCAATAAACTCCACCCTCCCTCTAATATTTCTTGATTGCTGCTCATTCCCACGTCCCTTTGAGCATAATAACCTATGACAATGCTATGTTTTCACTTAAAAATCCTTAGGTCAGATTTCAGTCAAAATCAGGTCAAAAAGCACTACCATTAGGTCATTAGGGTTTTACATCTTTCAAGGTCATCATTGGGTGTTTTGGGCACTGATTTTCCTTTGCTAAAATCTAGCTCAGAAGTAATACAATGTCAAGACATGCTTATTCAATAAGGACCTAAAAATTTCCAAAGCAGACAATCTTCTTAGTTCAGAACCTACAAGTGAGGAAAATAGGACAAAGTTTGGCACTCATGTAGAGCTGTTGGAAGATTTATCAGCAGAAAGTGCTCATGATGTAGACTGCCTACTCTTGAATGAAAACAACTTACAACAAGAGAAAGAGTAAAAAATTGGTCTTGTAGATGAGAAGGGTTATGAACTTGTTAAGTCCATTTGAATGCCAAAAGTAATGATTACTTGCAGGAAAGTGACATGGAGGAAAACACACAAGGCCAAACATAAAGAAATTCTATCTGAAAATATTGATGAAATTTGGAAAAAGGTGAGGTGAACTAGACAGAAATGAATGAACTTGAAAAGGCTATTTAGAACATAGAAGACAACACTAATGACTGCAGTGAAGAATTGCAGACACTCAGGGTTTTGAAAATGGTGGCCAGAGGAGGTGGAAAAGATGAGTTGAACTCTATGATGGAAACTAAAAAATATTTTGAAGATGCTACTGTGTGATTAGATCTCAAATTTGTCAAAGTGAACATGTAAAGCCTCCATGAGAAAAAGAAAATCCCACTTCATGAGTTCAAAAACCTACAGGAAAAAAGGTGTCAAGGAGAATATTTGACAAAGTAAAAAGACTTGAAAAACATTAGAAAGTGGGTTTTCAAGTTAAATTAAATCTACAAGTCTATAAAAGCCCATTTTACATTTCAAATGAGTCATTGTTGCCTCTGAAAAAATCAGGAACACTCAGCAAGGAAAAATTTGTGAGTTTTTAAGCATAATTTAGGAAAATTTTCTTGGCGCTACGTGTTTAGCTTGGCATTTTGCACCTGGGAGTTGGCCTTCCACCCTTACCAATTTTCCTGAAAAAATTTCTGAAGGCACTACGCACTTGGGAGATGGTGGTGTGCCTTTGTCAGAAGGGCCCTCTACTCATTTTCATTGGTGAGGTGTGCTCAGAGATCGGCGCTGCACGCTTGGGTTGACGATGCACCCTGAGTTACTAGCGTTACGCTGGACAGAAAGGGTTTCCAAGTCTTCCAATAACCCAAATCACTTCAAATTTCTTCCAAATTATTTCCAAGCTCCTCTAAGCACTCTTGAGGGGTAAGTACATGACTCAAACATTTCCTTAAAGCTATTTGAACACTCTTAATTGCATGGAAATGAAACCCTAATCAAACCCTAATCAAACCCTAGCTATAAATCAGAGATCACTGTATACATACTTATTTCATCCTCATAAACAGAGTATCTATTATATACAGGGTAATCTCCTTGATTCACAGTTATCATTGAGTTAGTTTTCCTCTCACTCATTTCCTACACCTATACTCCTTCACTCTTTCCCTTCATTTGATTCAAGCTACCATTTCATTACCCTCCCCTCATCCCATTTCACTTCAACCCTATGGTTTCCAAAATATAGTTTGAAATGTCTGAGGGTGAAGACACTGGTAGTGAGGCACAAATTCCAAAGAGACATAATCACAGTGGAAGAAAGATAAATAGATTTGAACCTATTACCACAAGGGAACTCATGGCATCCCCTCTTACACTTTCTTTCTTTAAACATGTGGGTTGCTTTGAGTTTTGTGAGAAGGTGCAGCAAGTCCAAAATCACATGTAGCTAATAAGATTATTCATCATCAACCTACATGAAAAATAGGTCAATATTGTTGGGGTTACATTTGATATGTCCACTGATGCCATAGCAGTTGCTACAGGGATACCTAGTGTGGGAGAGAAGTGGTTCAAGCAAGAAAACCTGGACATGAGTTATTTTGAACCATACCTCAAACCTATGTATAAATAAGACCACAAGTCCATATTCCATTTTTATCATATTCTTGATATATATGCACTCATAATAAATATAATAATGAAATATTTCTCCTGTGAGGGAAGGCTTTCCCGCCTCTACTCATACCACATCTGTCTTTTGATGCATTTCACTAGAGTTAGGATGCTACATATACCATATTATATTTTCCGTAGCATTGACAAAATGGCCTACATTGTGAAAAATATATATTATACTCAACAAATGCAGAGACTATTCCATCATTCACTCATCAAGATGGTGTTCATGCATCAGCTCTAGCAGAAAAACATTCCATGGGATACCTTCATTTCCCATGAGGTTTTCACTACTACACCTGGCCATCATCAACATGATATTCCTTCATCTTCTCATCCTCACATATCCACTCCTCCATCACCTCTTGTTGTTCATACATCACCATCCACTCACATCCAGTCACCTCATGTTGATCCACCCTCATCACCTTTTCACAATTCTTCACCATCATATCATGATACCACATCATAAAGTAGTGAAAGAGACATTGAGATAGTTGGAACTAAGATAATTGACATTGATCCTTTTCCTTTTAAATATCAGAGAGGCCACATGCATGTGCTTTCTTCAGTTAAGGTGAAAGGGGCCATGTCTTCTTCATCAGCAAACCAGGTTGATAAATTCAAGCAAAAGGTTACAAAGCATGTCATTGTTGTTGAGGAGGAAGACAAGCATGAAACTGAGCAGGAGTTTCAGTTGATTGACCTTCATGGTGTGGATGAAGACAAAATCACCAATATTCTAATCAAGAGCAAGGATGCAAATATTAGTGAGCTTCAAGCTAATCTTGGTAGGGAAAAGAATGTGATTGCCTATCTTGAGCTAGAGAATCAGCAGTTGGAGACAAAGCACGCCATCAGTGAGGTTAGGAAAATTAGAGCTCTGAAAGAGGCCGGAAATTCCAAGGCTTTGCTTGATGAGACCTTGGGAAGTTTTGATAGCGGTGAGGATGAGGAAGATCAACTTCCTAGATAGAGGCCAAAGACCATTGGGCTAAAGAAGGCTTTCGCCCTGGAAAGGAAGAAAGAGGCATAATTGACAGAGTAACTCACTGCAAGTGAGTTGATTGCCATAAATATTATCAATGATAGAGAATCTTGGCTCGAGATGGCCAATTTTCAGCTGGAGGGTCAACTAGAGAAGGCTAAGAGAAACAATGACATGTAGAGAAATATGGCAAGACATTATGCCATGAGAAACAGGATTGCGAGGGCCAAGCTCAAATGAGCCCATGCAAAGATTTAGGCTCTAAATGAGGAAAAAGAGAAGGAAAAGCTGAATATTCTTGTTGTGGTGTCCTCCAAGCTTCCAAACCATGATAAACAAAGAAAATTCTATTTTGGCACTTCAGTGAAAATTTTGAATTTTTGACAGTTTGGCTTGCAGAAAATTGGGCCAAATGTGCAATGCCACTAGCGCTGTGCTATTTTTTTGGGCACTCACGTGAAATTTTTTTATCATCCTCATGTTCCTCATGCCAAGTACATCAACCTAAGAAAATTTTAGAACATTTGGAGCAAAACTGGTCCCTCAAAAAGGCCAAAAACGACCAAAAAATCACCTTTCTGCCCTCTTTTTGGCACTGGCGCTGCACGTTTAGCAATTTTGGGAGAAGTGTTTTTTTGTAAGGAAAATGGGAACCATTATGGAAATTGGAAGAATATATAGAAAATAGACTCACAACCCTTTCCAATGAGTGATCATGGAGCTCATTTGGACTCAACAAAGACCTCCAAAAGTCAGCTGCAAAATAGGTCATTTTCCCAGTCTTAGTGCCACACATTTGCACTGGCGCTGTGCCCCTATACCTTGGAGATGTGCCCTTACCATGAGTTATTGAAAAATATATTTTGAAGCCTTAAAGTCAAAAATTTTCCAAAATTAGCTCAAATAGTTATGTTATAATTTATTTTTGCAATAAATGAGTTTTGGATATTTTACCTTGCGCCTTGCATGGCCTGAAAGGTCAAAGTGCCTTAACTATGTAATAAATGAAATTTTTAAACCCTAGCTAGGGCTTACCTCCTCAATTTTCAGATAAATACTTCATGGAGGCTCCATAGTTTTTGTTGGTTGATTATTGAGATGAATATTACATAGACTTTGAGTTGTGAAGAAATTGGT